>JAODLC010000001.1:44377086-44413337 GCA_026781145.1 Hippopotamyrus pictus
GTGCTTGTTATGACTGGGGGGGTATGGGGGAGGGGGGGGGGGACTGCGTTCAGTTGCAGAGCTGCTTAATTGCTGGCTTCTACTGGGGGTGGGGGGCGGAGGATGAATCGACTTCTGTTGTGTCTGATCTGGTGTCAGTAAATTGGATTGAATCAAAAGTCAGCATGAGGGATGTGTGCATTTATCTGACAGCTAGTTGGATAATGATGGTAGTTAAAGGCCGTTAGCCGCTGAATATAGCAGTTACTTATGCTCTGTTTTGACTTAAATACAAGATGTGCTAAGATTCTCTCTCCCCGAGCGGAGAAACCACACCCTAGGATCCCGGCCGAGGTCGGCACGGCCTCGCTGACGTACGGGGGGAGTCGGACCCTCGGAGCCCCGGCGTTTGTGCGCCATTAGTGAAATTGCTTCCCCGTAGAGTCCCTCTGGCTGTGCCACAGAGTGGGCGGAGCCTTAGGCCCGGGTGGGCGGAGCCTTAGGCCCGGGTGGATGCTTCCCGAAGCCGCGGGATTGGGATCGTACGGTGTGGTCCGCGCCTGGGAGGGTCTCTGACGCATCCCTTGCACGTCGGACGGGGAGGGATGCGCCAGACGCTTCTGGATGGATGTTTCAGCTCTGTTTGACTTGCTGTTTGTAGGGCTTGGAGTTTTATCCTGGCGCCGCCAATTTGTCTAACTTCTCCTTTGCTAGACGGCACAGTTTAATGTGGAACATTTCTCAGGGATGCACAACTGGTATGCCTGCTCCCATGCCCGCCCCACCTTCTGCAACGTCTGCCGGGACAGCCTGTCGGGGGTCACCTCGCATGGCCTCTCCTGTGAAGGTAGGTGGGCGCCCTTTCCGTCGTCCATCTGGATCCCCCCGTGTCCATCTGTTCCCCCCACTGCCATTCAACGAGACATCGTTATAATTTTCATATTATTGCTGGGGTGCACCTCGGATCCCCTTCCCCCTCTGCCACAGGCTGGGGTGATTCTAGAATTTTTTTAAGATGGGTTGTATAAGAAGGGCCATAATTCATACAGAGGGGCCGTCCATGTCATCAGCCAATCATGTGTTTTGAATCGCTGAGTGACAGGGGAGCGTGGGCCAATCAGCTGGGACCTGTGTCCCCGTGGCACCACCCCTACGTAGGCCCATGACGGAAGACTCAAATTTAAATAGAAGAATAGGAGTCCATGACTTACAGCAGCCTAGAATGTGATAAAAAACCACTATTATTTTGACATTGTGGGGACCATTTTTTCGGTCCCCACAAGGAGAAACTCAGTTTTAGAAAAATCTGCGACTGCAATCAGAAAACTAAAAATGCCATGGTTAAGGTGATGGCTGGGTAGGGGTTAAGGTCATCATTGTTGGAATTAGAGTTTTCCCCGGCAGAAATGAATGGACGGCCCCCACAAAGACATGAGTACAGGTCTGTATGTATTAGTGTGTGTGTGTGTGTGTGTGTGTGTGCGTGCCTTTCTGCAGTACGGGGATCAGCTCTTCCTGTCCCAAACGTAATACCCACAGTGTGGTTTGTGTGCACGCATCATGCATACTGATGGATAAAAATCATGTGGCAATATGGCACTAATTAGCAAAATGCACTGCAGATGGTGCCCGTCAAGGCGTGAGAGCTATGATTAGCAGGAAGTAAATATAGCGGCGGTCACGCCGGTTTTGCTAAACCACTGGAGAGCTCCGAGGCAAGCAACGCTCCCTCCGTCTGCGGGCTGTCAGCCATCTCAGGCCCGTCCGTCACACGACTGTGTGAATCCCCTCATGCTGACCTGAAGCCAATAACAGCATGGTCTGAGTCAACCTCGGCGTAATTTTGCAAGGCGACGTTTTGTAAACAATCTTTGAAAAAAAATGCAGGCTTTTTATTTTTTTTTCCTTTCTTCGAAATGGGAATGTTGGCGAGATGCTGGGCATTTATGCAGCGAAACAAAGAATCTGAGTCAAAATCGTTATTCAGTAAAAGGATGAAAAGTAGACATATTTTGTTTTGGTGCAGGTGGTGGCAAGATGTTAACGTACAACCAAACATACAATTAAGACAAAAGTACAAAACCAGTAAACAGAATAAAGGCAAAATAGAGGTAGTAAATAATGAACATGTAGATAATTAAATTGTGACAATCAAATGTATTGTGCAGACAGCTTGGGGTCTCTGCAAATGAGACAGACACTTTACATTAATTAATCTGATGCTTTTGTCTGAAGCAGCTTACGCTTGAATGGAAGTTTCCAATTTATGTGGACTACCTAGGATTTGAACCAACAACCTTTGCATCGTTATCACAAGGCTACTTGTGAAGCTGTGGAGACTGCACCCGTGGGTGAAGCGGTTTGCTTCTCATGGAGAACGAGGCTGATCAGGTAGCAGCTGCTCCTTGTGCTCAGGGGAAGGGAATGGAGTTATCACCAGGAGGGAGCGATTCCTACCTCCTCATCTTCTCTTCGAGTTCTTGTGGGCACAGATCGATAAAAATTGATGTCGAATTTGCGGTGGACCGGAGGAGGCGGATTGGATGTGTCTCACTGTCCAATTTGGCTCGAGTTTCCTGAACTGGTTCAGCCCATTAGCCGGATGTCATAATTGCCATTTCGCGTAACATAATAAAATTCTCCTGATGGTGTGGTGTTTAGGGCGTGTGCCTTTTCCGGACATGGGTGTGATGTGGAATTAGTGAAAACGTCTGGCGGTCTATGACTGCAGTTGGCTTTAAAGCGGCTGCGAGTTTGGGAATGCCTCCGTTTAACAGAGCCGGCCTGTTCCTCATGTATGGCACTGTATGCGGTCCGGCCTGGTTCAGTATGTTCCTGCATGCTCCGCGGGAGACCTGGCTCAGAAATGACTGTGTTCCCCGGAGCCTGGAAGCCGTGTACTCTTTGCCCCCCCCCCTACAGGTACAAACACGCTGTGATTGCGAGTGGGGGTGCGCTCAGTCAGACCTATCGCTTCCCTGCTGCTCGTCTACGGCGTGCTAATTAGCAGTGTTACTGCAAATCCTTCTAATCCGTCTGAATTTTGGACGTCCGCAGTATTAAGGGTTTAGCTTGTGCTTCGTTAGGATTTGACCAGCACTGGGGAGGCAATGAGCCCAAGTCATTTTTTTCCCGGGTAGAATGTGGCCACCCGCAGTGGTGAATTAGAGGCTGGCAGCACGTTTAACTAGTGGCCCGGGGGGCATTTAGATGGCCTGGATGGGGGGGGGGCCCACCCGTGCTGCTTAGGACAGTCCTCTCAGGCACACTCCAGGCAAATGAACATTCTTAATCTCATCCCATGTCCATTCGCTGCCTGAGATCCAGCCAAAACGATGGGTATGGGGGGTGGGGGGTGGCTGTAGCGACTGGGAAGGGATGGCTGAGAAATGTCCCCCCCAATATTAAATTTGGCTTCATCTATCTCCCCAATAAATAGACCTTTAATAAATTTTATTTAATGAATCAGCCTTTGATTTAAATTATTAAATTGTGTGTCTCTCTCAATCTCAAACGCTCTCCTATTCCACTGGACAGGGTTTAGAGTTTGTGGATCATTTTGAGACCATATCATAGTTGATTGTTTCCTAATGGAAGAAGCTAATTCAAATCAGAAATTAAAAAACACACACACACACACACACACAAACACACGTTTATGTCACTTCAGGCCCATGAATAAGACAGCAACAGCGAGCAACTCCGCTCTGATTTCTCACACCTCAGACCCAAGCTGGCAAAGAAACATTAGAAGGAGCCAGTTCATTTATTTCCCCAGTAAATTATCCTGGAGGGGCCTGTGTCCTCTCCGTTTGCGTGTCCAGACACACTCTTTCTCCTTTTATGGCCTGATATAACTTTACATTAGCGCTTTGATTACGTACTCTATGCATTCCGCTTCTCTCTAATGTCCACGTTTTATAAAACACATGCCGAATGTCAGGAGCGTCCAACTCATCTTCGCGAGATCGGAGTCGGCCCTTTGGAGCTTTTAAGCCATAAAGGCTGTCATTTTCCCCCTTTTTTTTTATTCTGAGTTTCCTAGATGCTTGCCTCCGTGTCGTCTTTCTGCTACATGCTGCCGTGACGCTCACGCCATAGACTTTGCCTCGCTTTATCTGACATCACGCCGCATGTAATGCTTTTCCGTTGTATTTGAGGGTTGTAATTCAAAAGGGGCTTGTTTGAAATGGTGTAATGCAGTCCTGGGTGCTGGTTGGTGTCACAGACCTGTCCCAGGGTAATGCAGGGAAATGATCGCTATCTGTCCTTAAAGAAACAGGCACCTGGCAAAAAGAGTGACAAAGGAATGCATTTCTTTTGCTTCTCAGTCTGATTAACTAGCAGTGGGATGAGAAGGTTAAAACTTCCCTATATTATAAGAGCAGCAGTTTAACTTGTACACCAAAGGAGGGACATGGACAGCCTGACAGATTCAGGGGGCCCAGTACTTTATTGGGGCCCCAAATTCTATTGTGGGCCCTCCCTGCTCTGTGAAATGTCTTTTCTGGGGGCCCAGAATGACTAGCCACGCCCCTTTCTGCCCTGCGAGCTTGAATGCTTTACTGCAGCAATACAGGACACATTGTGGACTTAAGCCTCCGATTCTTTTTGTTCTTGTTAAAGTCTGCAAGTTTAAAGCCCACAAGCGCTGTGCCGTTAGGGCGACGAACAACTGCAAATGGACAACGCTGGCCTCCATCGGGAAGGACATCATCGAGGACGAGGATGGAGTGAGTGAAGGCGCCCGCATTGTGCTGTCCGGCCCCCCTCCTGCGGGGCCCCTGGCCTCTCTCATGCCGTGTGTGTGTGTGTATCCATGTTGTGCCGTCCGAACCCCCCCTATGGGGCCCCTGACCTCCCTCATGCTGAGTGTGTGTGTATCCATGTTGTGCTGTCCGAACCCCCCCGTGGGCCCCCTGACGTCTCATGCTGAGTGTGCGTCCGTGTTGTGCCGTCTGCATCCCACGTCGGACCCCCAACTTCTCTCTTGCGCTCCGCAGATCGCTATGCCCCACCAGTGGCTGGAGGGGAACCTGCCCGTCAGCGCCAAATGCGCCGTGTGCGATAAGACGTGCGGGAGCGTGCTCCGGCTGCAGGACTGGCGATGCCTCTGGTGCAAGGCCATGGTGAGGCCCCTGTCATGTGACCGCCGATCACCCTGCTTCACTTTCACGGCTGACATCTTACTACAATGAATATATATTATTGTTCAGATTGCCTAAATCTCCTTATGGGTTCAGATGTGTGTTTTATTTAATTTTTTATTAGGTATTTTTTTATTTAACATCTTTTAACATTTCAGTTTTATTAGATATATTGGTATTTGTTTATTTGTCTATTCATTCATTTTTTTATTTATGCATTTCTTTATTTATGCATTTATTCATTTATTTATCAATTCATATATATTTGTATATCTGTTTTTATCTGATTCCTGCCTCTATATGAGTATTTTTTGATTGACCCTAGTTCTGATAGTTATAGATGCTGAGATGGTATTAAGCATTTAGGTACCTGCCTATGACGAGGGCAGTTCAGGTTAAGCACCCCATTTAACTGGCTAACCTCCATCTGCCCGGACAGGTGCATACAGCCTGCATGGACCTGTACCCCCGCAAATGTCCGCTGGGCCAGTGTAAGGTGTCCATCATCCCGCCCACAGCCCTCAACAGCATCGATTCGGACGGTAAGCCCCCTGCTGGCCATCAGATAAAACTCCGCTTCTCACTGAAGTACAGTGGTACCTCAGAACTCGAATTTAATCCGTTCAGAACTCCGGGTCGAATCCTAAAAAGTTCGAGTTGTGATCGAATTTTCCCCATAAGAAATAATGGAAAACCAATTAATTGGTTCCCGGCCCCACAAAATTACATATATATTCAGCTAGTGTAAACATGCAGGATGCTATCACAGCGAATGCGAGGCTTAGACTGAACCCTTTGTTTCCGCTGAGAGACGTGCCATGTGACTCATTTCGTTGCGCGTACAAGTTATCTTAGGTCGGCGTTCACGGTTTGACTTCTGAGATTCAGATCGATTTCTAGGTAATTTTTTTTTCGAACTGGTTGGTTCGACTTTTAAGAAATTAGAGTTCTAATGAGTTAGAGAACTGAGGTACCACTATATATTGTACATCTTAGATGAAATTAAAGTGAAATGCTTTATTTGCCATTTGCACAAATACAAGCACAGGATTTTTTTTCTGCATCTTCCTCTCCTTTGAGTCATACAGATAGGGGCGTAGGAACCGGGGGGCGGGGCATATCCCCCTAGTATTTAATGTGGCTATGATTAGAAGGTCATGGGTTCGAATGTCATGGCTGGCAGACTGGTGCTGCCGTTGGACCCTTGTGAAGTGCCCTCCTGGGGTGCCGCACCCTAACTGATCCTGTGCTGTGACACCCCCCCCCCAACCCCCTCTCATCTGTATATGTGTCTCATGATGAGGAAGGTAAGCCAAAAGACAATTTCCCCACAGGGAATCAATGAAGTATTGCTGTTCTGTTAAATAGACCTTAGCATTTAAATTCTTATGTGGTCCCCCTCCCAGATAAACTTGGGAAGGAAGCCTGGGGACAGCCATTTATCCCTCTCCCCCTGTAGCATTTGCTAATGACGCCCAGCCGTACTCGGACCCACGTTTGCGAGGCGTCGTGATCCGTGGGAGGGCTGCATTTCTCCCTGTGTCTTAATTACGGAGTTGAAGGTTGCGGGGTCGATTCCCCGAGGACTCTGCTTGCTCCATTAATTTTACAGTGACGCTTTTCAGCAAAAGATGAAGAACGGTCTGTACGTGTGTTCTCACAACTGGTAAAAATAACAGCTGTCGCAGCATTGATGGTGAAACACCCCCCCCCCCCCCACAGATATTAATCTGCACATGGATCTTATTATGTGCTGTTGGCTCCGCATGGTGTTTGTGCCGCCGTGTTCCAGTAATAGCTCATGGCACAGGGGTGGTTATTGACAGTTGGATAAGCGTGCTATTTTAGGCAAAGGTTTACACGTTCCAGGCGGGCGCTGAGGACTAACAATAGCACGGGGGCCCGTCCCGCCCCCCTCGATGCCGCCGTCTTTCTGTCAGCCGCTCATCCGACAACCCATGAGAGAGCGGCTGGACTTTAATTAGAGAGGGATGTACCGGGCGAGTTAGGGGAGAAAAAAACAAACGAGCAACAAAAATAGGCTTAATATAAATAGTGTCTGAAGTTGATTCCGATATCGGCTCCAGTACCAACGTATTGTGGTGCTACACATGTGAGGGACGTGGTAAACAAGCTGGTGAATAAGCAGAAATGACTGTGATCGGAAATGGAGGTGGGCGGTGGGGGGGGGTGGCTGTTTGCCGATGGATACTCCTCGCTCCTTATTATCAGCAATCGTGTATGTGGAATCGCCCCCCCCCCCCCATCCCCCCACCCCCGAGGTCAACAGCACCTCCTGATTGGTTGCCAGCAGTTGTGCAGCACATGCTGGGACTTGGTGACAAATGTCTGCCTGCTAGCTGTGTCTTCTCAAGGTCTGCCACCCGCCCCCCCAAAACATGCTGCCCCCTCCCTAAGAAACATGCTCTTTGATACCCTGAGAAATATCAGTCATTTATCTATAAAAACTGACGTACAGAGGCAAAGGTTCGTTTGGCACATTCATGCAGGAAAAGCTCATATTTCTGAATGAAAAATGCACATAGTTACAGACCGTGTGTGTGCTTATCAACACTTATATTTTCTTTTCATTTTCTGTCCATTGGTAGTAAAAAGATTTGTCTTTCATTACAGAGGGGAGAACTTTGGTTAATTAGCAATAATTTCCCATGTTAATTTGTCATGGGCGTGTTCGTCATACCGTTTCATTCCTCCTTCCATTTTTCTGCCTTTTTTTTGCCCACAATGCAACACATTAGCGGCAAGTTTCGTGTTGAATAGGTCCTCATATTGAGAACCCGGCTGCACAAAAGCCTCATTAACATGTCTCCCATTAATTATGAGTGTCTGAAGGAGCTATTAAATTACCGAAACGTCTCGTATCGCTCACGGGCTGCAGTCGCCTGAGGCGGGCTGAGCTTAGCAAAACAGCCATCAATAAACTGCACGTTCAGCCCTGCGCTAAATGCTCTCTGTTCTTTACGGCGCTGCTCTGTAACGCATTACGCTCGCATGTGTTTCAGATTATCCTGTACAGCACCTGGTGCTGTAAATGCGATCCGTGACATTTCCACTCATTAATCCCTTAAATTAAAGGCTGCTTGGAAGTGGACACTTCTTAGAAATTCGGCCCTGATGTCACTCATCTGGCCACCGGTGTGGGGAACGACTGCCTTTTTTTATTTTCGTTATTTGCTAAGAGTTCAAATTTCCCGCAGGCTTCTGGAAGGCCACCTGTCCCCCTTCCTGTGCCAGCCCACTCCTGGTCTTCGTCAACTCCAAGAGCGGCGACAACCAGGGGGTTAAGTTCCTGCGACGTTTCAAACAGCTCCTCAACCCTGCTCAGGTCTTTGACCTGGTCAATGGTGGCCCTCACTTAGGGTGAGCAGAAAGCAGCCGTTTCAGTACCTGCTCCACCAATCCTCCAGTTTTAAAAAATGAAGTTTTATTTGTGTTCAGCACTGTGACACTGTTGAATTCACAAATTCAGTTGGTCAGAAGAATGATTCATTTTCTATATGTGCAAATGCAGTGCCAGAATGGTAAATCACAGTGGTCCCTTATAATACACTATTAAACTGAAATGTATAACCATTGGTGGGAGAAAGTAGTTTTACCTCTAATCGTGGTATACATGGGTAAATTCACTCCAAGCGGTGCTTTATACATTTTTAAACACGTCGGTGGTTCTTTGCCTCCGCAGCTCTGTGTTTAAAAAGGTATAATGTACGTCTTGTTGTGCATTAACCGTTACTTGAATAATACATGATCATTCTTAATTCATTGCTTAGAAACAGGTGGGTATTGTTATACATAAATACTCAAATTTTCACTGATCTTCTCTTCTTTCTCAGCCTGCGTCTGTTCCAGAAGTTCGACAATTTCCGGATCCTCGTGTGCGGAGGAGACGGCAGCGTGGGCTGGGTCCTGTCCGAAATCGACAAGCTCAGCCTCCACAAACAGGTAGGGGGGTCCGCTGCTCCGCGGCCGCCGAGCGGCCTGTCGGGGGCGACGTTGAGGCCACCGCTTGAGCCGGCTCCGTGTGCTCTCGCCTGTTGCAGTGTCAGCTGGGGGTGTTGCCCCTGGGTACGGGGAATGACCTGGCACGGGTGCTGGGCTGGGGGCCGTCCTGCGACGATGACGCGCAGCTGCCACAGATCCTGGAGAAGCTGGAGAGGGCCAGCACCAAGATGCTCGACCGGTATGCTTGCCTGCCGCAGAATAGGAAGGGAAATATTCCACTGCACCATAATGCGCCCTGTACTTCCCGTCTGCACCATATATTGCGGACTGCCTCATGCAAAATTTTGCGCACAATTATAATTAAACGTTTTGATATGTGATTTATACTTTATAATTTATTGTATTTTATTTGCAGCTGGCTAGATGCTAACTGCATTTCATTGGCTCTGTACCTGACAGTAAAGTGGAATCTAATTTAATCTAAACCTGATCTGCAGGAGATCAGCAGATTCAATACCTATTTGTTTATTTTTTGCTTTATCTAAAGCAACATACGTACCTACATATTCTACCTAGTTCTGTAATTGGATAGCCAGAAAAACCCTGTATTGAATTCGTTCAAAGGTACAACACCGGTTCCGTTCCTGCCTTCCCCAGCGCTGCTTTTTAGTCAGCTGACCCATGGGCTGCTTGCCTGCTATGACACCAGCTTCCCCCATATTATACCCCAGTTCCTTATTGCTGCATGTGAAGTTTTGCTGGTCTTGATTCCAGCTGTGTAAAATCCGGGTTGCATGGAGTAACATCAAGCCCTGGTTCCTCCACCAGCATTAGCCGCGGATGCAGCTGTTGGTGCCGACAGTTACTCTCCTCATTTGCAGGTGGAGCATAATGACCTACGAGATTAAGATACCTCCCAAACACAGTTGCCCCGCCACACCGGAAGACACGGAGGAGAGCCAGGTACCATCACCTAAACCTGCGTCTGGGCTATCATCACCTGGGCTATCATCAATCTCCTGGGCTATCATCATCTGACTTATACAATGTAACCAGACTGGAGGGGCCCACCCATGATCAGAGCCAAAAATACCAAGGGGGGCCCCATTCCTGGGTGGAATGCCCCCCCCCCCCCCAGCTCCTTATGTGATCGTTTCAAGTAGCTGTCTAGCTGTCATCATTTGTGGTGGGGGGTCCCTGGTTTAAAAACAAAAGATTGAAAACTGCTCTGCCCCACAAAAGACAGTGAGAAGGGCAACACTGAAGCTGAGGAAAAGGCTGTTTTGTCTTGATTTTAGTGTGGATTTTCTCGTGTGTGTGGGGTTATTCTCTTCCACAGCACCTCCCATAGCTGAATCTAGGTATTTTGTCATGAGATAAAACAACCAGATTTTGATTATAACTCAATTTCAATAAAATATGCAGTTATGTATCTTTCAGAATACTGTTGTTCTATGTATTAGGTATTTAGTCTTTATGGATTCCTTAATCACAGTGTTTTCTGAGCCGCTCGTGTCCGTGTGCCATGACGGGCCCCTCCCTCTCGTGTGCGCCGTGCTCCAGCAGGTCCAGATATCCGCTTACGAGGATTCAGTCGCTGCCCACCTCACCAAGATCCTCAACTCGGACCAGCACTCCGTCGTCATCTCCTCCGCCAAGTGAGTCCTCCGCGATCACGCCGACAGAAAGTGCCCTGGGCCCGGGGGTGTGGGGGAGGGGGGAGGTTTTCCAGCTTACCCACTCTCTGCTCCTTTACTCCTAAGGGTGCTCTGTGAGACGGTCAAGGACTTCGTTGCCAAAGTCGGCAAGTCGTACGAGAAAGCCACGGAGAATAAAGACGAGGCTGAGAGCATGTCTGTGAAGGTGAGGGCGGCTTCCCGGGCTGCAGTCGATATTAGCCAGCAGTTTAGCAGCTAAAGACACAGACTAGGAACCAGAAGGTTCTCAGTTCATTAGTGCTGCAACTGAGATCCAAGCAACGTATGAAACCTGAGTTACTCCTGTATTAATATTCAGACGATCATTTGCAAGTCAAAGTCAGCTAAGCAGTTTTGGAAAATTGCTGCTATAATTGTTATTACTACTAATAATAGCAATAGATATAATGTCATCATCATAACAATGATAATGATAAACAGTCGTGGAACTGACGCTCTTCTCATTTAGTGACTTCTTCAGTTAGGTACCATTTGCCAATATGACGGTAATAAAAAAATGTATTTTATTTTTGGACGCTTGGCAACGACGCACGCTGGCGTGAGAGAGATCTTTGAAGTAGAATGTACAAAATGTTGATAAAAATGTCCACTTCATAAAGAAGCTGAGTATAAGATGCTGAAGTAAAATCGTAAGCACAGTCACGGTCACACCTAGACGACCATGATTTCACATAGTGACCATTTTGCTTAATGATGTGGCCGTTGGGTCAGATCTCAGTCTCTAACAAGGAGCGATTGTGTTACAACATGGAGGCTTGACAGTGCTCTGTGTTATGGAACAATATTTGGCACTAAGGCTTGTTTACTTTAAATGTTAGTTTCCTGTTTTATTCTTACATTCTTATATTTTTGTTCTGCGCCTGCTAAGGCTGTATGGCCCGCTTTGGCGTGACGCATCCTTGGTTCTCCACAGTGTGCCATCCTCAACGAGAAGCTCGACTCGCTCCTCCAGACCCTCCAAGTGGAGGCCCAGGCCACGACCCTGTGCGGCACGCCGCCCATCGTGGAGGAGGACCCAGAGGAGGTGGAGGAGCTGGAGGACCACAGCGAGGAGTCCCTGACGGAGCTGAAGGAGAAGCTGGAGGGCAGCGGCATGGAGAAGGGATCCCCGCACAAGATCTTCAAAGCCAAAGAGCAGCTCATGCTTCGGGCCAATAGCTTGAAGAAGGCAGTGAGGCAGATCGTCGAGCAGGCAGAGAAAGGTGAGCGGCGGCACCGGAAGGCGATGGGGTTTGCGTATCGGAATTGAGTTCGATGAGGAAATGTGTGGCGGGGTGTGGGGGAGGGGCCTGTCACATGATCAGGGCAAAGGTGGGAAAAGAAATAGGACCCATGGCCCTTTAAGACCTACTGAACAACTTCAGATCCTTTATTTAACAGGCACCTTTACCCAAAGCAGTACACATTTTTATGAGGACAGGGTCATATGACTCCTGAAGAAGGTGGGAATTGAGGGCCTCTCTGGGACCTGAACCCACAACCTTTCAATCACCAGCACAGCATCTTAATCCGCTAACCCACACAGCACCCCACTGTTTGGGCTTCAAAACTGTACCACCATGACATTGAAATCGCTGCAGCCGTCGGCCTGACATCACTCCTCAGCTTCCCTGGATTTCCCCCCCCGACGCCACCCAGCTGGCCCTGATTGGTCCAGCCGCCTCCTTAAACATAAATCAGGTTATCTGCCCTGATTTATTAGCATTCCATCCCCAAAGCACCTCTGTCACACAGATCACGGGACTAAAATAAGGGACAGAGCTGCTGTCTGAAAGTTTCAGCCTAATACATGAAATTATTACTGAAACATGGTAATTGGCCAAAACGCTGGGTGGTTTCAGTCACGTTGGCTCTCTGGTTCTCAGCGGCGTGGGTGAGGTGTGAGCGATGCCAGGAGGCGTAAAGAAAGCTGCCAGCACGCTGTGCCAGAAAAAATGTTGCGGCCCAGATTTGTAGCCCCCTCCTCCTCCCCCCCGAACCGTGTGACATTTAGGACGTTCCAAGAGGGGCCGGCGCCATTTACCCTTATAGGGGTCAGGAAGACAGAGACAATGTTTTCCTGGGGGAAAGAAAAAAACATCTCAAAACGCATTTGCAGCATGACAGTAAGGGGCCAGGCTGTGGGTGGCATGTGAATCTAACCTAGCAGGATTTTGGAGAGACTCCTCCACATTTCTACACCCCAGGGGAGAGGGAGAGTGAGAGTGAGTGTCAGGACGGGTAACGTTTACCTTAAGGTGCACTTAGTCCCTCTGAAAAAAGGCTGTTCCATCGGATCTGGAAGCACCAAACCTCTATTTTGGGACAATTGCCATTTTTAGGACGGGATAACGAAAGTGCCGTGAAGTCCGAAAGAAAACGGAAAGTAGTGATGGTGTTTCCGAAACGATAACGTCCTGTTCTGGACTCACGCGGCCACTGAGTCAGCGGACGTGTTGAGGGCTGGCAAAGCGGCTGAGCTGCGGTGTGCTTCCCCCCCCACAGTCGTGGATGAGCAGAACGCTCACACTGAGGAGCTGCAGGACCCTCAGTCCCCGGCGGATTTCCGGAAGGAGAGCGAGGAGGAGGACAAAGACAACGAAAAGGATGAGGACACCAAAGAGCTGGAATCTCAGTCCTGTAAGCCCCCCCCCCCTTCTGGTACCTCACCCTGGGCACAAAAACACTACCTTATAAAGGAGAGATGGACTAAGTCCACCAAAGCAGTGATGTAGATGACCGAGAAACTTACTGCACTTTGTCATTTACAGCGAATAGGAATCATGCCATGTTTTGGAACAACTACTGCCACCTGCTGGTATTCTTGAAGTAAAGCGCTGAGATAAAAACAAGCATATGTCATTATACTTTTATATTAATCATGCAAAACAATAATGACAAGGGCTGTATGGTGACTCAGCTGGGTGTAGGGATGCAGGTTCAAATCAAGCCCTGGTTCTCATGTTTGTCCTGGACCAGTGCTATTTGTGATCGGGACCTTTCATGAAGGTGCATAGGGATGCGGGACACCAAGTCATAACCTGTAGGTTGCTTGTTCGCGTACCCTTGACTTCTTGATTTCTAGGAGTGCACACTGCTACCAGGGTCCCAACAGCCCAGATGAATCAACCACAGCATGCGAATGTGATTTTAAGTTATTTTGACTTTAAAATTTAGTCAAAATGTGAATGGTCTGCAAGTTTTTGGGATAAAAGACCAACTGTATATAAGGTGTTGCCATTTACTCATATTCACCTCTGAGCTTCTGCTTCCTGTAGCGCTGGTTTGCTTTGTACTTCAGTCATTTCGTTAATGAGCTGTTTGTGTGGAGGGGAAAAATGCTCTTTAATTTAAGGCGGTCTCAGAAAATACCACAGCGACATCAATGTTTGCTAGATCTTGCAAGTGTCCTGTACGTGATGCTGATTTGAACACTTTCAGATACCTTCATGAACATCGGGTGTCAGTGGTGACACGTGTGTTGGTTTGATTTACAGTACCAGTTACCTTCGCTCCTGGAGTCGGATGTGATTTACAGCATATCTAAATATGAGTTGGTGTTCTGAGTCAGCGACCGCCTGTTTTCATTTATAGAACGTGGCATTGTATGTGTTGCAGTGGTACTTCCTGTTTATGTGGTTTCCCGCTTCCTCCCCCGTCCCCCCCAGAGGAGCAGCAAGGGCTGTTTTTGCAGCCTGGTGGCGTCCCTGGCTATTCCCGCTTCATTTCGGGCAGCTGCTGAGTCTCTTTCTGCTTCTTCACTTTGTTTCTGCCCCGTGGACCGAGGGAACAAGAATCGAATTTCAGCTGTGCCAGTTCGTGCCAGTTCATGGCAGTTCATGGCAGTTCATGGCGCGTTCGTGGCAGTTCATGGCAGTTCATGGCAGTTCATGGCAGTTCATGCCAGTTCATGCCAGTTCATGGCGCGTTTGTGGCAGTTCGTGCCAGTTCATGGCAGTTCATGGCAGTTCATGCCAGTTCATGCCAGTTCATGGCACGTTCGTGGTTTAGGCTGACCATCCACGACTGCAGCAGGTGCTCCATTTAACCCTAAAGATCTGAGTCTTAATCTCGCTTAATGTGAAGGGTCACCCCTACCTGATGTGATCAAGGCTAAAAGTGAAAGTCAGGAGGGTTTGTTAAACTAAGAGGATAAGCCTTAGGTGTAGGCCGGTGTCCAGAGGTGTACGAAAGAGCTTGATATTGGCATTGATAAAGGCATTGATAAAGGCCTGTGTATTGGAGTTCCTATGGGTCCTATAGCAGTTGACATAAACGCACAATGATGGAACTGTAAGCTGATGTAAGTTCTCATGGACTTTTTGGAATGCTGCTCAGGAATATCTTCTATGCCAGGGGTCTCCAACTCCGGTCCTGGAGAGCTACTATCCAGTAGGTTTTCTGTCCTACTTGGCTTCTGAGGAGCCACACCTGCTCCTGGTATTTACCTGAGAACAGGTGTGGCTCATCAGAAGCCGGGTAGGATGGAAAACCTTCTGGACGGTAGCTCTCCAGGACCGGAGTTGGAGACCCCTGTTCTATACGACGCTGCTTTGATCTTCTGTAAGGTGCTGATGATCATGTTTCCACCCCACCCCCAATCAGCTAAGACGACGACACCGTGCTCCCCCCCGGAGAGAAGGCTGAGCCGGGGCACCCAATCTTGTGGCTCCTTCTCCATGCCCCCCTTCACCACCAGCAAGGAGAATCTACCTGTGCTCAACACA
This sequence comes from Hippopotamyrus pictus, assembly GCA_026781145.1. Classification (NCBI taxonomy): domain Eukaryota; kingdom Metazoa; phylum Chordata; class Actinopteri; order Osteoglossiformes; family Mormyridae; genus Hippopotamyrus; species Hippopotamyrus pictus. The sequence goes on from JAODLC010000001.1 coordinate 44,392,600, forward strand.
CGCATCATCTGCCCCGGTACCGCAACACACACGCCGACACACGCCTAACACCCACCTGCCCAGAGACAATAGTGTGCTCAAATCTCCCCTTGTGGGGACAGATAAAATGGGCCAAAATATCAAAATAATATGGTTTTATCATATTATGGAGACATTTGGTCCCCCCGATGTAATGTGTATTTGGACCACACACACACACACACAAATCTTCTGCTTCGAGCTGCAGCATTCACTTAAAATGTCATGTCTGCACTGCACGATAAGATGATACTGTACATCTTTATTCATCGTCTTCTATTCATTTTCGTAATCAAAAGCCATTAATTATGATCATTATTATTGAGCTGAGCTCAGCTAGCTAAATTATTTCTTTTGCATATTTAGCTACAGTAGCTGCATTAAGAACTTTTCTAATTACTTTTTAATAGGTGTCGATAATACACGATAATGGCAGTAATTAATGACCTTCATGAACATGCAGCGCATGACCCTCTGGTTATCGAGGGTCCTTGAGTCTCTAGTTGGACGTGTGCCGGCTTGACGTCGGTTCGGATCCCTTTGCCGGCAGGCCTGCGAGCTGGTTTAGCCGCATCCATTGCCGGGAGCTCGATCATCAGCAAGATGCTCCTGGCCAACATAGACCCGTTTGGAGCTACACCATTCATTGACCCAGATCTTGACTCTATGTAAGGAACTTTACAGTGTATTGTGTGTATGTATGTGTAAAGCCTTGATGACATCAGCGATGGAATGATATTGCCTTGTGGCACATGTGGCGTTCTCATGCTTGGCTAAAGAAGAGTAATGTAATTTATTCCCTACAAAATGATCGGTCATTTTATGGTCGAATGTCTTCTCCTTCGTTTGTCCTTTTCCCATACGCCATTAAGAACTGGTGTTAAGAGCATCCATGCTACCTTATCTCACTCAGGGACGGCTACCTGGAGAAGTGTGTCATGAACAATTACTTTGGCATCGGACTAGACGCCAAGATCTCCCTGGAGTTCAACAATAAGCGGGAAGAACATCCTGAGAAGTGCAGGTGCAACGGCATTTGGCTTTGCTCTCCCGTTTGTGTTAACATAATACTGCACGGGTCCTGATCACAGAGGCTGATTTCAGATTTCATCTGGCTAAATTTAGCTGTTCTATTTATCCAGCATTTGGACTGAATAAATATCCTCCTGAGATCCAGCAACTCATTTCTGTCCTCTGTACAGGACATGTTTTTGCTCATTTGTCTCGCACTATACATCCCACTCAATATTATGTCCTGTTGTTCCTTAAGGAGGAAAGTTAGGACTTTAAGATGGCAAAAAAATCTTTTTCTTGATTTCAGGAGTATGTGAAAGTGAGCATGTGAAAATGGGATGTAGTTATTCCGGAATTTTCCGCTCTTGCCTAGGAGCCGTACCAAGAACATGATGTGGTACGGGGTGCTGGGCACCAAAGAGCTGCTGCAGAGGACCTACAAGAATCTGGAGCAGAAGGTCCAGCTGGAGGTGAGATGTGGATTCGGTTTTACGGTCCGCTGCACTTCCTATGGCTCCCTGTAACATGTCGTGTTAATCCAGGTGAAGGCGGAGCCAGGAACGGCTCAGTTGTGACCGATGAGCTTAATAGCATTTGGGGAAAAAAAAACACACAGTGATCAAAGGCATTGGCATCTGCCAGTGGGCGGACAATGGAGGCCGTCCAATCCCATCCGCCATGCTTGCCCAACAGTGATGTCAGGTGCTCAGTGTTTCTCTGCCGCTGCTGTTTTTCAGTGCGATGGCCAGTACATCCCCCTCCCCAGTCTCCAGGGAATCGCCGTGTTGAATATTCCCAGTTACGCTGGCGGCACTAACTTCTGGGGTGGGACCAAAGAAGACGACGTAAGTGTTCACAGCCCCTCTGTTTCCTGCGGTGCCTTCCAGCTAACGGATCTAGAAGTTTAGAATCTCGAGCCATTCTACGTTCGAGTTTATTTGCTGGAGTCAGTTTCATTAAACATCTCATAGGGGTCTTTGATTTTTGTTGCTCTTCATTTATAAACACAGCATTTCTTACTGGGGACCAGTGGTGCGCTGCCTTTTCTCAAATGCTAGGCTTCTGTTTCGAGGCCTTGACTGAACCTGGCGGGACAGCTCACGGTTGAGTGCGAGGGACCAGGCTCGCTGCAGGGTGTTTATGTAAGGACTCCGGTGGCTCATCTGGAATAAACTGATCTTCCACGGCTTGGCCTGAGCCACACGGCTCATATTGCATTTCGGGGCCAGGCATTATTGTTTCCTCCCCACCCCGCGCCAACCAGGAATGTCAAGGTCAGGCGGGCAGGCTGGCCGCGCTTCCTGGCGGAGTCTGAGGTGGCTGAGAGCCTCGTAACATGCCGGTTAAACACATCTGCAGCCAAAGGCCTGTTGATCCAGATCCCTTGAGCTTTTCTGTTGTGCCCCAGAGCCAACAATCGTCTATTCACCAAGTCAATACCCATTGTACAAATGAAGAGTCGCACAATAGTAACAGCTGGATGTAAAATCCATATTGTTACTCCAGTGTTCGCTTCGCTGTCCTGTGTGATGCCGTAGCGGAGGGGATTTCGGCTGCCTCCTCTGTCCGTGTTGCTAAGTGCAGAAATCTGATGCTTTAAGGGGAGGACTCCTGTCTCATTGCTGCATGATAGCAAAGGGCATATGAAGTGAAATGACACTTTATTTGGCCATTTTACGTAGAAAAAATACAGATACACAGGAGTCTGCTAGTTTTCGCATATTCCTTCTTGCCCTCCTATGAGACACACTGACGCAGGTGAGACCGAAGTTTGGGTATAAATGCAAGTTAGCCATTTATCCAGCGCCCCCTGGAGCAATTTTCGGGATTTACAGCCTCCATTGGGTATTACAGAAACAAATTCATATGCTTAACAGGACAGTCTAACTGTGGTTGGAGGCCATTTATTCAGGCCTAAGAACAACAGGGTACTAGAACAAACAGTAACTTTGACACACAACATTAAATAAATACGATTCTTGTGCCCTCTGGTGGACACCTTATGAATTCCCAATCATTCTCTTTCTTATCTGTTGATTGAACAAATGGAAAGATTATAATTTTACTAAAGGAAAAAAATGAAGATTATGTATAATTAAATAAGGGTTTTATTAATTTAACTTAAGATTGCAATAACATTGTTTATTCTTCAAATGATCAAATAAAGGATTTTCCATTACCTTCCATGACAGGTTGTTCCTCAATTTGGGTGGATGCAGTTGAAAAAGTATTCATTAATCAAGCCTTAATGTTGGCATAATTTGATTCGTGCCTTTCATTGGAGAGCTCAATCAAGACTAATTAAACAATTATGTTTAGCTGGAAGAGAACGCAGCATACACTCTGGGTCATTAAGACTGAATTAAGAAATCCTCATTTGAAGCCATCAGCTGTGTAGAAAAACATCAAGGAAAGATGACTGCTGGCATTGAAATCAGTGACTTGTGTACACGCTTACGCTGTACTTGTTTTGGCACTGACACATGCACTGGGGGCTTCGATCCTCTCTTCAGATCTTCTGTGCGCCCTCGTTTGATGATAAGATCTTGGAGGTGGTGGCCGTGTTTGGTAGCATGCAGATGGCGGTGTCCAGAGTCATCAAACTGCAGCATCACCGGATCGCCCAGGTAAGGTTCCCGCCCGTCCTCTTCACTCGGCATTGTTGCGTCGATGGTGCTAACGTCTTGCCCACCCTGCCCTCCAAGTGCCGCACGGTGAAGATCACCATCCTAGGAGATGAAGGTGTGCCCATCCAGGTGGATGGTGAGGCCTGGATCCAGCCCCCCGGGGTTATAAAGATCCAGCACAAAAACCGGGCCCAAATGTTGACGCGGGACAGAGTAAGCGATGCTCTTGGGCTCCCTCTATGGGTGAGGGCTGTTTTTGTGTGTCTGCCTATATGTGCGTGGTGTACCTCCTCCTGTGAGCGTGCGTGATTTCACAGGCCTTTGAGAACACCCTCAAATCCTGGGAGGACAAGCTCAAGTACGATAAGCCCCCCCTACGACCGCACCTCTACCCCCAGCAGTCTGTCGACCTGGCGACAGAAGAGGAAGCCACGCTCATCCAGATGTGCGCCCGGGCCGCTGAGGAGCTCATCACCAGGTAACGCCCCCACATCCCATAATAAGCGGCGTACGCCGCCGAGCCTCCTGGTCTGCATGATGACTTGCCGCCAACCGATCGTTCCCAGCCTCTTCTTCTGCTGATAAGAGGTTAGTGACTTTGTGTGGGCGTGGCTACTAGAATGATCTCTGACCCCAAACGTGTTCATTCCCGCCGGCAGGATCTGTGAGGCTGCCAAGACCAATGGGCTCCTGGAACAGGAGCTGGCCCACGCCGTCAACGCCTGCTCCCACGCCCTCAACAAGACGCACCCCAAGTTCCCTGAGGTGAGGCCTTACATGGAGGCCAAACCTGAATCAGTATCTTTTCGGGTATATAACCCCTGGATGCCTCTTTATCTTTATGGGGATTTTCTGACATCCTGGAGATCTTCTGAGGTCTATGCTGGGATGGCGTAACTGGTTGATTTGCTTTGTTTCCTGTCGTTCTCTTCAGAGCCTGACCAGGAACACGGCCATCGAGGTGGCCAGTAATGTCAAGGCCCTGCACAATGAGACAGAATCGCTGCTGGTGGGCCGGGTGTCACTGGTGAGCACGGTCTGCTCTCTGCTGCCTCCACTGGGCCAGCAAGCCACATTGCACCATCTTCAGCCAAATTGCAGATGACACTCTCAGCATTTGACCTTTTCCAAAACCAACATGAAATGCAGGGCATTGTCAAATGAGAAATACTTATTGTCAGCAAATAGATGTAATGAGAAGATTATATCAGATAAGTTACTACTTTATCCACTTGTTACGTCATGATGTTTGAATCACGTGACAATGCTGTTTTCCGGAGCCAACTCGGATGCATGCCAATGTGCCTCAGTGTGTGTTTTAAATCAACCTGAACCAAAAAAATAATTATATAGAATTGGATGTAAACTAAAGAGCCATTTTCCCACATTTTCATGCTTAGTGTGAGGGATGGAATGGTACACAAAATTCTCAATTCACAACAAACCTCAGCTTCAGTGCAGCAAGGAAAACAGGATTTATTCTGAAATGATTTATTATTAGAACTGCAAACACATTTAGGCTAAGTTGTAAACACAGGCAATGCATCTGTTGACGTGTCTGATTTAAAAACACATGTTTCCTTTCATATTGTAAAAAAAAATCTTCTCTAACCTCTATATTGGGTTGCTGGGGGGTCTGTAGAGCAGAGAGGAGCTCAGGGTGGGGCGCCACCCCACTGCAGGGCACACTCACACACTATTCACTCACATATGCACACCTGTGGGCAATTTGGTAACTTCAAGTAACATCAGCATGATTTCGGACTTTGGGGGTAGACTGGAGGAACCCCACAGGAAGAACATGCAAACTCCACACACGGAACACTGGCAGGGACAGGAACCCTGGTCCTATAGATGTGAGGCAACAGTGCTAATCACTGTGCCACCATGTCACCATTATACAGAAGTATATAAAATAAATGTTAAAATTGAAAATATAAGAATAAAACATCAGAATCATAATGTACTAAATATCAGGCTCTCTACAGCTGAGTATGGTCTCCTATCTGTAGCTAAATTAGCTTAATTGCCACAGGGAAACTAACTTGCGGAGGCTGTTTATGCTCTGCTCCAGTTGTACACACACCCAGATGATGTCACCTCAGAAGAGTTTGCATGTCTTGCTTGTGTTTTAAGCAACATATCCAAATTCCGTATGTCGATGGATAGTCCTGGGCTCATCAACTACTCTCTCTCTCCAGTGTTGGTGCAATTTATCAGGAAACCAAAATGATCCCAAAATGCAGATTACCGCTGACTGACCAGCATTATCTGTAACAAACTCATAACCACAATTAGCGTAATGTTTTCTATGTTGAACATCTACATGTGAATTTAGGTTCCGCCCGTGTCAGTAAATGTATTCATTCATTTCATTGTGTGTACCAAACCGAAATCGATGCACTGAATGTGTGCTGAGAAATTGTGCTGTGCAACTACATCCAACACTCATTACTGGTTCCACCATAGTCATTTATTTGGACCATCATGTAGATTGATGTACTTGGGAGGGTGTATTTATTTGTTTGTTTGTTTGTTTGTTTGTTTGTTTGTTTGTGCATACAACATATAATTATTGCCACATTAGATCAGGGCACTCTAGCTATTTTTCCCAGAGGGCCAGATTCCACCAGCAACACAAGCCAAGTTCCACTGAGTCCAAAAACATTTGTCAGCTAAGTGGGATGTCCTCTGATGTTCTAGTTTGCCGACTGGGTGGAAGGGTTTATTTCCCAAAGATAAAATTTTCCGACATGTGGGGGGAGGGGGGGTGTTGATCGCTCAGTTCAGTTTCAGTTCTGTTTTGGTCCGGATGCAGACCAGAGTCCGCCGGCTGGTGACCGCTGCATTAGATGGGTGTCGAGGTCCTTGTGCTTGTTCTCTGCCCAGATCCCCTTAGCTTGTTTCCCTTTGTGAAGGAGTGAGTTTTCCCCTCTTTCTTGGTATTGTGTTTGACCAAAAAGCAACTGGACCCCCCCCACGAGGAGCTGCTGTCGAGCGCGCTGCAGAGCGTGGAGGTGGAGCTGGGGAAGCTGGCTGAGATCCCTTGGCTGTACCACATCCTGCAGCCCGACGACGAGGAGGTAAGCCCCCCCCCACCACCACTCTCACAAATATTTACACTACTGACTGATTTTCATTGCATTTTAGAAATCGTGGAAGCTGCTTTGCATTTAACGCCAGACATAGATGATCCAGCCCTGTAAAAATGCAGACATTCAGCACTGTGGCTTGGCTCTGGTTACTGTTTGTACTGCCTAATCGCTTTAGAATTGCTTGGGCTTTTCCTGGTTCGAAAACCTTACTTGTTATAATAGAAGCAGTTTGACACGTCCTCTGCCGCCAAAGGAAGAGTCCCTAGCCAATAGGCAGTCAGCACTTAGCCCCGACCACCAAGGGTGCCTCTGCCAGTGATTGGGTGGTTTGACAGCCTCACCGTGTTCCAGGACCCCTCCCTGGAGTATGGCAAGAGGAATAGCCGCAGTTCCATGTTCCGGATCGTGCCAAAGTTCAAGAAGGAGAAGGTCCTGAAGAAGGGCACCTCCCAGCCAGGTAAGTACCCACCCCCCACCCAGTTACAGGCCAGCTTCTACATATAAATCAATGGTTTGCAGCTTATTTATACATCTGTGTGATTTATGGTTATTTTTACTGAAGCGTGTGCAGATGCAGGGTGTTAATGTGCAAATGTTTATTGTGGGAAGTACGGACGCTCCTCTACTTGCGAACAAGATATGTTCCGACCGGCCGTTCGTAATTTGAAATGTTCATAAGTCATTATTCTGCATCATTTTAAGGGTATATGCAAGTACAAAGAACTAGGATGCTGGGAGTACGCACGCTACGCTGCTGCGCGGCGGGAGTAGCCGCCAGAAGTCGTACTAGGCGGAATTGGCATGCAGAAAAAAAAAACTGATGTTGCGAACAGGAAACGGGAGCCCAGTGAACACAATTTGGACTTACAGTCCTCTTTGTTCGTATGTCTGAAAGTTCGTAAGTTGAAAGTTCGTAAGTGGAGGAGCGTCTGTACAACTGCTTCCTACTGTGGTCCGTTTATGGATCTCATTCAGAATGAGATTTAAACACCAGGTATGAGTGTGAGACTTGAGTTGCCGTAACCATTAATATGATTGGGTGAGAATTCTAAGCAACCCTGTATCAGACCAGAACCACTATTAACATAAGTCTTGGATTTGAGGTGAAACTGTTCTGTAGTCAAAAATACCACTATAATTTGAATACTATATCTGTATTAAAGATTGTGTAAGTGTCATACAGTGACTAAATGAGATGTTTGTGTTTTATATGTAGGAATACATATATATCTGTGCCTACATGTAGTTGTATGAATATGTTGTACGTAAATATATATGTTGTATTAGCTGCCTCTGAGTATACTATTTCCAATACCGAATACTAAAGAGAAATATTGCGTTTCCATTTTAGAGGCTTTTAGAAATTTAGTTTGATTTTCATCGTTCTGAGAATTGACAAAATTGATTAATTTGTGTAGATTTTTTTTTTTGTGAAATTTTATACAAAGTGGTATGAAATGTGTTATTGCCCCCTCTGGTGGATGGATTTGTACCTACGCTGTAAAACAGCCCATGAGTATGGCAATGCTACACCTTGGTTTTATTTATAACACCCATAGATATGTCTGACCACATTCGATGCTTGCAAACACCCAGGCTCATCCGGACCCCAATGAGCAACACAAGAATGGCGTTCGGCGGACGTCTTGCCAGAAGCTAATTTAGTGTCTCTGTTTTGTGCCGTCATCCAGTCATCAGTCCAACCTGACCATCCATGAGTATCCATGCTCAGTCTCTCTGTTCGTGGTGTTGTCTAGAACCCCGAGGACGGTTGTTGTGTTCAGGCGCCGGTTAGCGGACACAGACCAAAGCTCGCAGACGTGGATTTACTAGGTTGCTGTTTGGTTGCCCTCTGCTGACTGTGAAGGGTACTCCTTGCATTTGATGGTTAGAAATCATCTCACCATTTGGTCAACAGGAAAATGATTGTGCCAGAAACATTTGCGCCTTTATTAATTATGACTCCTACACAATTAAATGTAAGACCATATAATGACCTCTTTGATTTCAAGCCACTGGTTATTAATTTGGCCCTGCCCGCTTGTTCATAGTCATACTCTGCGACCCGTTCATCGCCAGAGGGTATCTACCATCCTTATCCACGGGCACCTAGCCAACGGACTTCCTGCTGTCAAGGTTGTGCGTTTTCTTGCACTGGGATGGGTATCCCTGCGTTTGACCGGACGCAAGTGTGGGCAGCACGGGTGGGGTAGCCCAGATCCGTCGCTGGACGTTTGGGTGGGGTGTGGTGGAGCTGGTTTAGCCCCGCCCACCAGGGGGCGACGTGGGGGACGGATTCGGACTTCAGGTTGCCCAGGCTTTAGCCTCCCGCTCCTTCCTATGTCCTGTGTGCCTCTGGAATGGTGGACGTCCCACTACAATAACCCGCATGCCAGACTCTGGTGCACCCAAGACCAGAGGCCTGTACCAAAACAGCCTCCTAACCCTCGTTTTGCTAGCTGCTCCCTCCACTTCTTCTCTCTTCTCTTCTCCTCTCTCTCTCTCTCTCTCTCTCTCTCTCTCTCTTTCTCTCTCTCATTTTATTTGTGCCGGGCTTTTCCTTTTGGCCTGACCCTGTTTGCTTGTGTCACGCGTCTGAGGGGGCGGAGACTGAAAGAGGGCTTCTTGCTCTTGACCTGTGTAGTTCAGAAGTGGGGTACTGAGGAGGTGGCCGCCTGGCTGGAGCAGCTCAGCTTGGGGGAATACAAAGACACCTTCATCCGCCACGACATCCGCGGCTCCGAGCTCCTTCACCTGGAGAGGAGAGACCTCAAGGTATACGCAACCCCTTTGTGCTTCAACCAGACTTGCGCTCTCGCTATCTCTCTCGCGCTCTCCCTCCCTCTCTCTCCCTCTCCTTCTCTCTCTCTCTCTCTCTCTCTCTCTCACTCTCACACACATATGCACAATAGCTCTCTCTCCCTCTTTCCCTCCCTCCTCTCTTTCTCCCTTTTTGCCCCTGTGTGTTGCACTGCCCTGCTCGGCTTCTTGTGTGCAAGTTGGTTTTAAGACGAAACCTGTGTACTAACTCCACCCACCCAACCCCGCCCTGCTCCCCCCTTCCCATATATGGGCATCCCCGACTGTTGGTGACGGAGCGTTGCAGGTGTATGCTCGTGTGCATGTGTGTGTTTTGGTGTTAGGAGGAGTGGGGGTGACTGCTAGGAAAAAAAAATGTTAACGGCAGGTCAGGTGGGGTGGGGGTGGGGGGGTAATCAGCTTTTCGGACGTTTGCTGACTGACAGGGCTGCTCGGACGCATAGTGCAATATACATGTGAAATATTAAGATGTGAAAACTGGCTTTTGTGTAGTGGATGTGTTTGAGAGGAAGAGAAAACCGACTTCTGACAGTGGCCTAGGAAACTTTCGGAAATATCAGTTACTGGGATTCAGACATACAGCATGAAACCATCACAGCGTCTCCTCAGTAGGGTGAACAGTAAATGTTTCCATATTTGGACTGGGTTCATCATTTTTATGAGAATATCCTCTTATCTGCCCTTATCTAAACAGCTTTGTTACACTGCATCCCTGAAGATTATTGTAACCCTGAAGATTTGTGTATTTGAAAACTAGCGTGAGACTTTCATTATCATTTGTGATATGTGATCTTAACGGGAGCAATGTTTAAGGTTGAAAGAATTGATTTTGTCTCGACGAGAGTGAGGAGGTTGTGACAGGCCAGCTGACACACTGTACCTTGAACTGTGCCGATTCCTTTCTGTCCTGTCCCGTCATACCAAACCTCTGTCCCTCTCATCGAACGGAAAACGCTCGTGGAAACTCATCGTGTCCTGGTGTCTTTGAGAAAAGTACATGTCTACTTGCAGGGACACCCACCTCCTAGACATAAAATCCCTAAAATCCGAGCCTCTTTTTCTCTGATACATACTTCCTTTGTGATTGGCTGACACGCATCAACAGTATAACAGTCCTTAGCCCCGCATACAGTGACAAGTAACAGTTTCTGTTTATGGAACTGCTTTACTAGGATGAAGTAACTAGGCATTTATCAAGAATATAAACAGATATCAAGATCATTCAACGGTGTTTAGAGGTTTTTATTTTACAAAGGTTCTGTTTTACAAAATAAAATTTTTATTTTTAAAAGTAGGTGTACAGTTTTTATTTTTCAGTACTGATTGGGTCATGTGTAGTCTCAACTGTATTCGAAATGTCCTCCATCAATGTTGGTGCATTCCTGCAGCCTGTCCCTGAAACTGTGACACACTTTCGCTACTTTGATCACCCCTTTCCACAGCGTTGGATCGGGCGACGTGTCGACATCGACTGACCCCCACGTTCAGCCAACCAGACACCCATTTTTTTTTTTTTTTTTGCGTAGTAAAGGAGAAGGTTTTTGAGATGAAGCCCCAAACAGTGAATGAATTGAAGGAATTCATCTCACGAGCATTTGTGGACATTGATGGTATCTGGGATTTATGTGCTAAAGTGTGTCATAGCGTCAGGGACAGGGTCCAGGAATGTATGAACATTAACTGAGGACTAAAGCTGACCCAATCAGTACTGTGAAATAAAACTGCATGCCTACGATTAGCCCACCCTGCATATAACTTCATAACTCTTTTTATAACGGTATTATAAATATATCAAAATGTGAAAGTACGGTATCCTGAACGAGAACGCGATTCTGTAACTGTAATGCTATTTAAATGGTCAGGTGTGTTTCTGGGACAGTGCGTTTATGATTTTTAATCACTGGGCATAGTATTGTATATTGTTTTCCATGTGTAATTGGACAGGTCTTTTGACGGTCTTTGAGGTGAGCACTGCATTGCTCTCCAAACAAAGCCCGTTCTGCAATACCTTGATTGTGTCCAAAGGCACCCGCTGCTGACAGTACTTGCTGAAGTCTTCCTTTTTTGTTATATATCCTTCAGGCGTGTGTTCTGCTGTCGTTTGTCAGTCTGACATGGTCTAACAGGTTTCGTTCTAACAGGATCTGGGGATATCGAAGGTGGGCCATATGAAGAGAATTCTACAGGGAACTAAGGAGCTGGCCAAGAGCAACCTGACAGACCTCTAAGATGGGCGAGATTCTGCAGTGTTCCACAGAGCTTTATTTTATGAGAGAGCTTGGTACAGGGGCAGAGCTCTGAGGTGTTTTTTTTTTTTTAAAGATGGTAGCAGTGCCAAATGTTCTAGAACGACAGCTGTAGGTGGGTAGACTCAAAAATGCCATTTTAATGTGCTCCACTCCGGGCAAAGTCAGGTATGCAACAATCAACATTTAAGGGACATTCTCTGGCCTCCAGGGTGGGGGGAGGGGGTATGGCAAGTAGCAAAACAGAACTTCCATGAAGCTTGTACTGAGGGTAATGTTTATGGCTTCTTAATGCTAACTGACACATTGGCTTTATCATCGATGCTAGTATCAGGAGGGAGACATTTATGTCTGAAATATCATGCTTTCAACAGCATTGTTTACATTTTAGGTTGGCAGGGAGGAGACGGCAGACATTGAAAATGAATGGTAGTTCAGCTGTAATGGGTTTGGGACCAAGGACAAAAAATTACTTTGGAGTCTCCTAAAACAGTGAAGTAATGCATGGTACGCCTGCTTGGTTTGGAAATCTATTTTATTGCATGATTAATGTCAGATTTTTTTAACATACACAAAGAACACTTGAACGAGTTTTATATCGATTTAATAATATGCCATTTGTTACTACTGAAGTCTGAAGTAACCCTTTGCCTCTAGGTTTCGTAATTCGATTTTTAGCATGGAAGCTATGCGTAAAGAAGCTGTGTCCGTTAGCAGTCGTGTGCCATATTTTTTTCAGCGTTAACTGTTTTGCGTACCTTATAAGTCGGCTATCCTAGTTCATACAAACTGATTTTTCAAATACCAAGGACCTTATGAACTATTAGTTGGAATGCAGTGTTTCACACAGGTATAGCCAGGTTTGAGCGGTATTACGGTATACCACAGTATTTCACGCTTCAAAATTAGCTGAGGATCAGGCGATAAAGTTAGCCGAATCATTTTTATTGCCAAGATTTCAAAATACCAGAATAGCGTTGCTTTTGAAAATACCGTCAAAATACCTTATACTGCAGTATAATGTCTGGACGGTATGATGGTATGAAAGATTACATACCGCGCAAGCCCAGGTATGAGTATGAACACTAGTACCAAAGGGAAGACAGTATTTTGTAAGCATTTGTTCTTCTTTGCCTATTAAAAAGTAATTATTGCACCAAAATGGCACTTGAACATTTAAACACTATCAGGAGTTGCTTTAGAATGAATCGTGAAAAGTCATTTGCCAACAGCGTTAATATTTCTTAAGTTTAGTTAAGTTTTTTTGGGGTTGTTGATAGGTACTTTCTCGCTGTTTACTCGGCAAGAAATAATCTACTTAATAAACAGCTCTTGGTGATTGTTAGACTGTGTTTAGGTTAAACTTTCAAAAGCCAGTGCATCAGTCTCTGGCTGTAACATAATGCTTTATCAGGTTAGGAATATTATTTTAACACTTGGTGCAAAACTTACTGTGAGCTGTAAGTTTCCTGCAACCAGTGTGAGATAAGTTTGTAGGACTTCATTTTAAATTGGTATAGATGAGGGCATTACAGGGTATACTTCTATATGAAATTGTTCAGTTGTGTGTATATATAATAGAAGACTTAAATCTATATGGTAATAGTTATAGGCCTTTGTAGATTGCTTATAAAAGACAGCTCACACACTTAAATGTGTGTTTTGCACCAGAACCCCAATGTTAATGATAGTTTAGTGAACTCATATTTTTATATGCTGTTGTACTTTAATGAAGGTGCAATATTGTACTTATTTTGATACTGTTGATTGTATTTTGAAGCTATAAAATGTGATTGAGTTTGGTTTTGTTTTGGAAACTAAAAAGAGTGTTTCATTAACTTCTCTCCTTGGTTCCTAGAAAAAGGTGGACCTTTAGGTAGCCCAACTATAAAATCAAATGGCTTCGGACTGTCCAAAGTGCTTCCAGCTGCTGGTTATTTCTCATGTTCCACTGTGCTTCCTGGATAATTTAAGCAGAGAGTGTCTGGAAATTTCCTTGTGCAAGTTCTAAAACAAGTTACATGTTGGTTGTCACATTACATAAAAGCGGCCATTTTAAATATACTTAAATCAGAGTGATGGTATACAGTAGAGTGGCAAATCATCTTTGATTACTTCCTCAGTAAAATTATTCATTACAGCAATTCCCCACTAGATGGAGAAAGTACGATACTCATTTATATAGATCTCACTTTTTTTTTTTCTAACCTTTACATGTTTTAGTTTGTAGGCCTTTGAATTATTGCAATACGTCATTGCGAATCATTGCAAAAGCTCTAAGACTGACATTAGCCCCCTAATTTTCCTTTGTAAAACAGTTTCTTGGGACGTAAACGAGGGAAACTTTCCCATTGGAGGGACACAGAAATAATTTCAACTGTAATAATTTATTAACTGCAAACAAAGTTGAAAACATGTACTGAGATTACGGGACTCAATACCACCACTGTTTCTGTGGACAATCAGATGGTTTCATTTATGCTTCATGCTGCATTTTTTGACAGGTATCAGGAAATATATTAATATAAATTAATATTCAGTGTAGACCTGAAGTACCAATAAAATAAATGTAGGTTATTGTTACTCTACACGGTTTATTCTCTGAATGTCCAAGAAAGATTAATTCGTCATCATTAAGATGAGATTTATTCCATAAAGATACATGACCGGGTAACTATGTATCTATTTATCTGTAATCTATTTCTTGATCCCTGTTATTAAATGGTGCTTAAATGGTTTAAGTAACATTTTAGACTGAATTGGTCATATTTTAGTTTTTAAATTCTTAGGTTTTTTTTGGACCTGGGCTGTTGAAAGTTTTTTTTTCTGCCTCAGATATGTCTAAGTTACTGGCCAAATTTATTTGTATAGCTGAAGATTCTGCAACTGCACTATCCAAAACACTTTCGCTCCACTGTTAAAACAATGTGTCCCCTTTAAGGTTTCCAGACGTGTGTTGCGTCTTTTGCTTAATAGTTAATTTGACCTTTGCGGCACTCAGTTCAATATAAACAAGTGAACCACAAGTATGAAATCGGAGGTGCAAATATGGTGTTTGGGAGAGGCAAGCGGTTCATGTTATTTTACTGTGCGAAAACAGAACTGGGGTCCTGTCATGAAATAAAACTGGACACTGTGCACTAGCATTGCCAGACATACTGAGGTTTCCCTTAGTTGGTGGAAGATAGATATTCATATCTGAGCTTAGATTTCAGCAAATACTATAAAACACTCCATGTTTACAATGATAACTAAATTCAATTACGAAAGAGTAATGTCTCGAAAAAGAACTGATGCCAAAATAATTTGCAAAATGTATTATGTCTATTTATTATCTAATTCTGAATTCTTTTGTATATTGGCAACATAATATGTACCTTAACAATTCAGTCTCATCCGTGAAATAAAATGAAAAACAAAAATGCTTGTAAAATGAGTTAAAAACTAAACGTATTCAACAGCTAAACTTTTGTAGGTGATAAAGAAGCCGATAGGAAGCTATGTGTAACGTTTTATTGGCCATGGTTTTGTTTAATGGTTTCCACTTCTGTTTGCATACATCCTGTGGCACACGTGATACGAGGTCAGCTTTTCGATCTGCAAGTATGAAACATTTACCGCATTTGATATTAAGATCGCTGAGTTAATGATAGCACACAGTGCCTTATTCAAACAAGGCGTGGCTTCCACTCTTTAACCATTTATTTGGACAGAAAAGGCCAGGAAAGTGGATGGTTTCAGGTGACCTAATGATATCCCTGTAACAGATCATATCTTCTTCAACTTGATAACATGGGATGGTGTATAATGCGCCTATTTTTTCTTTTTTTTTTATATTGCCACTCTCCCAAAGGCCCTGTAAAATCAGGTTTAGTGTTTAAATTTGCAGTTCTACAAAGGACTGAATTTTCATTATGAAATTTTCATATTTTACATAAAGTCCACCCTAAGACTTTGTCCCCATTGAGAAGAGAAGGAAGTACAGTGCATTTAATAAGGATACTGACGCAAATGTATACCAAATATCAGCTTTACCTGAGTAGCGAGAATAAGTTGCAAACTACCTGGTTTTAAAACCACCACATTGTGCAGAACCGTGTAGAGGATGCTAACAAATCCCTAACTTGGTTTCCAACAAGCTGAAGGAGATCTTTCATTTGTTTACATTCTGTTTACAATGGCACAGTTTCATTTTTAACATTTTATAATGTCTAAATTAATCATATATAATATATTATATTTGTTTGTATAATATATTATATATCATATAGGTATATAAATAGGTATACACAATATTTGCGTATTTATTGCCTAAGATTTAACCAATGTGTAATGTGTTTTCACCTTTGGAATATAATGTTACATTTATTGTATAGCTATATGGGTGGTTTTGGTAAAGTAGTTAGTAATTTTTATGACTACTAAGTGACTGTTTTTTGTGCCTTTTTATTGTAGAATGCATGGTTAACTATTTATTACAATATGGAAGTCACTGAGATGTGTATTTTTGTATTCTGCTAAAATTAATGGGTAAACTTTGTTGTACATTTTGAGATGCCTTAAAGGCGAATACTTAATATCTTCCTACATCAATAAACCTAAAGTCATGAAATATGTTTTATCTCTGTGTTGCATTTCTTTATGCTGCATGACATGTCCTGACATCCATAACTACAGAATGGTAATTTCTATTTATCTGAATAAGTCATTAATGATATCCATTGTTAACATTTGTTTATTTATTTAGTAGACACTTTAATCTAAAGTGACATACAATTTATAAAGCAGAGTCAGTCAGTCCCTGGAGCAACTGTGATAAAGGGCCGAGCTCAGGAGCCTGCTGGTAAAATTACTCTGCCAACTGTGGGATTTGAACCGATGACCTTCCAGTTGTGGGAACAAGCTAACCTACTAGGCCACACACCCCCATATATTGGTTTTTTTAAGCACAAAATGTATCTTTACTGCCTGTAATACTACAACAACAAACCAGTCTATATGGAAAGTTCATCACCTTTCTAAAATCACATTTCTAAAAATGAATAAAGTTTTCACACTCAAGAGTTCTATTTCCTCTCTTGGTAATTTATATTGACTGTGACTGTGCTGACTGTTCCACAAGTGCATTTTCAACACGTCAGTTATTAAAAACGTTAAAAGCTGGTATGCATTACAGTACAGAGTCATCAACTTTGGTCAGCTGGTGGGCATGAGATTTTCAGTTTGAGACAAGTCTGCTCACCCATTTACACCAGTATATAAGTTTTATTATCTTGTAAATAGTCTGTAGGGTTTGCAAACTGCCCTAACGCTTTTGCCGTTGGTAGTTTTAGGTTTGTAATGGAATAATATAGATTTGCCGTAAGTGTGAGAGTCAGAAAGTGTGAAATATCACGCCTGCAGCACAACACTGGGTCATGGAAAAGACAGAGATCATGGATGACAGAAGTCAAAACTGTATAAGCACTGTAGATAAATGAAGCTGACAAAAAGTGTCCTTATACAGGCTGGGGCACCACAAGCAAGAAATTAACAGCTTCAATGCACTTTGAAAAACATTTTAGATGTGTCTATATGTGTGACTGGTTTATAGAGATACAACCATTATTCCATGACAAATTTCATCTGGATTTTTGCGGTGGCAGGAAAGATGGTTCCTAGAACCTCCCATGAGTGTTTAGGTTGACTGCGTCTCTATGACAGTCATAGCTCTCTCATGATCAGCAAACCACTTAATGACGTAGTAACCTTTTTTGTCCCATGCATGGTGACACTGTCATTGGGAAAGACTCCACTGCAATTATGATTGCGATGTTGCACCACAGGATGAACAGGATCACTCAGAACACATATGCAGGCATTTATCCTACCCCTCTAAAGGGCTGAGACGTCAGTAAAATGAATGAATTCGAACAAAGCCCTGAATGATTTGTTTAGCTAAAACGTTTTAACCACCATTTTCTCAGCTGGAGAACCAGGCCTGAGTCCCGCATGTTGTAAGATCTTTGCCTCCGTGCTGCTATACATAACATGGATAAAATGAAACACTCACACTTCAGTTTAAAAGGATTATTTATAACTGACAGCCACAGGAATTCTGGTCTAATCTAACCCCTTCTGGAAATTCCACTTGAAATCAATAGACCTACCTTGAATCTTTTTGATTAAGTACTTTCTGTGACTTGGTAGCTGAGATACAGGTAACTCATATTACATATTTGAAAGTAATGCAGTGCAGTTAAATACTCGCCCACCCCCAAACAAATGTAAAATTCAAACAGAATAAGGGTAATAATGAGTAATGAGGGGTAATGAAATCTCTGTCTGATATTCAAGCAAGCAAACTTTGGACATAGCCGATGTTTCACGATTCGTGTACACATTCCATACAAAAAGACAAGGATGGTGGGGTCACAGTGATTTGCCTGGGTGACCATATGTCCACTTTTTCCTAGTCTTTACCTCTTTTTTTGGACGTAAAAATACCTGAATTGTCCGGGATTTAGCTTTATTTCATGTTGACATTTACTTTCTACAATCAGAATATTTTCTCAGTGCATACTGCGTTGACGCCTCTCTTTGCATCCTGTTCTCAATGTCCTCTCTTTTTGCAAAGGAAAATATGGTCACCCTACTTAAACGAGCAATACAAACTTCACAGCAACATATAACTGCATGTTTTCTTTCTTGCTATAAGAAAATAATATAATATTTAAGTATAATGACTTGCATTAAATTTGCTTCAATTCTGCTCAGACCTCCACCCATTCGCGCATGTAGTCAGCGCTCAATCGTTGTTTCGGAGCTCTGATGAAAGCCTGTATCCAACGGGAGTCGTGTTCGGAGTTGATTAGCCTTGACTGGATTTACCTTGTTTTGTGAAATGATTTGACAGGGAGCATCCGCGGGTCTGACGGCAAACGGTGAGAATAATCATAAATCACCTGAAGGAAGCTCGCATGTTTTCACAGCTATATCATGTCCTGTGCTCGACATCGATCTTGAAATAACACGCTATAGCTGTTATCAGTGGAAACGCACAGGAAGATATTCAGTGATGTGTTCGGCGATATCAGGCCGCGGCCCAGTCAATTGGAAAAATATTACGAGGCTTGTTAATGTTGACAGCGAGCGTTACGTATAACGTAGTAATAACATTATACACGGTTCTTTTCATAAACGTTTTTAAGTCGTTTAGCCTACGTGTGTCAATTTGTTTGAATGTTGTTCGAACGATAACTAGGTACTTACTCGAATCAAGAAAATGCGACACTGATTCACCCAGGGACTTTGAATCGGTTATTATGGCAGTTAGCTAGTTAGCTGTTGCAGTTCATATAACACTTTAATATTCGGTTTCTTGTGCTTTAGTAGAGATTGTTTCCCCAAGTTAATTTAAACAGCTGGCATGATCGCAATCGGGGATGCGAATCACGTCAACTGGCTACCTAGCTTCATGTTACAATATATAATGCTGTTATTTTAGTTTAAGCTAATGTTTATTTCGTTTACAGCTCACTAATTTATTTATTGCGTTTTCGGCCAATGTATCTGTATGGAAATTGTTTTGCTTAAAAAAATGCAGTTTGTGTATTTGGGTACATGTGAGCACAATTTCCCACAAGTCCCGTTTCGTTGTTTCAATAATTTTATGTAGCTTTTTGAAAAGGGGGAGAAGTGTTTCAATGCTGTATCAGAAGCTTAGCTTTTTAGTTTTGTTGTTAATATCTGTTGTTATTGTTGATGCAACAGTGTTACGCAGTCTTTGCAGGAGAAGAAAGGAAATCCTTCCTTCGGTTTATCTTTAACTACACCTTAATTCGTGCTGTATAAGGATTTAAAGCATGACCTGTTAACACTGAAGAACTTCAATTGTCAGATACTATTCCTACCTCTCTTAAACTGCTTATAACATCTGAGAAGATGAACATTTAGCATTATTTTCCTATCCATGATTCATAGTTATCTTTTGAAACCGTATTATAACGGAAAGGCTTATTTCATGCTTCAGTGTTGGTATGATTATATTGAAAGTGATGTTGGTTTGTTTTATTTATATTTGGTTGCTTTTGTTCAAAGCAACATACTTTTTTTTTTTTTTTTTTTTAAAGGGCCCAACTGGGATTTGAAACGGTGACCTTCTGATCAGTCACATGGTCCTAAACTGCTAAGCCACACATTGTTAGGTCATAATCTTTGGCCTAGAATGTCTCACTCTTATACTTCAGCATGTCACCGACATCAGTATAGGCTGAATGTCATGGTAACATAAAAAGCCATTTATGGTATTTTTTTTATTGATGGAATGTAAATCTACACACACACACATTCACACATATTCACGCAGATTGTTTGTCACGTCCATATCGTTGATAAAATGCCATGTATTTCTATCCTGTAAATGAATATATTCATTTTGAAGATCTCAACCCAGGCGGTTACATGAAAATATATGGAAATTGACTCATTAATACTAAGCTTATCCCTGCTCTGAGGCATTTATTTGTCAGTATGAGTCTTAATGTCACATTCATAGTGCTGGAATTCCCCCCGAGCATTCACAAGTAATGTTTGTTTTGTTGTTTGACTGGCTCTTATGCAGCTTAACCTTATTAATTGCAAGATGTATTTTCTTTATAATATAAGCTGCTAGACTCAAACTCATATTCATAGAGACTTTCTGTATATAGACTTGACTCTGTCATGTGTATTTTTAAAGTTGTCATGAGTTGAATATACCTTTAGAGTGGGTGAAATGGCATGGACTCCTCAGCATTCAGTGCCATTTTCATCATTCATCAATCTCAGTTGAAAGGTTTTACATTGCATCCTGAAAAGCCATGTAGAGGAGAAAGGACACCAGTGGGGGGGGGGGGGGGGGTCAAAAAAAAATCAAAAAACAAAAAAAAAAAAAAAAA
>JAODLC010000001.1:44416617-44429622 GCA_026781145.1 Hippopotamyrus pictus
TATCAATAATTATCGATATCGACCGATATGAAACACTCATATCGTGATACAGTTTTCAGCCATATCGCCCAGCCCTACCGTATCGTCCTAGTTTAATTATATGAATCGATATTTCTTAAATGCACTGATTAAATCATACCCTGGCTTTAACAATTGATACATCCATTAAAATTCAATGGTTGGTTGTTGATGAGCTTATTAACAAGTTTTACCACTGTTGAGTACATTGAGTTTTGTATTTATTTCCCTTTAAATATATTTTCTAATCATTTGTGTGGTATATTTTGCACACATCTGAATTATATCACAGGATGGGAACATTTTAAGCCATTGAGTGCAGGGCCATGTTTCACAAAGCCGGATCTCTTGCTTAGCCAGATAACTTGTTGGATTTAAGGTGGTCTGGGATAAATTTTGTTGTGACATAATGAAGAATGTGTGAATGGGTAGAATCTCTCCTTGGCTCCTCTGTCCAGGCCATCCGCGACGGCTCCGTCCCTCTCCTGAAGAGCCTGCTGAAGAGCCAGAAGGAGCTTAGTGGTGTCAGCGCGGGTCTGCACTCTGGAGATCTGCCGTGCTTGACTGAGGTGTGTGTCAAAGTCGAGTGCCTTCTGGACGGAGCAGTTTCCCGGGAGCTTCACATTCTACATTCTATTGGAAACGATATTTGGCGTTGGTACATTTTAATTGAGGGGGCACAAATACTTTGTAGTAATTCAGTTTATTGTGTTCGTTACTTGTTTTGGTACCACTTTACAATAAGGCTCCCTTTTGCCAATTGTAAATGGTGGTAACTCATTAATAAAAAGAAAACTGTTATAACTTGTTTGAAATTGTCTATTAATAATTTACAAAGTGTTACAACCTAATTAATAACCAAATTGTAAACCATTCATAAATGCTTTATATGGGTGGCCTTATTGTAAAGTGGCACCCTTGTTCCTTTAGTAGTTTTTTTTTTTAAAAAGGAACAAGTAATGAACACAATAAACTGAGTTTATCAGCTAATTGATACTTAATTAGAACAGAGCAAATGCAGTGCTTAGTCCAGCTAAATCTTTCCATAAAACTTTCCAGAAAGGTAATCATCTTTAATAGTGCTCTAATTGATAGAAAAGGCTATAACACCAGTTAGCTTGGTTCTTCTTAACAGTCTCATTGCTGGGTATTGTCAACACTTGCATAACCGAAAATGCCCTGGGCTGCCTGCTTGGTCTAATTCACAAGGTGAGAGACCACAAGCCCGTGGCATCGGTTGTCGGAATGGAAATCTCTTTCTGGTTTTTACCACAGCTTGATAGATGCATATGTTTCCCCATGCTGATATATGGGTTCTGACCTTTTCGTTACTATACTACTCATACCGAAAGTCTTGCTTTGACCTGTTTTCTAAGCGAAAGTGGTTACTGAGACTGCCTTCACGAACCACAATACTTCAGCAACCCCCGCAACCTACCTTCCCTGACCCTTCCCCCCACTACCCTTCAGTGACGCTGCTACTTATCAGCTTGCCTTTTCTTTTATTACATTTGCACATTCTTTAATTGCACTACTACGCCTATTTGCGCTACACTGCACAGACGCACAGTCAAGCACAGTTTTGAATACTTTTTTATTTATATTGTGTTTACTGTATTATATTTAGTTGTTGATTTTATACATTTATTTATTGTATTTGTATTAATGTGTAGCATCATGGGGGCGCCAAGGGAAACGATATTTCAACACTCTGTGTACTTGCACATGGATGTGTTGACAATAAAGAACTCTTGAGTCTTACTCTTGTAGGCCATCGCACTGCACAGTACACAACTAATGTTTATTCCTTGTGGTAACTGCAGTGTCGGTGTAGGTCAAAGGCTCCTTCAATTCGAGTTTTTCCATATAAGGTGAAATAGTGCTGCCCTGACCGTAATAAACTGATATGTGCAGGAGTGGAAGTTGAATATGTGTGTATTCATACGTATAATGTATGTTTTGTTATCCATGAACGCTGTGCCAAGTACTGAACGGTTCTTCCGTATCCTTTAGGATTCAGTTAGTTCAGTAGCTGATGTCTGAATGATTGTTTTCAATGAATCTTTTCTTCGACCTTCAGATCCATTTCGTAGGTTTACCTAGTCATTCTGAAGTAGAGGACTTACTGTCACAGGTAAGAGGGTCCCTGCTCTATATTGTAATGTGATACCTTTTATCCTGAGAAACATCAGTTCTATTTAAAAGGCACTAGAATTACATCTTGTCAAAACTACAGGGATATTTTTGATAACTTTCAATCATTTTTATAAGTCAGTAATTTAAATTATTTTGAAATAATCAATTTATGCTAACTTGTGTTGTTACCAGGCTTTGCCGGCTGTCCCTGTTGACGTTTTGGAGTTGCTTAGATCACTACATGCCCAGAGTCTGAAGGATGAAGAGGTGTTGCTCCTCAAAGATACTAGGAAACTTCTGGAAAATAAAGACAGTGTTTCCCAGGTGGGCCACAGAAGGAGATTCAGCAAACTCCAGTCAGCTCCCACCTTTGTGTTTTTTTTTTTTTCTTTCTTTTTTTTGTCTTGCATACTTTGTCTGATTCTGTAGCAGCATGATCCACTGTGATTGACAGTTTTGGCTGTGGTAAGACAGTGGCAGTAAGTCATGCTGTCTTCTTGATCTGCAACCTAATGAATCACACAGATTACCGACGTAATACCTTCTTAACACATAATCCTAAATAAAGTTCCTAAAATTCCAGGACTTACAGTAAGAGGTAGTATTTGCATATACTATACTTCCTATTGTTTCAGCTTCAGGATTATTAGTTACGACTGAGCTTTTCATTTCAAAAAGATTTATCATTCTTGCAAGAACAGAGATACTTAACGTCACCTTGCTAATGAAATGTCATCTGAGATCTGATCCCTTGACAGTCTCATCCCAAAAGCTGTTAAATCCAATGTACCTGAATAGTACAACCACTCGTCATTTAGCAACCGTTCACAAGCACGACGGTATTAAAAATCATTTTTCGACCAGTGTTTGCTGTTTTGTATGCCTGATGATGAGCATTGAGAGTGACCTTTAAATTGGAATGTTCAAAATGTTAAAAATGTTCACTCTTGAAGAATAAAAGAAATTGACTATGGAAGGCTCTAATTAAGTAAAGAAGTAAGCACAGGCACGATCACGCCTAGGCAACCATGAGTTCCACTGGGTAGCCATTTCGTAGGACCTAGTCCTTGGAAGAGAATTAGGTCACTAAACGAGGAGTGGTTGTATTGAATCACGAGTAGTTCAGAAGCAGTGCTTCAGAGTTTTCATCCTTTGCGCATTTCCCTTTTGTTTATCTTCCTGTGCTGCTTGTTTACGGAGTTGCATTTCTTTTGCCTGTTCTGTGGTCCCAGGCTACGTGTTCAAAGGCCATCTGCGTGTTTCGGCACTGCCGGAGTCCACAGGGCATTGTGGGAACCATGTCAGCCTTGCTGACGCGGTACGTGGCGGGGATGAAGTATGCGCTGGAGCAGCAGTGTCTGCAGAAGGGCGTGTCTGACGCCTGCCCGCTCGAGGACGATGACACTAACCAGTCCGTCTCGTCCATCGAAGATGACTTTGTTACCGCGTTCGAGCACCTAGAGGAAGAAGAGCTGACTGACAACTTGGGTAAGTAGTGGACAGGAGTACCTGAAACATAACAGTCACTACCAGCCCTTCACTGTTTATTGCACTGGAAATATTACATTGCAGATGTTCATGTTTTCCTTTAATTTGAATGGTAACCTAAAAGATTAAATTAATTTGAAGCCTTTCTGGAATTTTTGAGCAAATGAATCATACGAAAAAGACCCCAGTAATCATTTGAAAAATATCATTTATTATTTATATTCTAGAAATGTATGGTATTTTGATAGAGAATTTTGCAGTAATAAGACAATAAGTTTACATTTTATCATAAGTTTTTGGCCTATATGATTGTTGTGACGATACGGTCCATCAGAAATCCCCCACAGGGGCCAGTATCACAAAGGTGGATTTTTGTGTTAGCAAGATAAGTTTGGGCTGAATGTAACTGAGTGAAAAAGTCCACCTTAAATCAGATAAGTTATCTAGCTAACCAGTAAATCTTGCTTTTTGATACAGGCCCCAGATTTTCCAAACTTTGTAGATATCATTCAAAATGGTTATCAGTTGACACAGTTGGCCCATAATGATTTTTCCCATGTTTTAATATTTATTAAAACCTGAAATGTATATTTAGACCTTTCAATATGACACTCAATGAGGAAGTTTCTAGTTGATACTGAAAGATAGAAAATGCATTTATTAATATGTTACTGTATCGGCCGATACTGATAGTTAGCCCATACAATAGGTGCATCTCTACTCAAAATTAAACTTGGATGCAATCTATTTATTTTGATCATGTAAAAAAGGGAAGTTGAAATTGCCTGATATCACTGCTAGATGGCAGTGGAAGATTTATTTTCATTCATTTAGCTGCACGTCATGTTCCCTAACACTGTTAGACAGCTCTGCTCAAAATGTCCTTTTTAATTACTGAGATTTATACATTGAGATGGATAATCACTGAACAAGTTCTTGTTGTTTGAAGACCATTAATAGAATTTTATTTCATTTTATAGCTTTTCATAACCAACGGAACCAGCGTGATGTGGCATCTCAGACAGTCCCATCCCACTCTAAGGGCTTCTCAGGCTCCCGCTTGATTATTAGCTCGTTTTCCAAGAAGCCTTCAGCAAAGAAATCCTCTTTCCCTAAAACTCTGTCAAGTTCTGGACCGGCATGGAACCCAGGAGAAGAGAGCCAATGGGATTTCTACACACCCGGCTGTCTGACGAAAGGACCTGTTACTGCTGCATCTGCCACAGAGTCAGATGAGTCTGACTGCTCAAGCCCAAGTCCGATAATCTTCTTGGATGAAGTTAGCTACCAGAAAAGTTTGAAAGCAAAGCTTGACATTCCTAAAATCCCTGTTTTCAAAGATGGGGTTGAAGACTCTGATTCAGAAGTGAGTGAGTTTTTTGATAGTTTTGACCAGTTTGATGATCTGGACCAAGCTCTTGAGAGCAGCTCCAAGTTCCTCAAAGAGCCAGCAGCTGCCAGCCAAACTCAGAGAAACGTATATGCAGAGGACTCCAAATGTATGTCTCGAGGCTTCTCTTCAAAAGCAATGAACCCCCATCGATTTGACCACCCAACTCTTCCTGCCAACATAAAGAAACCTACTCCACTCAAGCCAGGATCACTATGTGGTTCCCACTCAGATATTCCTGATTCTCCACGACCAGTGAGGACTATAGCTGATGAAGCTGGGGTGCTCTTCAGTCCAGTTCGATCTTCAGCATTTAGTCCTTTGGGAGAAGGCAGCACCTTAGAGTATTTTTGGAAGCCAGATGGAGATGGAGAATTGCGCAAACCTCAGGATCTCTGCACTCTGTATAAAACATACTCAGATTTTGCCAATAATATGTCGACGGAAATTCTCAGATCAGTTTGTGGATATTCGACTCCTGTTGATATGAACGTCAACAAGAACTTGAGCTGTGTATGCCATAAAGAATTCAAAAACAGCAGCGGACACCTCATGAAATTGTCTGATATTCAAGAGACAGTCACCATATCAAAATCTCAGAAATCACAAACACTGAAGGAGGGCATACAGAAATTTGCTACCGATCTTGTAGAAATGAGCCTTGGGAGTGCCTTCAGAGACCTACAGAAAGGGGTATCTTCTTGTACCACTACACTTTGTCATTTAGCTGCAAGATTGACTTCTTCAGTGTTTCAAATGGCTTTTCATGAGATAGGTATGAGGCATGCATATGTTTTAAAAGAACGTGCTATTAATGGCTTAGCAAGCTTCCTAGTTAAGGAAGCAGTATCAGGTGCTCTCAAGGAGTTTCACTTTGTAAAAAAGCAGATTTTCAACAACACAGTTGCCAGGTTTGCTGCAGAACTAGCAGAGGAATTGGTATTTGAAGGTATAATGGAAGTCTGTCAGTTTTCACATCCTTCTACACCTTTGACACCAAGTGATTGGTCCTTCGAACAGGAGGAGGAAGTAGTTTCTTCTTATGCCTCAGACCTCTCTGAGTCTGTGCTTCAGGAAGCATTCATAGAGTTATCTCAGGCTGATGTGACCTTCACTACCCAGGCTGCCATCAGTGTCTCGCTTGACAATATCCGTTATGTCAGCTCAGAGGATGCTGCAGAAACCACAAAGACCTGTAATGCTACCTCTCATTATCTAGGATCGACGTGTACAACTGAGGTACTAGAATCAACAGAAAATGACTGCACTGTGAGAAAAGCTTTATTCTGCATGTCTGGGATTGCCAGTTGTGTTCCAGTGCCTGTGGCTGGGAAAGCAATCTCCCAATTTCAGGGCCCAGTAGATACTTGTCAGTACAAGTCCAGTATTTGCCAAACATCACAAACTAGTCCTAAAAAAAGCAGCTGTTTGGAAGGAAGACTGGTGACAACAGCTGTCTCTGAGATATCCACAGCAACACAAACTGACTTAGTTCCCTTTGCCTCTCAAAGTGTTTACAATGAGACATGCACCACTGAACCAGTGGTGAGTAAAGGTTCCCATGAAACTGTCACTGGAAACCAGGTCTCTAATAAGTCTGATTTGCAGAACTATTCTGGAAACATGGCTGATATGATTGTGAGTGAAGCTTATGAGCTCATGAGTGCTTCCAAAGTGAAGAAATCAGAGAACGGTGCTGACAGCCTGAACAAAACTATTGGAAGCCAGATACCTTCTTCAGATAAGTTGATGCCTCAGAATTTGGTCAGTGAAAATGTTACCAATTCCACTTCAACGCATCCAGCCATCAAAGGAACTTCACATTTTTACATACCTACCGAGGCTGATTTTTTTCTGATGAACAAAAAAGACAGGACAGATCAGCATGGAATGCACTTAAGACTTCAGGACTCCATGAGCCATTGTTCAGGATTTTATGATAAATATAACAAGCCTAAAAGCACAGGTTGTCAAAAGAGGGGAGATGGTTCTGATCACCCAGTCCCATCATCCCTGATACCTAATTCTGGGTCCAGAGGAATGTGTAGAGACACTTATGGATCAGACCTCAGGAACATAGGTCAGGTCACCGAGACAGCTTCTGAAATGCGATCCTCATCGATGAAGGATACTTTAGAGGTGCCAAGTTTTGAGGCACCTAACCGCAGTGGCAGGAAGATGTCGGCTGAAGAGATTCCATCTACATCTGGGAGGAAAACGCATGGAGTGCCAGGCACTCCACCATCAACTCCACAGCTGCCGCTTCCAGTCTCACAGGAGAAACATTTCAAACAGTTTTCCAAAAAATTAAAAGGCAAACTTGCCAAGGAATTTTCTCCTGCCACACCTCCATCCACCCCACATTATCAGCCTGCCCTAGGTCTCGTTGAAGCTAACGCTGATTCTGAGAATTCCGACTTCTTGCTGAAGCTCATGAGGTCTCTTTCCGAAGAGGCTGAGAATAATGAAGATAGAGAAGATCAGCAATATGATCATTCCCGTATAGGAGCACTGGCTGGAGCGCAGGCAGATAAAAATGTACCAGTAGAAACTGACAATAAGGTGGTAGAAAAGGGAGCTTTTCATTATGCAGAGCGTTTAGCATGCCACATTGTTTCTATGGCTACTGAGATGGACACTCTGGCACTGCCACATGGCTGGAAATCTGAAGATAAGCCATGCACAGAGAACCATACCTTACATAGTGCCAAGTTCTCAGAGCAGACTCTGAATTCTTTATGGACCTATGCTGGGGAAATTGCGGGAGAGGTCATCAGTGACGTCAAGAAGATGATTAGTTCTAGTCAGTATAGACGTAAAGCCGTCATGAGTAACAAGGATGTGGTTGCTGACAGTCAGCAGAATCAACCCGTTAGTTGCAAAAGTAACAGATTTGGCAGTCTAGCCAACCATTTCCAAAGTGATTTCATGGTCCAAGGTCCTAACTTTCAAATTAGTGGGTCAAGTGGGCTATCCTCCAAATATCCTAGCTGTGAGAGTGTAACTGATGAATATAGTGGGTACATCATCAAAGTTTTAAAAAAAGAAGGCGGCAGCAGGAAGCTCATTTTAGATCAGTATGCCAGCCGCCTTGCTTACCGCTCCATTAAGTCAGGCCTAGCACATGCAGCCAAGAAGATCAAGCAAAGGTCGAACCTGAAGCTTCACCCTAGCAGGAGGCCACATTGTGATGGAACCCATGAAGTCTGGAGGGGTTTAATGCCAGAGGCGTCTTCTGTGGATGATAACAGGAAAGCGTTGTCCTCTGATGAGGCTGTCCGATGTACTTGTCAGAACCCAGAAGACTTGAACAGGAAAGAGTACCTGGAACTTGTAAACTTTGCGGAGTCTTTGGCATATAACATCACATGTGATGTCACAAGAAAACTCCGACTGTCATCGGTTCGACTACCGAAATCTCTGACCGATTCCTGTCTGTACAAAAAGTCCAAACTAGATGATGTGACAGGCAGCCCTATAAAAACTCATTTTTCATGTTCCTTACTGACTTTTAAAGAGAAGACCAAACAATATCATAGCACTGGCAGCTTAAATGACCAGAACTATAGTGACAGTGTCATGCAAGTAATAGAACACTATGCTAGGAAAATAGTTGATGATACCTTGGAGATTACACTAGCATCAGCTATGCCACAGGCTTCTGAAGACAGAGGACTACTGGACCAAAATTCATATGCAGAGAAGCTGACAAAAACAGCAATGAGCTCGGCACTGGCTGACAAGGCATGTCGGTACTGCATTGTCAGGGAGCGTTCGTTGTGTAGAAATGCTAGCAGACAACATTTGCAGGACAGCCTCAGCAGACCGAGGCAGGATTTTGAGGCTGTGGCAGGCACCGGCTGCAAAGGGCCTCGGGTGTGTGGCCTTGAAATTCCAAAAATTCACATCGACTTGGAGAAGAGGGCTGCGTATGCTGAGGAGATGGTGTCATCAGCTATTGAGAAAGCCAAGAGGGAGCTGAGCAGTGCCAGCCTGAATGCAGACAGCGGGATTGGGCACGATGGCGCAAGCTTTGCTGAGAGCCTCACCACAGAGATCATGACCTCAGCGATTTCCAACGTCTGCCAGACCATAAACCTTAGGTAACGTACCACTTGTTAGTGACAAATTCACTATGTCAAGTCATGTAAAGTTACACAATGGCGGTGATTCTCTTAGGTGATCAAACTTCAAATGAGATATTGCACCACAAGCATACTATGTATAAAACTTTCTTGGGCTGATGAATAATTGTATGCCTCTATACATTTTCTATGTATGATTACAGCCAAACATAGGCAAGGCTACAGTACAGACACAAGTTAGTACCAAAGCTAGTTTCTTCTTGCATTGTGCTGCGCCCTGTGTTCTAGCAGCCCAGGGAAAGAGGGGATGCACACTTCGGAGTCTACGGCTAGCCAACAGCTTTGTCTAAGCGTGGGTGATGACAGTATTGGCAGCTGGTCCAACCTCAGCTTCGAGGAGGAGCATCCGGACGAGAGCAGCAGCTTCCTGCACCTGAGTGACAGGTGAAGGAGAGTGAGAGTCATATGATGGTCTATGAAAGTAGGGTTACACCTCTGTAGGTCAAAATTCTAATAAGTTGAAGTGACCAGGAATGATAAATGAAGCATTTCATAGAACTTTAGCTAGAATTTGCCCCGTAGGACTGGACCAGATTGGTCCAGGCTGTGAACATGAAGCCCTTAATGCCCTCTTTTCTCCTCTGGCAGTAACGGGAACAGCAGTAGCTGGAGCAGTCTTGGGTTGGAAGGAGAGATTTATGAGGAACATTTGTCCTTCTCCCCCTCAGACAGGTTGGTCAACCCAGGAGTCTTCCGAAACATATTTTTTAGATTGAGTAATAATGATAATGATATCAGTAATAACACTGCATGATCTCAGAGCTTTGAACACCAAGAACTGAGATGGTGTCCTTTGACTTTGGTAGCTTCTATCTGTCAAAAACAGCTGAGGAACACAGCACTTCTTTGTTAGCCCTTACTTTGTGGTCATACAAAAAGAATTGGTTAATGGAATTTCTCTGTGTGGGTATAGGAAATGCTAGGGAGGGGAGGACTTGGGGGTGGGGGGTAGTTGTTCATTCATTCCACTAGCGTGTTGTGAAGCACTGGTTCTGGAAACTTCTTGTCTGTGCTGCGAGTGAGCAATGAGGGGATGCCTCTTACCCTGCCTCTCAAACAACTTCCAGACATGATTTGAGTTATTAAAATGACTTAATCATTATTATAGTTCATTCTTTATGTCAAAGATCTGGTCACTTGACCAGGAAAGTAAATTCAAAGGTGACACAGTAATTGTTTGGTTAATTCCATAAGGGACAGTTGTTTGCCTTCAGCTGTGTCACCAGGAATTACATTCTTGCTTTTACTGGCAGTCAACTTCAAGGGTTTACTTTAGATAAGTGACTCTAGACTGGTTTAGCCTCAGGACCTACATTTTCCTTGGTCATCAAGTCAGGACCTATTTTTTTTTTAATTTTGGACCATAAATTTTTATTCACATACTTCTCTACCCTTCAGTTCAGAAACACGTCTTTAGAGAGACTTTAGAGAATATCTGTGATATGGGATGTCATTTTTCACTTGTTAAGTCACAGTGTTCGAGTTACGTGACAAGGCTGTTTCTGGGGCAACCCAGGTACAAGCCAGTATGCTGCAGTGTTGTGTGCCTCAGTTATTAATTAAAATCTAAAACAACAAAAAAAAACTAAAGAATTGGTTGTAAACTAAACAGCCGTTTTTCCACATTTTTTTTTTTTGCTTTGCATGAGGGGTGCAACAGAAAACTACATTCATGGTTCTGTACAAACCTCAGGTTTGGGTTCATAATTCGTTGCAGCAAGGAAACAGAATTTGTTCTGAGATTATTTATTATTAAAACCACAAACACTATTAGGAAGAGTTATAAAGCAAAGGTAATATAAAGCAAAGGTAATATAAAGTAAGGGTAATATAAAGCAAAGGTAATATAAAGTAAGGGTAATATAAAGCAAAGGTAATATAAAGTAAGGGTAATGCCTCCGATGACATTTCTGAATAGCAAATGCTTATTTTCACATCGTTAAAAAAAATGTATACAATTTACACATTTAAAATATAACATCATAACAATCATAATGAACTAAATTCCATGTCCTCTAAGATAAGATCACCTGTCTGCTGCTGAGTTTGTTTAAATGCCGCGTTTCTGCTTTGCTCTGGTCATTCAGACTCGCGTGATGTTTAGCGACATTCTCAAGTTCGGTATAACAGCGCTGACGGACGGTTCTCGGTTTACCAGCCAGTCTCGCTCCAGTGTTGGTGCGACCTATTGGGAAACCAAAATCTTCCGATTATGACCGGATGTAACCAAGAACGGCTGTAATGAACTCACAGCCACAATTAATAATGTTTTCAGTAGTTAACATCTACTTGTGAATGTAGGTTCTATCTCAAGCAATGTGTTCACTGTGAGTACTGAACCAAAAACCTACCTAGGGAGTCCCTATGTAGTGAGAATTACTCCTGGGAGAACAGCTACACTTTTCAATTAAAGGAATTTAGCCTCGATTTCACCTTATTATGACACCGTGCTGTAGGATGAAGTTTTGGTGAATAATGTTACCGGTTCCACCATTATGGTTTGTTTGGCCATGCATTGGTATATGGTATATGGTACGCCGTGCATTACATCAGACTTAAGCAGATAATTGCCCTTTGCATACTTCAAAAAAGTTTAAAAACAAATTTCATGAAGGACATGCCATCTCAACCAGCTCAGAGTGCAGCACCAACGTGCCAGGAGATGTGGTGTGTTTGTCTGCCTTCACCTGATCACCTTTGACATGTTTAGTTTCCAGTTTCTTCATGAATACCCCCCCCCCCTCCACCAGCTTACTCTAATTATACGTCTTCCCCTCTCCTGCAGTGACAGCACAGAGGATAAGGAAACTGAAGCGAGGGCAGAATTGGATGGTAATGATTTGCTCAGAAACCACTGACCCCCTTCTGACATGCGTTACGGGAGGGGACTTAACAGTGTTTAGGCCATCTGAGCCTCCGTGATGGTTTGATTTGGAACTTGCAGCCGCTTGTAAATGCCTGCCATCGTATCCTTTCAATGAGTGCAAATGACGGGGGTTTCTCTACCCCCACCGTTGTCCCTCTCCCAGGGCCTGTAAGATTACCTTTCAGTGAGTCCCAGCTGATTCCACTTTCCATAGCACAGGGAACGTGGGAGGCGTGGCTGGTTTGTTGATTCTGAAATGGGCATGGCTGTCATTAGGCCAGTGTTGGCGGTAGAGTAATCACATGATCACGTGAGCGTTGGGTCTGGCAGGGGGACCGCATGCTGAGAGGGGCCTGCTATTGGTCAACGTGGATGTAGGTGAGCCGGCCCTGGACTCGCAACTCAGGGCTATGCTGCAGTGGATCGCCGCCTCTCAGACTGGGCTTCCGGCTGTGCAACTGGAGTTACAGCAGGTTAGTGCGCCTGTAGTGACCCACAAGGCTACTAAGTAGGCAAGTATCCATAAATAAGGTAATGCAAACCTTTTCACAGTGCTGGGTTTTAGATAAATACCGATACAGTCAATCAATAGATAAATACCGATACCATGACCGTCGTATTCCTGAGAAACCTCACGTTCACTAAAATGCTAAAATAGACACGACATGGGAAAAACAGGATTAGGGGAAATACCGCTCCAAAACTTAGCAACGTACACCAAACAAAAAGAATTAAATAAAAACAGTGATACCAGTGATCAACAATGTAATTTATATGCACTTGTATACGTGTGATAGATTTCCCATTGACACCCTTGTTAAGGAGCCCATGCTGTTCAAAAAGGTAGATGTCATGTCTATTGAGTTGGACCATGGCTTACCTTATGAGCAGTGTTGGGCACGTACCTTTAAAAAAGTAATTAGTTATAGTTACTAGTTACTTCTCACAAATAGTAACTGAGT
>JAODLC010000001.1:44443238-44458089 GCA_026781145.1 Hippopotamyrus pictus
TTGTTATGGGAGTGCTTCAGGTTGCATCGAGTGTCGCGATTTTGTTACACCTAACAGGTTACCTACATGAGGTGAGAAATATTCTTTTTTCGACTTCTTTCCGGTTTGTGTCCGGGTCTTGGTTTGAATTGTAAATTCGAGATGTTTTTTTTTTGTTATTAAAATCCGAGGGCATTGCATATACTTGGAATCGATAGTTATATCGAGCTGTGATTTTACTAAGGTTATGTTCAGTTTGAAATTTAAGAAAGACGTGTAATAAATCCGTGTCAATCCGTGTTTCCTAAGAATTTAACGAAAAATGGATTTTGTATTTTCATTCAGAAATTCTCCGGTGATGTAAATTATGGTTCGAGGGAACGCATTTATGATGGCAACATCCGCGATTAAATTTCATTATGCTTTTCTTCGTCAAACGGTCGCTGCAGAACAAAGCTGTAACATAGTAACAGGCGTGACTGCTAAACTATTGTAATAATGATTTATTAATATGTCATTTCATGCATTGCAGTTGCACCATGTGCTGAATTTGCGGTTGCTATCATTGTGTTAAAAACAATCAGTGCTGTATGGTGCAGTCTGTTATTAACTTGCAGTGGTTTCAGTTTACTTTACCTTCAAAATGAAGTAAACTCAAATGCAAACATTTTCGGACTTGGTATGTGAAGTTTATTGACCTCGAGATTAAAGGCTGATTTGGTCCGGTGTCCTGCACAGCTGTTCACTGTCTTAGAGCATAGTAATATTTACATGGTGATATTTAGTGTTCAGGTTCAGTGGAATGTGTTTACAGCTCTGAGCGGCCTCGCTTTCGTGCGCCTTTTATTTGCTGTCGGTAACATTAAGCGGAACTGCCCCCCCTTCTCCCCTCGCAACTAAATAACAGCTTGAGCGAGGATCACATATAACAATCTCACCTTCTTTTAAACAATTTCCCCTTGTCTGCTTCGTGCAGTTACTTTAACCAAAAGTATGCGCTTCTAAACCCCGGTACGGGGGAAGAGTTAACGTTGCGCCGTATGATTAAAATGTGGGCTGGCGGCCAAGAAACGCGGACGCGGGAAAAGGGATCATTCTCAGCTGGGATTGTCTTCGGAGAAAACCCAAGGAAAAATAAGATGAATACCCGACGGAAGCTACACCTTTTATTAAAGCCATTATGACAGAACTTTTGTAGTTAGTGATTTATTAATATCAATATTTTAAAGAGCCCAACAGTTAA
This sequence comes from Hippopotamyrus pictus, assembly GCA_026781145.1. Classification (NCBI taxonomy): domain Eukaryota; kingdom Metazoa; phylum Chordata; class Actinopteri; order Osteoglossiformes; family Mormyridae; genus Hippopotamyrus; species Hippopotamyrus pictus. The sequence continues at coordinate 44,444,461 of JAODLC010000001.1, forward strand.
TTTAAAAAGTTAATAATAAATGCACTAAAAAATGAGCATTATATTGCTGGTTTACATAACAGACAGCTTTGTCCAAAGCCAAAGTTTAACACGGATGTTTAGCAAATCTGGTCAAGTACCCTAGTCCATAACACAAGCATTTAAACTTGCAACCTTTTGTTTATCAGTGCAGTTCTCCCTGGTATGAGACCACCAGCGCTCTGCTGCTCAGCACGTCATGTGGCCGCTGATTCTCAACCACTAATTGAAGAGTGTGATGCCGATTGTTGTTGCCGAATTGAACCAGCCAAAATGAACTTTCTCATTAGTAATCTCCGCTAAAATCTGTGTCCAAAATATCCCACAAGCAACATTTGGCACCTTGAACCATTTTGGTTGAAATTCGGCAACAAAGTCATGGAGCCTTGTTTAAAGTTTTCAGTCCTGTGGCCTTTACTACGAAGCGGGGTTACTGTCTTATCGGGGTAACTTGTTGGATTTAAGGTAGTCTGGGCAAAATGTAAGTGAGCGAATATGAAGTCCATTTAAACTGTGGTACCTTAAATCCGACAAGTTACCCCGATAAGCCAGTAACCCCGCTTCGTAGTACAGGCCACTGGTTTACACATATGTTATTAGGGGTGATGCATTATTAAGCTTACGGTGTTCATGGTGTCTCTCTAGGTGGATCTCTCTTCAGATTATTCTGTCACAGAGATGCCAGATGAGGTGAGTGATTTGTCTCACACTTGATATGAATAATGAATTATTAATTGTTCTTCCTATATAATGTTTTTATACATGTTGTAGTTTTAAATTAGTTTTGACACCCAATAAACAAAAATAAATAAAAGCAAACAATTGGAAACAAGTTTCTAAATGCATTGTTTTACAGTCAAGAATACAATCAATATGCAAATTAATATTTTTTGGTTTGTTTTTTTCACAACCCTACGCGCCATATTTCGTGGGTCATAAAAAAATAGTCTTAATTATGTAACTGTTTATAGTGGATTCCATTACACTGAAGAATAATGTGTGGAAATATGAAACTATAAACCACTGGTATTATATTAGCCATGAAGTTTGGTTGTTAAGGGCAGTGATTAGATTAGATTAGAACAGATTACATTAGATAAATACAGTAATGCGTGACAATAGGAAAAAAAAAATTCTTCAACTACCCGTATCATTCTCTGCCACAGATGTTCCAGAGTATTTTTTTTATCCTCCTGAGACCCTAGGTCCTCATATAAGGACATCATTTTTGTATAAAACTATTAATTGTTCAAAAAAAATAATGTGTGGTTTTTATGATTATGAGGTCCTATACTAATCCCAAATAGCTAAAGGAAATAAAACATGCACATCAGACAAAAGGCCGGGACCCAGGAGGTTAAACCACTGTGATAACATGGCAATTACATGTCTCTGCCCAAGAAGGAGTTATAGCCATTATCAGTGTAGCCAGTGTGGTATTCAGAGTTTACTCCACAACCACGTGGTGAGACTTCTGACTAGAGGTACAATTTGTTTAATGAGTCCTCTGTGACTTGTAGAAAATTAATGCCAGTTGGTTTATCAGAACCCAGGATTATCCTGTTTGTGTCCCAGAGCCCGAGTAAGATACCAGAGCCAATAATTCCATGCTATCAGATTTCTGAATTTTTTTAGACTTTGGGGTTGGACCTTCTGGATTTGCAGAAAGTGCCCAAAGCACTGTGTTTGCGGTTTGCCGATCCTGTAATAGACACACAATTATGAATTCATTAGATCATTGGCAATGTCTAGCTCTTGTGAACATGTCGGTGCTTTAAAGCTCAGTTGTGTAACTCCAGTGGGAGCGGTTAATGTGCTGAGAAAAAGCAAAAATGTTCATTTAATCGTCTACCATCTAAAAATTAACAATTCTATAAAGCACCCCACCTATCTTTAAGGTCTTATTAGTTGGTGAGGTGCGAAAATAGCATTATTTCTGATGCACTTGCTTTTAATGTACTTCATTTTCATAGGTTCTCTCCGCTTTGCAGGCTGTTTTCATATATACCGACAGCACGGTTCACATGTATCAGATGGCTGCCTATTATGATAATACTTTATGAAACTTATAACCTTAAACTGTAAATTAGAAAGACTGACAGGCTAAAAGGCTAAGCTTTTATGTTATTATCTTTAAATGGATATGGTTACTTAGCTTTTGTAGGTCTCTTCCAGTAAGGAGCGTGAGGTGGATAAGCTCCTGGCCGTGTATCGCTGACAGACCCCACTAGGTTGGGGGTTCGCGTCAGGATCTCTCTGTAACCTTGGCCAGCCTTGTTTATCTGTGCTAATTTCAGCCCTTCTTGCATTAAACGTGTTTGTGTGGCAAATTGTTTTTGGAAGGCAAACAACTCTAATTGCGGACTACCCACCATGCCCTGCTCTCTCGAAACACCTGTATTATGAATAAATATAGAAGCCACATAATCGTTGCAACATGGCAGCTTTTCCCAGACTTTTTACCAGGATCCTGCCAAGCCAACCTGCTCCATCCCTGCGCTGCTTGTCTCACGCTGTGCTACTTCTTTTTAACTGTGGCATAACCCAGCTATCACGTGTTAGAGAAAAGGTTCTCAGATCTTCCTGCATTAACAAAACAGCTCAGGGTAGTCAGATAAATACTGCTCCGCTCCAGATTACAATATCAATAGACTTAATCATAACAATGTGTTTTACAATATTATGTTTTGCAGCAGTGTTATACAAAGAGAAAACTAAAGCATGTCAGTGATTTGTATTCACCGCATACTCTGAGCACTTAAGTCCTATGGTGTTATCAGTGGTGCCGTATCTTGAGGAGAAAAGCAAACGATTAAAAAACAAAATTACTGCCACAGGTATTGTTGGAATGCACAGGAGCCCTTTGTAAGTGTTTGCTTTCCACCAATAATTGACTTGGATTAAAAATCAGCATATTAATTATTTGCGATTTGCCGGTCTGGTATGCAGGGTTACTGTAGTAAAAGATTCTCTAGTGATTCCTGCCGAATTTTTTGTTCACATTAATTTTTCTTCTGATCCTGAGAAGTGGTAATGGACCGTTAAAGGCCATGTTTAGTATTAATATACTAAGAGCAATCATTTTAAGGGCTGAGGTTAGGGAAAGATGTGCAGGGCGCCCAAGACCAAAAAAATATCTGCTCTTTCTCTGTCTAAAGGGAGTACAGGTTGGACCAATCCGTGCTGATGCACTGAAGGATCCAAGGAAAAAGGAGCGACAGAGATGCTCAAAGCACCAAAGGGAGGCTGTACCCGCGGCCCATCTACCCATCTTGGTCCCCATCAACTATGTCAAGAGTGAGTCAGCTGTGTCTGATGCCTGTTGTCTGGTGCATTGTCCATTCAGGCGCGGTAATAGGATTTCCTTGGAATGGCCTAGAGACAGCTGATGCTGTTTGCCCAGTCTTGCTGTCTTTGCTTTATGGTTTTAACCCATGATTTAAAGAAGGCTACTCCTGAATTTGGACAGAAATTTAATTTGCAGACCGCTAACTCCACATGTCTCAGAAAACGTCATAATACTATGAGGATTTCGATTGGATTTGATAAATTTAGGTTTGGTGAAGTCTATTCTGTCATGTTTGCAGAGGGAGAAATTCAAGAAACGATGATACTCTGGAAGGAAACCCAGGGACATCTACATAAAATCAGATACCACGACGGACGCATTTTGATCCAAGAGGTGGGGCTTTACGTCGTATACCTTAAAACCTGCTTCCGGTACTATGAGGAGCTCACTAAGCCAGAATTTCTGCAAGATGGCAACACGCAGCTCATCCAGTACGTATACCACGAGAAGCACACACAAAACCCAACCAAACCCATGATCATTATGAAGAGTGGCAGCACCAAGCGCTGGAAGAACGGGGTCTACAACATGTACTGTGAGCAACAAAGCGGGATCTTTACATTGAAGGGGGGGGATGGCCTGTATGTCAATGTGTCCAACTCATGGCTGTTGGACCCAGATCCATACGGGAGTTACTTTGGTGCTTTTAAGATAAGTAACTGAACGCATGCATCTTGCTACTGAAAATGGTTGTGCGTGCGGTCCAACCTATGAACATTTTGATCAAGAACCACTGAAAACATATTTGCAAGTTTTGAGCTTTTGTACGTGTCAAGAACGATTCTAAGAATGTGCAGAATTTCTAAATTCAACCACATTCTTATAGTAGAATTCAGTGCAACACTTCCTATTCATCATTGTCTATTCAGAGTAAAACTAAAAAAAGTAAAATTTGAAAAAAAAGCACTACATTTGAAATTAGTGACTAGAGAAATTTTCAAAATTGATACTTATTGTGATTGTTATCATAATGTAGCCTGACAGTTACATGTCGCTTCAGTTTCTAAAATATTGCTTTGCAATGTATGCAAGTGAGCTCTTTTGAAACTCCTAATGTGTTTTCTATCCCTAATTTTATATATTTTATTTAGCTTTTGTACAAATTTTTTACAGTTGTTGTTGATTTTTTTTTTTTTTTTTTTTTTACAACTTAAACAGTCATGCATAATTTAATATGCCTTTATTGGTACTGAAAACTGGGCACTGCATCTGAATGTAAACATTCACTGTCTAACCTTTGTTGTGTCAATAATAATGCCACAGTGGTCAGTTTAATTTGCTGAATTAATGTATTATATGTAAAATATCAAGCATTTTCTCTATGATTTTTGATACACATTGAAAAGGCTGTGTAACACCAAAACTATAACTGTGAGTAATCTGTTACAGATTCAGAAAAGCACACAAGCCTGAAATGCCTCTACCGCGGCAGCATATGTATTGAAAGTAGTGGTGACATCGCCAGTTTGTGGCGTTAAAGTCTCTAAAGATACAGGCATGTGACTTTTCCGTGTCGTGTCCCATGGATGCAATAAAGGGAGGATTCTGCTAAGTTTATAAGGCTATTGCTGGTCTTAGGGGGTAATGTGGTTGAGAGTAACTGAGAGGATAAGGGGCACATATATTTTCTATAATTATTTTGTAATAAAGCATGTATTATGTAGATTGAAATGTTAAGAAAATGCAGTATTGTGGCTCCTAAGGATGAGAATGGCTAAAGTCATACTCAGGTTGTGGAGGTCCAAGGCTCACGTATCTGTGTGTTTTTTTAATTTCTGTTTGTTAAATCTTAAACGGTACTCCCATGCTCAATAAATCACAAAGCAAGGTATGCGTATATCGTTTGTAGGTAATTCATTTGTGTGAATACAAATGCTTTTGTCACAAGTGACTTAACAGTCAGTGTGGTGTGATGCATTTGGTGCCTAAGATTAGATGGCATGCATAAACATTAATCTATGATTTCCAGTAAATAAAAAAAATATATATATGTGTATATGCATTGGTGCAAGAACAATGCTACAGCTGTCGATAGCTAAAAATACCACAGCTGATGTTTAGACCAGTTTGGCCACAAACGTGGTGAGTCTGAAACAAAGACTTACATACGCTGTAGCCTCCAGGAAGCGATTTTGACATCTGTGAGGTGCAGTGTAGGCCTGCCTTCCTCACTGAGGCCTGGGCTCCGCACCTTTGGTCACCTCATACGCTGCGGCTTCAGCGAGCCGTGGTCTGCAGTCCCCAGCGTTATGTGCATGGCTCTAAATGGGTTGTGGAAATAAATAGGTTTTGGACGAAAAGCAAAATACACAGACAATTTAAAAAAAAAAAAAAAAAAAAAAAAAAACATGAACTAAAGATAGCTGGACTGTCTGCCTGTCATTTTGAGAACTGAAAATCTTAAGCAAGATTGTGGTGAGACCAAATTGACTTTGGTACATCATTTATAAATTAAAAACAACAATCTTTTTTGTGTTCCCCTCAAAGGAGGGCGTAGAGGAAATGCACTTAATTGTATTTATTTATTTGGTTATGGACCATAGTAATAATTCACTGACAGTTCACTCTAGAATGTTCTGTCTGTCTATTCATTTGTTTTGTAGTTTTAGGAATATTGACAGCACTTAAGAGTAGCTTTGTTGTAGTTAGCTTTTAATCAAAGGTGCTTTTCTCTTACATGAAACAGGACAGTTTCTCTGAAAACTAACTCCTGAATTCCTTTGTTTTTTTTTCCAAATAGACAATTCTGTGTGCAAATGCCTGAGACGCCAAAGCATAAAATAGTTATGTAAAATAGCTCAATAAAATGTGTTTTATAATATTTGTTATTTATATCTCTTAAAGTAACAAAATAAATACTTTTCTAAATATTTGTGGCTGTTGTTTTTTTTTAGGCATAAATGGTTTACATATGACACGTGTATTCGTGTCTGTCTGTATCACGCTTTGGAAAGGAGCAACTCTGGGACAGGTGTGAGGCAAACAAAATGCAAAATGGGACTTTCTTGGGGTCATACAACAGGAACTGTGAAACAAAGCAAGACCACAAGGGGTCAGAACAGGAAGGCTAGCAAAAGGTAAGGCACAGGCAACAGGAGGAATGATGCCAATGACAGGACTGGGAAGTACTTTTACACATGAGTGACAAGGGAGCTAAGGAGAGGCAGCTGGAGTGATTACCATGAGGGCAGGAATGAGAGGCAAGATAAATGAGTGATGGGCGTGGTTTTTAGGGCCATGCTAGGGGGGAAACATAAGGTTCAAGTGGACATGCTAGGCAAAAGTGTGTGTGTGTGTGTGTATATATATAGCACTGTAGGATTAAACCAAGATTTAAAATGCAGATTTAAAAAAAAATATATAGAGGTCTTAGCCAGAATTTTAAGAAATGTAACTTTATTTATAAAGTTCAGAATGAATCACCAACAAAAGAACACACCCAAAACTAAGTCTTCTGCCCGCTGGCCTTGTCCTCTTCAACAACTTGGCGTCCAAGTACACTGCGATCATGGGATTGGGGCCACTGACTACAAATTGTGCAGATGATGTATCCGGGATGGACTTGTGCCAAATTTAAGGGGAATCACCATAGACAGCATCATAGTTCGAAGAAGGGTCAGACGAGCAACAAACAGAATCCTGGATGCTAAGCTAGACAGTCCAATCCAAATAGATGCAGGAAACTGAGAGACCACAAACAGATCAAAAGCCAGACCAAGAGACCACCATAACAAGACCCAATAGGTGAAACCCAAGACTGAGTAAGGAAGCACTGACCACAAATGATCTAAAATAGATTAATAAATTGCCAGATTAACTAGGTGTGTGATTGCTGAGGTAAACCATCTGGAGTTGGCAGGTGGTAAGCAGTGAAGCGGGATTTGGACTGGATGTGACAAAATAATTGCAGTTTTATTGCATTTCTTAAATCGGCATACGTTTATTATAAACTTCATTCCAATTGGATAAAGAAAACATTTCTGTAATATAAAGATAATAAAAGAAAACAAAAATCAATAAACACACAGCTGCAAGTGAATTCATGTTTCCATACTCCTGCAAACACTGAATTGTACCCTTACAAATCCTGTTCTGTTTAGCAGACTAATATAACAAAAATGTACGGAAACCCAAACATGATCAGATTAGGTACCACGTCTTTGCACGGACGTCTTCTCAGTAAGACTAAAATTTTGAAGTAAACATAATTTAATTTTTCTGCTTCATAATAGAGGCGTAGATATGTCTTGCTATTCGACTTTGACTGACTTGAGCTGGACTTGACCAGACAGCCACAGTCACATAACGCAGCCACCCACAAATGGCTGTGATGATTACTTCTAACTCAGTCCAGATACATAGACTTCTGAGTCTCTTGGAAACTGCATGGAAGCAGATTGAACCATGAGATAATTTATTAAAGGCTTTCAGGGTGTAGACGATGCCCTTTAGCAGACAATGACTCAATGGCAGCTACATGAAAGTGAATTTTTATGAGAACCAATTACTAGAGTGACACTAACCTCTAATGTATTTGCCCTCTTGCGTGTAGCATTCTCTTCAAGTAGAGTGCTCTGGTTTGTGGGGGGAAAAAGAGATCCACATGGAGTTAATTTCTTGTTTAATATCACAATTGTTTCAGATAAAGAGATAAAATCCAGAAACAGCTTTCCAGAGGAAAGAATTTTCAAATGTGTGGCCAAAAATATGCAACAGGACATAGGTTTAAAACCCAGTATCTAGACTTTTAAGTTCATTTGACAGATATAAACATACATAAACATAAAACCTTAAATGCTGTAGCAATTGTATGGGAACTTTACAACGTTGCAAAGTAAAATCTATTTTGTTTACTTTTAGTGGTATGTATTTTTTGGCAAAAGAAGTTATTGCATGATTTACTTTGTTAGAAAGGCGAGATTTTTCAAAATCTGAAACTGTGAGAGGCTGTGTGAGTGTCATATTGTCTGTGCATCCCCTGTAAGGTATGGTGAGTGGATATATGAAGAGGGTTTTTGGCTTAGGTTGTAGAGCTTGTGCTCCCACAATGAGATGCTGTTACCTGAAAGGAACTTTTACAATGGTGAACATTCTAGAACAAATGCTGTTGTCATCATTGGCAAAGCTGTTAAACTTTAGCGTGAACGTTCAACTTTGTCTAAGAGCTTTTCATAATGGATATTTTTCGCCTTTCTTGTACCATTTAAATAATTCATCAGTAATCCATCAGTAATCACCCATCCATTTTTCACTTACTCAATAAACGGCCTTTCAAAGCACAATAATTTTGAGGCAGAAAAAAAATGCAACTAAGCAAGTACAGCAAGCTCTTTAAGATACGATTCATTTCTGATGGTCGGGAAATTCATGGTTTAGTAACAACAATATGAATTGTGTGTGCAGGAAATAATACAAAAATCACATAATATGAAAATCAAATAATAACGTAAACATTTACATTACACGCATCGTAGGAAGCAATGAGGCTTTACCCAGCACATTTTGCTACATCCACATGGATCATTTAAGGATAACATCGGGACATAAGGCTCCTTTATGCTTCTCTATTTCTCAAGGTGAAGGATCCCGCTTTGGCTCTTCCAAGCTGTTACTGTTCATCTTGGCGATACGTCACAAACCCGAGACCTGAAGGTGGCCCCACACTTGAAAGGCCTGCTTACGTAAACTTAAAGTATTTTCTGCTTAACTGGTCGCGATCAACCCCATGTCGTCATTGTGAGTTTTCGAGGCCCTGTTCGAGTGCAGATTCACCTATCAGTCTCCCGGTAATTTTTCCAGGCTGCAGTTGTTTTGGGAGCCTGACGCCAATCCCAGGCACATTATCCTCAGTATTTAAATCCACAATGAAGAGTTGTTTCTTCAGCCTAGTCCACCAAGTATTTTTATAATTAACATAAGCTGCCTTTTATTAGGGCATGGCATTGTGGTTCAGTGCGTCGCACTGCCGCACCTCTCCGAAGTTTCGTGTTTGAATTCCACCCCCCTGTATGTGTGTGGGTTTGCGCCAATATCGTCCAGGAATCCTCTGGGTATTCTAGGTTCCTTCTGCTGTCCAAAGAAATGCAGCTAGAATAAAAGGTGTCTAATAAGAGAATGCAGGCGTGCAGGCTATTGTGTGTCCTGTAATGGACTGCCACCCCCCACCTTGTCCCCTATGCTGCCTGGGACAGGCTGCAGGCCCCCCCAGTGACCCTGAACTCGATAAGCAGTTGGCAGCACATTTCAGTCACATGAGTACAATCCGTTGTCAGAACATGGCCTACTGCATATTTATAAAATGATTGGTTGGAACACAAAGAAAGAACTTTGCTGGAAGATTAATGTTTCAAGCCAGAACTATTTTAACTCTCAATATAATGTTTTAAATAAAGAGTTAAAATATATATTCTCTGGATGCGCAGTCGATGCTGTGGACCTGTCATTACACAAAAATGACACTCACATATTTTTATATTTATTGTGCAACAAGCTACCAGTAACTCAGACATTGGCTTCTAAGAAGTATATGTAATAGTATTCTAACATATTAAATTGCAGTTTTTAAATGAAGAAATTATTTAAAAGAATGAATGGCCTATTATTTCTCAACCGAGGGCATTTAACTTAGCTGAGATCCAACACATGGGTAAACTCTGTTCGCCTTATTTTGTGATATCATGTGGTTCGCAGGGAAAGGCTCCAGGAGCGTTGTTTTCTACATTATATGGCTTAGCTATTTTCACACTCACCCATTCTTATACTGACCAACATTTGCTGACTATTTTTACAAGGTGGCAAATTTAACTGTAATTCCTCACAGTTCAGTCATGTCGACAAGATTGCCAACGTTGAAAATAAATGTCAGTAACAAGTATTTGTTAGGAAATCATATAGTTTTATTGTTGAAGTTCAGTTGGTTGCGGTAGAAGCTCCTTTTGGTACCACATAGCTATAGTCAGCCTCAGTAAACTTGGTATAGGGCTGTAGTAATAATAAATATATAAGGGGAGAAATGGAATATGGGATCTTATGCTCCTAAAACAGTCAATGACCTCATGTCTCCCTTGAAGTGAAGCAGTTTTTTTAAAAAAGCGTTCAAGAGACAAGACCCTCTTGTCAGGCTAGAACAATCGCTGTATAATGCAAATGGCCCCTGTCAGCTCGTGTTCATACAGCTCCTCCTGGTAAGGGCTGCTGTGGTTCCCTTTCTTCCAAGGCCACGGAGTCTAGCTCGTGCTGGGGGATTCCAAGATGCTCGAAAGCCATTTGGGAGATACGACCCCGCCAGAAGTTTCTGCGTCTGTGCTGGGGCCTCCACATCTGGAATCGCTCTGTCGGGAGCCCGCTACGTGGAACCCTTATATTACGGCCAGAACGCCGCGGCTGATTCTCCATCCCATGGAGCAGTGGTTCTGTCTCTCTGGACCCCTTGCCCTGTCATGAATAGTGACCCCAGAAACCCTGCAGAGAAACTCGATTTTGACCACTTATACTCATGACCTTGACCTTTTGGTCTTCATAACCATAGGCAAAGATCGGGAGTTAGACTGACTAAAAAACTGCAAGCCTTTAAACTCCCAATTCACCACCACAGACCTGCCCATTGCTGCCCGACAAACTACAGCTACAGAACCAAGCCCCCCCCCATCGATCAACTCCTCATCCTACATTTCTCAAAAACAAGATCTCAAAGTACTTGAACGTGCTCACTAAAGGGCAGACCCACCTCCATCACCCGAGCAATCTACGCCTTACTCTGATTTAGAGGTGCTGGTTCTCATCTCTACCCCTTCACATCTAACACTGAACCACTCTGGTTCTTCCTGGAGCTCCCAGTCAATTGAGTCCAAAACCACAGCATGTTTCGCAAACGGCACGATATTGCTTCTAGTTGTCTACGCAGGTGGTCGTCAAGTTAGGGTTGGACCTTAATATCCTGTCCATCATAAATTATGGAATAGGGTTACCGCAACCCGCCTCTGGAGTCAGACTTGGCTGTGGTGTTCACTGGTGGGTGTATCATCAGGGGACCGTAATGGACCAGTGGGGGGGGGGGGGGGGGGGGGTAAAAAGATTCCAAGGCCTCCTTAAAGGATTTGGAACATAAGTGGATTGCTCTGGGTTGGGGGGCCAGTATGATATGTTTTCATGGGACCCAAAATCTCTAGCAGCACACCTAATGCATAATAACCGGGTTACCCACGTAATCCGGCAGGGCTCAACCCAAAATGGATATACAGAGCTATGTCTCGGGCTCAGCATCCAGAAGATGAAAGGTGCGGTCATTTGTTTGGCAAGCATGAATAGGAAAGCTTCCTGTTTAGAGGAAATCCCATACCAGCATACCAGAACAATATACCAGAGTGTTACTCAGTCCATGCAGGCTGTGCATCATCACAAACACATGTGTTCCATACACCTCATTTGAACAATTTATAGCACCGTGCTGCTCTGGAATTGAATGACTTGCACTGGGTGTGGATATTTTGCAACTAAGTATGCCACTAATCAAATATAGAATTTCTGCAATTTATTTTTATGATAATAGCTTTTGACAGCGTATAATCTGAGAATATGGGTTTAGATCAGGAAACAGTCGGTAATGTCAGTGCACATAAGGGTCAGGTAAGGAGAAACTATAGGCAACTGGAAATTCTTGCCAAGAGAAAAAATGGGGCCTAATATTAATACCAACTAAAGCTGCAGAAACACAGAGATACGCAGAACTGTAATTTGACCTCTTAGATCAGAACTGACTTGTATAACTCTTATATAGTTTTGTCATAAAAACACTTTGTGACCAAAAAGCTGTATTGTACTTGGTATATTGCTATATGTCTGATCAGCACGTTGGCATCCTCAACTATGACTTCATGACTTGCCCTTGCATCCTTAGTGGAGTTTATCAGAGGATAAACCAGGTATTAAGGTGTACGCTTGACGTCAATGTGAATGACCGTTCCATAGCATCCTGTCCTCTCTGTCTGACCTCATATTAAGCCATAGTTTCCTGGAACTTCAGCACCACGGACAGCGTTACACAGATTGTGGGAACCCATCATGGGTGATGACTGGACAATAAATGGATGACACATCCCCTGATCTCTGTGTTGCTGTCTTAATTGTTACTCAATTTTCGGTTTCTGGTAAACCAGGTCCTTGTCAGGATGCTGTGCTCACAAACAAACCCTGACTAGATTTTTCAGATGAGGATCCAGGGGAGTGGGTGGGATAACCAAAGAGCTACATATAGAATACAGTTCTGTAGATGTTAAACTCAGCAGTGATCCAACTGTTGTCTCCTAAAGAAGGTGCTTGCTCATCACAGAAGGCACATGCCGCAGTGAAATATCCACAATTTTAAATGGATTAAATTTTAAGCTGAGTAACACGCTGTAGAGAAAAAGTCTGCTAAGCCACACGGATTCACCACCTCATTAAGAAGTCCTGGTGAGCTTTAGTAACGTGAAAGCATTCCAAACTGCTGTGTCACCACGGCTCATATTTGTGCTGTAATATTCCACAAAATGCAATTTCCTTTCCTTGAGTAAAATAGAAATCTGGATGAAAAGGTATGCTCTGGATATGTTCTTTGTGTTGTGCCGTTTCCTCTGGGTGCTCTGGTTTCTTCATGCAGTCCAAAGACATGCAGTTAGGTGAAATATGATCTGTAAATTGCCTATAGTCAGAATGTGTCTGTATGTGCCCTTCGATGAACTGGCATCCCCACCAGGGCTTACCGCTGCCTTGTGCTCTATTGCAGTGTTTCCCAACCTGGTCCTCGGGGACCCACAGTCAGTCCGTGTTTTTGCTCCATCCCAGCTGCCAGTAGGCGAGCCAAAACACAGACTGTCTGTGGGTCCCCAAGAACCTGATTGGCTGTAGGCAGCTCCCTCGCTGTGATACGCTACCAAATGGTTGGAAAATGTGTAGACGGATGAATATTGTTATACACTGTCTCATTTGAACAAAAGTTATCTGATAACTGCACGCCTAGTATGTTCAGTTGTTCCTTTACTGTAAATGAAAAATAGGCCTTTGTGAATGATGTTATATACTGGTATGTACCTGTAAAGCCCTGAGGGGAAGAGCTGGAAGAGCATTGAAATAAGAAAAGCTGGAAATATGAACGTTTCAGTCATGCAAATTGTATGTGTGATCTGTGTGTGTGTGTGTGTGTGTGTATGTGCGAGCGGGTTTACCTATCCTTATGGGGACACAATGTCCCCATAACGTGATAAATATCCGTTTTTTTTCCCTTA
>JAODLC010000001.1:44459010-44493041 GCA_026781145.1 Hippopotamyrus pictus
TCTATCTATCTATCTATCTATCTATCTATCTATCTATCTATCTATCTATCTATCTATCTATCTATCTGTCTGTCTCTGTCTGTCTGTCTCTGTCTGTCTGTCTATCTCATTGTTTTCTCTGCTTAAATATATTAAATATACTTACAATTTGTACATGTGCTTTTGCCCACAGAGACTTCAAAGAGCGGGAATAAGATGTTTCCTGGAGCAATGGGTCAATGGTGACATCACTCTGCCATCGACCGTATTTGAACTGATTGTCCTCTGATCACGGCACATCACTGACTTCAGAGGAGAGGTAGGCTCGCCTGTCATTCATTTACATATTAAGTTTCACCTTTAAAAACCTTTTGACACACATGTCTGTTGTGAGGGATACTTGCTGCATGACTTATTTCCTTCAGGATTGGGTTTCTTCTCATTTGCATTAAAAAATGCAAATACTGTAACAAAATAGTTCCCTAGAAAACGCTTCATGTTTCTTTGCTACAAGCACACTACTGCTGTTCTTGTGGTGGGACGAAGACGTTGAACAACTTTAGGAAAGACAGGATCAACGCATTAAACGTCACTCAATATTAAGTTTTGTTTAGTGATTCTACAAACGTACTTCAGCCACTGCATTTTAGACTGACAGGCAGGTCATATACAGATAGACCAAACAACATTCAGATTCACCTGGAAACCTTTACGGGACCTGTAATGCAGGAGCTAATGATGATGGCAGAGAAGCAGGCAGCATTAACAAATCTCAAACCCCACATTAGCCATTTAAGTGTTTCTGCCAAAGATGCTGAACTGTAAAATACGTATTAGTCAAAGGTGCACCTACAATGGTGCGAACAAAACTGACAACAGTGCAAATGATTGACAGTGTTTATCCACAAATTTCCATAATTATGATGCATGACAAGGATTAATGCAGTTTTATAGCTCAAAATTGCTAGCGATTTAAGGATTATGTGATTGTGGTATAGTGATTTTGCGCTCTTAAATTCGTATGATGCACAGCAGGGGTAACTGACTGGTCCATACTCAGTACATTTGATGAGGGTGGAGATCAGTTCCAAGGAATGAAAACATTCAGGAAACACTTAGCATGTGTTATGCAAGAATCTGTCAGTGTCTATACTACATTATCCTGAAACCGGGAAGGGAGAGGCTGGCAATGTAGCATAATCTTGCCTTGGTGGGACAGCAAAATGAACGAGACAAACATGTCATATTAGAGACATTGTTACCTTGGCAAAGACAAAGAGGATATATAGTGTTCCTATTTGGCTCCATTCCTGGTAAATAGAACCTACACTTTGGATTAAAACGACTTTCCTGTGAACATTCAAGAATAAATCATTCGTAAAAGCATGGGTGTCTTCACGTGAAACACCTGAAATACAACGTTGTATTTATATATATAACTTAAATAATTGTAAGTATCTCTGACAATGGCAAAGAATAAGGAATGGTTTTGCTATTTAAATTTAGGTAAAATTTTGATTAACATATCTTGTGTGATACATATATTATAAGGTATATCCTTAATGTCTCATACAGAAGTTCTTCATGTGTCACCCTTGACAGACCATTCTGAGTTTGTGCCAGCTGGAGGCTTAAAGAGATTGTTTGCAACACAGAATGAAAGTCCCAGAGAGTCTCAGACCACCGAAACTCACAGGCACACACTCACAGGCACACACTGACACACGCATCCACATTCACAAACACGGGCACACACTCACACACTCACAAACACAGGCACACACTCACACACGCATCCACATTCACAGGCACACACTCACACATGCATCCACATTCACAAACACAGGCACACACTTACAGGCACACACTCACATATGCATCCACATTCACACACACATACTCACACATGCATCCACATTCACAAACACAGGCACACACTCACACACGCCTCCACATTCACACACACACACACACACACACACAACACACATGCATCCGCATTCACCCTCACACACACTCACACAAGCACACACACGCGCATCCACATTCACAAACACAGGCACACACACACACACACACTCACACATGCATCCGCATTCACACTCACACACACTCACACAAGCACACACACACGTATCCACATTCACAAACACAGGCACACACGAATAGGCACACACGCATCCGCATTCACACTCACACACACGCATCCACATTCACAAACACAGGCACACACTCACAGGCACACACTCACACATGCATCCGCATTCACACACACACACTCACACAAGCACACACACACGCATCCACATTCACAAACACAGGCACACACTAACACACGTCTCCACATTCACACACACTCACACACGCATCCGAATTCACACTCACACACACTCACACAAGTACACACTCACACATGTATCCACATTCACAAACACAGGCACACACGAATAGGCACACATGCATCCGCATTCACTCTCACACACGCATCCACATTCACAAACACAGGCACACACTCACAGGCACACACTCACACATGCTTCCACATTCACACAGGCACACATTCACATACGCATCCACATTCACAAACACAGGCACATACTCACAGTCACACACTTACAGGCACACACTCACAGGCACACACGCATCCACATTCACACTCACAGGCACACACTCACACACACCTCCACATTCACACTCACACAAGCACACACTCACTCACAGATTCACAAACACAGGCACACACGAATAGGCAGTGTGAGAATCATATGGTCTCCATTTTCTTCTGCTCCCTGGAGTGTATGGGTAGGAGGGATTTTGATTCAGGAATATGGTGTTTGTTGAATCTTTTTTGAAGTTCTGTTTGTGCCCACTGTCCTCAAATCTCTGTTGTAGAAACAATGGCCAAACATATTGGAATCTGGAGACAACCACATGTTTTCAGTACATATAATCTGACCTTTGTCTGTAATCTGGCTTTTACACAGTCATTGTAATAGAACACTTCCACTGGTGGAGAATAATTTGCATGACCTTATATTGAACTTTGTTATTTTACAATACACTATTGTGATACATAAAAGACTCCCATCGACACATGGTCCTTCCTTGATGATAATTACGTGTGCTTCTTTTGAATATCATAGAAATTCTATATAAAGCGGTTGAAAAGAAGCATTGCCAGTCACATATCTATATTTATATCTATAGCTGTGACCTTCTCTGGCATTTCTAAGTAGAGCACGATTTGTTGCAGGTTTTCTTGCAACGCATCATGTGTGATCATTATCTACGCCTCTAAACTTGCTTTGGTAGATAGACAAAATAAGGCAGCTTCAGAAAGCACAAGGCCGCCAGCCCTCCAGTACTAACAAAATTCTTAGGTTTAAATTCTACTGAGCAAAGCCAAGCTTAAGGCATAGCTTATTAAAGGAAAACAAGTAATAAACTGCCAATGATTGATCGTAAATAATAATATCCCAGTAACAGTTTTTGGAAAGACATTCTGGAGACAGTTTACCCTAAAAGCATTATGTCTAGAATGCAACACAATTTTATGGTTTTATGATCAATGTACAATTTTTTATGACATTTGTAGATCTTTTTTTTCTCTGGTACTTGGAGCAGGTGTCTGGTTTTAGATGACTGGTTTAGACTTGACTATCGCCTGGGGTGCAGTCTTACATATTAGCTGAGAAACAAACTTGTGTTACCAGTAATCTGAGTCTGGGATCCAGTGATGCACAAAATGACCAAGCCCTTGGCTTCGTGTTTAAGATAAAAATCATTCTGCAGGTTTAGCTGCCTTGTAGGTGCAAACAAAACGATAAACTAGCAAATATATTTTTAAATGTATGCATATGCAATAAGGAACGCATACGTCACGCTACACACAGCAATGATTTACAATATGATGATGGGTCACTGCACTTTAATCGACAAGTCTTTGAATGGCTTAATAAAATGTAATCCACATAAAATAATTTCTGAATCAGTGTTTTCAGTTGTGGTTTCCAAGTCATTTCACAGTTTGGCATCACTATTGTGCGCACAACAAAAGGCCTGAGATGTATCTTGGCTGTTACAAGAGAGAGCCGCAGGACACATTGTAACCTCCAATGGGTGCAGATCTGGACTGTCAAACATCCATCCCCACATGCAAATAATGAGCTTTGAATGAAATGGATAACTCTGTGAGAGGGTGAGACTAGTTTCTTTTTATTTATTGACAAATGCTACATCTATGTTACTGCAGACTGCATGCAATATTTTTTTTAGTTCCTTAAATTTATTAATTTCCCTAAATGTTTTAGGAATCAAATGTTTATTGCTCAATACCTATAATTACAGTGCATCAAAAGTAATCCGACTTCCAATGAAATGAGTCATGCATGCTATATTTAATATTCAAAGTACTGCTTACAGTAACTTGCATTAATTATAGTACAGGTTTGCATGGAGCCTTGAGCCATAAACTGGGTTTCACCCTGCACAGGGAACCAGTTCCTTGCAAGGCATATGCATGCAGTATGCAGTGTAGAAATGTCAGTATACTTAATTGCACATTATTGAACCTCAGAAGGAACTCGAAGGAGTACACAGAGAAATGTCATGCAACATGGGGGAACTGTGCACACACACACACACACAGAGGTTTGTACAGTAATTATATCTTTGTGGGGACTCTCCATTCATTTTTAAGTGGAAACCTCTAATCCCAACCTGACGACCTTAACCCCTACCCAGCCCTAACAATAACCATAAGCAACCAAACAAAATATGAGACTTTTGGCATTTTTAGATTTTTGATTGCATTCACAGATCTTTGTTGGGGTCTGAAAAATTTTACATTATGTCAAAATAACAGGTTTTTATCACAATGTGGGGTTTGCTCCATTTCTATCACATAACTAAGGTGCTTTATTGTAACTTCCATGCAGGGTGACCATCTAATCCATGTCAGGAGGAACACTATGAGCTACTTTAAAAGTGAAAGGCTCATGTGCTTGGCTATTTAGTTCAATTATTTTTACTGGTTTGTTTCCTTGATCGAAAGACTCATCCAGCTGTTTCACATTAACATTAGTAACACATGCGTGATTATAGGAGGCTGACCGATCAGCACACAGCAAGAACTCAGTGCTCAAGTGAAATCCAGGTCTTTTTAATTGAAATGGT
This sequence comes from Hippopotamyrus pictus, assembly GCA_026781145.1. NCBI lineage: Eukaryota > Metazoa > Chordata > Actinopteri > Osteoglossiformes > Mormyridae > Hippopotamyrus > Hippopotamyrus pictus. Next base: position 44,464,165 of record JAODLC010000001.1, read on the forward strand.
AGCTTACAAACCCTGTCCCCCTGACATGGATTTTCTGGTCACCCTACTTCCATGGTGGTTCTGAGGCAGCTTAGTTGAGAACTTCCTTATTGTCATCCTGCCAAAATAGGAGTTCTGGGTGATTATTTCTCTCTCTCTCTCTCTCTCTCTCTCTCTCTCTCTATCTATCATCTATGTGTGTGTGTGTGTGTATAAAAACCTCAAGAATATTTAGTAAGTATATAAACAAGGAAAGAGATGCCCCGACCCCCAACCAGAACTATATACAGTTGGTTTGGGATGAGCTGGATCAAAGAGTAACAAGGTAGCCAACTTCTGCCCAGAACTTGTGGCTACATCTGGAAGCTGGTACGGTGAATGCCAATTAAATATAGCCTGCAGTACAATGTTTGCCACATCTTCAGATCAAACATTACAATATTGGATACTTAATTTCCTTGAAGCCTTTAACTATAAGGTGAATAACACAGCTGAAATGGAGACACGTCCATTTAGACTTTTGACTGGTACTCTGCACAAATCATTAAAACACCCCTCTGTAATATTATGTAGTTCTCTCTTGAACTCGGTCACGTTCCTCCAGTTCAATCCACTCTTGAACAATTTTTTGCAGTGTGGCAGGACGCACCATTCTGCTTAAAGGGGCCACCGCCATTGGTGAACACTGTTGCTATAGAGGGGTGTACTTGGTCTGCAACGATGTTAAGGTAGGTGGTACAGTAACATCCACATGAAATCCAGGACCCAAGGTTTCAAACAACGCCCACATACCAGGCCGTCCGCATGACATAATGGAAAACGTGACTCATCAGGCCAGCCTACCTTCTTCCATTGCTCCATGGTGAAGATCTGATGCTCGCATGACCATTGTAGGTGCTTTCGGTGGTGGACAGGGGTCAACAAGCTGCGATGCACTGTGTGTTCTGGCACCTTTCTATCATAACCAGCATGAACTTTTTCAGCAATTAGCTGTACAGCAGCTCTCCTGTGGAATCGGATCAGACGGGCTATCCTTCGCTCTCCGCACATAGTATCTTTCATTATACTTTAAAAGCAGTAATTTATCATTCTTTATCACATCAAGTCAAGTCACGTGGGCTTTATTGTCATACAATCTATATACAGGTATACAGTGGCATGAAATAACAATCCTCCCAGACTATGGGGAACAATCGCTCTTCCTAACCACTGCATGTATTAAACAGACTTATTGCAGTTACTAATTAAAAGTGTGTGCTGATGTGCATTTTAACATTCAATTAATTTGCTGCATTATACTTTTTTTTTTAATTTTGGGGAAATAATCAACCAATTTCAATAAATGCAAACGTGAAATCCAGCAAGAGTTCAGAATTTCAAAAATTGGTATGGCGGAAGTTCTATGTTTTAGAATCTCTTATGGTGCAGACTCATCTTTTCAAGTGCCGTCTTTGTTTGGGTTTTTACTGAGCAGCAAATATAATGCGAAAGGAATAATTGCATCAGGTGAGTGAGACGATCCCACCGCAGGATGAAAGGATGCTCAGCACTTGGCACCCGGACATACAGTCAAGTGGCGATTAACAGGCATTTCGGGTGGCATGCAAGAAAGACATAAATGACATCAACAGTCAGCACAAGATTAAAAACTGGGGTGCCACACATGTGGAAAACCACAACACAGCCTTAGAATTCTCTGACTCTACAAACACCTGGATCTAATGCTGATTTAGAGAAGGCTCCTTTAAGGCGATCTGTGAGTTGCCACAGCCCACAATACCATATGTGTTCAAGAAGCTTCGACACTTCATCACATACATCGGCTGTTTTCGCATTGCGCAGAATGACGTAAACTGTTTTCACTACATTATTGCTGCAGCAGTTCTCAAAGTTCATTTCTGGAACCGAATGGGTCCAAGTGAGTCAACATAATGTGGAAATTTTTGTTGATTTTCTTGCTCCTTCACACATAAATCTAAATCTGTAATATTCTTCAGCTTCTCTCACATGCAGTCTGTTAAACATGAAGATGGATGCCAACAGCACACACTCACAGCAAACCTCCATGCTAAAATGGCTTGCTCTAACATTTAATTGTTTTCTATTAAAGTGGCAGTTAGCATATCGTTAATATTTTGTTTTTATTACTTAAAGGGATTATAACTATTTTAGCTGTATTTATTTTAAATGATGACCCTCCATTCATAGATAAGATAAACATTGACACAATACCAATACACACTTTTATACGTGCAAATAAAGATAAGAATCTGAAGAATTCTGTGGACATTAGTTTATATAAGTAGCTATTAAATCGACAGGCATCACATGTTCTTCTTATGGACTGTAGCCTCATATGTCTAGGATCTACAATTTGTACCTTCGCACAGGTTAAGCCAAAATGTGGGTAGATGAAATGTGGTCTCTGAACTGTGTGCGATTTTGTATGTGGTGGACTGGTATGGCCAGTTTGTTCCTGTTGTCATTAGCATATGTTTTTTTTTTTCCCACATAAGAATGCCAAGATAAGACGTTGAAGTGTATACACTTTTTCTGGTTTAATAAGTGGTTGTTACATGTCTGTAATTAGCCACTACAGTTGCTTGAATTACAGCAAATGACACATGGGTAAATATCTATCAAGTAGGTGAGCTTATGAGGGAGCAGAGAAAAGCAACACAGGGTGTCAGAAGTGTGTCAAAAGTCATTATGTTGAGGGCATCAAGCCCTGAACATGTGACCTACAGGCAGCGCTGCCTTAACATCACATTAGACTTGGCCTAAGTAACTGCAGAGTGATTCAGCTAATAACCCCAGCCACTCTGGGCATGTCCTTTGTCATTCGGTGACGTCACTAAGACAGCAGTGGTTAGTTTGAAAAAAAATCGAAAGATTATATGGGAAAAATCAGTGTTTATGCATGTTACCTCGAACAGATGGAGGACCAAAATGGCGTAAAAACTGGTTAGTCTGCAAAATGATTTACGGTCTTATTTCTACCTTTCCCATTAAAAAGGAAAATCAGTTTGTATGTTTACATATGATCATGAGATGTCCTTCTGCTTTGCACTTTCTTGATTCTTGGGGATATTTACAGTACGTTTCAAGTTTATTGTCATATACAGATAACATTGTAGCATCATTAACTGTAAAGAAAGTTTGCACACTAAAATAGTACTTAACAGTAAAATCAAACAAAACAAAGACTAAACAAAGACAAAGACTAAAGAGTAGAATAAAATAAAGAAGCAAAACAGTACAGTAGTAAACAGTGAAATATGATAGTACAGTAGTAAAGTACATAGTACACGGTGATTTGCAAGTACTTGTAAAAGACTGTAGCATAAAAGAGTGTAGTGTGTTGATTCTGTCAGCTTACAGCATTGCTGTTCACATATTTCAAGAAGGGTTGTTAAGTAGCATCATATACCTCTTTTTTGCCACAATTACCCTAGTCAATCACTGGAAACTTAACCTAGCAGTTCTTAGTACTTAAGTTGACTCCTTGACAGCTGTATGGTTCTTAGGTGTTATCAAGCTCACCTTTGGACAAACGGTTTTTTTGGACAAAAAAAAATAAATAAATGCTGATGTAAATAAACAGAGCTTTTGTTAATTTCCCAGGAAAGGGCAGGATTAGTTTGAGAACATTGATCTTTTCGTATAATATTGTAGGGAGAAATGTTAAATTGGGGCGTGCATGGCGGGGCAGTGGTTAACCCTGTTGCCTCACATGTCTAGGACCAGGATTCGAGTCTCCGTCATGGCTCCACATGTGTGGAGTTTGCATGTTCTCCCTGCGTCATTGCGGGGTTTCCTCCAGGTACCCTGGCTTCCCCACACAGTCCAAAAACATGCTGAGGTTAAACATAAAAATGTAAAGACTTAAAGTCCCAGCAGTCATTCACAGCTTCAAAGGTCGGGCTTTTCCCTTCATTGTGATCTTATCATAAGTTACTTCAAAAGTAAACTATAGGTGAAAACTACCAAGGACATTTCACAAATCAGGCATCCAGCTATATTTAAAATTGACATTAAGTTTACGGAAAATGTGGAACATGTTGCAAAGGAGATCATAATAAGAGGTAGAGGAAGCTGAGCTGCAATCAGAACCGGGAGTTGGATTAAACATGCTGGTGGTCTTGTGGCCAAACAAACTAGTCAGTGTAGAAAGCAAAGGGTAAACACTGGTCAAAATTTGGTGCCTGTTTCACCACTGAGTTATGCTGTAGGACACGCACTGTAACTGAAAAGACCAACACCACGGAGAACCTAGACTGAGATGCTGGGAAAGCCTTTGGAGAATGAACATTTTATACTGTGTTTATTAAAAATTAACTAGAAGAGTGCATCTGTAATGGAAATACACATGAATTTGTCCGATGAGTTCTTCCTGTTGGTTGAACGTAAGATTGTTTGAAAGATTTCCTTTGGTATTCTGGCATAAACGATTCCTGCAGATGACTAGCTGGTGATGGAGAAAGCCTCGCAATAGTATTGAAAAATGTGTCAACATATGTTGATAAATTACTTTCATTCAATAGATAAATGTGGGCTGATAATAGCTTTATAGGGATTAGGGCATCTACACTACACAAAAGATAAGTAAACATTATTACTATGCTGCACACAGATTACACAGAAACAACATATTTTTCAGACAGAGTGGTATTAATAAGACTTGTTTTTTTTAAGGTGGGGTCTCGCTTTCGCAATCCAGATGTCTCGCCTTTGGGAGGAAAAGGCAAAGTTTCCATCTTAAAATTAGATTTATTTCAAATACTAGACACCATTTGAGTCATGAATGGGGATATTAGTAGACATTAGTAATAATTCCCCTTCGTCTACAGATTTTTCTAATTCAACTTTGTTCCAAAAAAACTGAAAACGTAAACAACAAATTTGCATAATTTACTGTTTTTGTTTCTGTCAATATAAACCAGACCTTATCAAAAAATAGCCCTAGCCTGTTTGCCTAGATTTACCCTTCTCCTGCCATGGCTTGGAGACAGGACCATATTTACTCAACCTGTGGTCTCCACCCAATCTGTGTTAGCTTTGTCTGTTTTAGAGCTCTGTTTATGCAGACGACAACAGTATAAACCAAAATGACTTCAGCGTGAAGGCATTGGAAAAGTTAATGAGCAATTTAAAATGTCTGTCTAGGCAAGTTACCTGGTCTGCATGACATAACACTGGTTATTTCTCTCTTTAATGATCAGTGGTGCCTTTCAACTTTCTCTAGTATAACACATCTGAAATGGAAATCACATTTAGAATGTGTAATTAATATGTTTTGCACCTCCCTATATCCGGGTTGCATCTGGCCTGACATTCATGCTTTCAGACTCTCACGCTCACGCAAGAAATCTTACGGCAAATCTATATTATTACATCAAAAACCTACAATTAGCTACATCAAAAGCACTGGGGTAGTTTGCAAACCCTACAGACTATTTACAAGGTAATAAAACTGTTACATAAAAGCGTATGCATGTGTGTGCAGACTTGTCTCAAATTGAAAATCTCACTCCAACCAACTGACTGAAGTTATCAATCCTACTATATTGATAAAGAGAGATTTGAAGCTATATGCTACCATGAGATTCTGACTTGATCGGAGAGCTGTATATCCTACAAATACCATTTCCTCTCGTGATAATTTCAGTGCTCGGCAACCCATTTTGGCAAAGACCACAATTGCTTCAAAATAGTTTTTTTTTTTTTGCTATGTGTTGTGCAAGTACTCCAACTGCGTCCTGTCCTAGGACTCCATGGAAGATCTTAGTCTGTATAGCGTGTTCGAGTTGCTGGAGAATGCAAACCAATGGCTGAGGATATTACTGAGACAGAAGACCACAGCATGGTCAGAGCATTGTCCAGTGCCGCTGCTAAATTAAGTCCGTGAGTTTATTTTATGGTATGCTTTCGGAAAAACCACCCTGACCTCTATTTTGAGTTCATTGTAGTTGTGCTTATTATTCTTGTCCTATTCAAGCACTGATCCACATTTGCTTTTTTGTTTTCAGTGAAATGGGGACAGTTTGTGAAATGCCATTTTTGCCTTGTTTTCTGATTTCAAACACAGCAAACCCAAAACACCAGCATATACTTCAGGCTTCTCTGCTAATGGTGAAGACCTGTGGTCAGTATTAAATGCAGCAGATAGTGTATAATGTGGTGATGTTAAATACGGCGGAATCTTTTTGTAGTGCTGTTCTTCGGTTCACATTAGTGTCGGAAGAAAATAAAATAACATATCAAAAAGATACCTTAAAGAACGCCGAAAACAGCCTCATGACTTTTGTGTTCTTATAAATTATGCTGTGGCTGTCTGCTCTCAGTATTGTGATAAGAATTATATTTAATTTCTAAGAGTGCAGAGCTACATGCTGAGGTTCATGTCCGTCAGGACTGTTGAAGGACTATAATGGAGAGGAGAGCTTCAGCCTGGATTGCCTTATCCTTGCATACTGTATGATGCTTTTCATTAAGGTTGCAAAGCTGAGATGTAGAATCATACTAAGACACAATGCAGCCTCTCCCTGGGTTACAATGGGGTTACGTTCTAAAAAAACCTATCATAAGGTGAAAATATCGTAAGGCAAAAATAATACAGTACCCCTAATCTAACAAACATCATAGCCTAGCCTAGCCCACCTTAAACATGCTTAGAACATTAGCTTACAGCAAAATCATTAACACAAAGTTTATTTTATAATAAAATGTTCAATATCTCATGCAATTTATTGAATCATGTACTGAAAGTGAAAAACATTTACTCATCGTAAAAGTCGAAATATCGTAACACGGACCATCGTAACCCAGGGAGCGCACTTTGCCCAATACTTACCAACACACAGTACTAACTATCTTCATATTAGCTTCTGCATCAATGGCATTTTCGTCAGTGCACAAGGCTAGCTGCATTAGCATTATCCGTAGGAGGCCAGAGGCCAAAGGGTTGTTTTGGCAAGCAGCACTGCGGGATTGCCAGACTGTTGGGGTTAGCAACAAATCCCTGAATGGCATGCTTAATATTTCTTTGGCTACAGCCTTGGGTTTGCACTCGGGCCAGACCAGAGAAAGCAAACATTATGCTTGTCTGTCTTGTCGTCATGCAAAATCGATGCTGACTGACTTCAGCCCGGTCGTGGGACAACCGCTCGGTGGGAAAAATGGTCAAGATGAACAGGCAGAAACAAACAACAGCGGGGGAAAACGGGAACTGCCACAATTAGAGCACTAAATTAAGCAGATTGCGGAGAGTGTGTGTGGTGTCTGGATCCCACATCTCCTCTCGCTAATGCACAGGCGGTGCAAAAAAAAGGACATGGAGGTATCCGACAAGCCATTGCTGTCAACAAAATCTTGTAAGACAGAGTCAAATCTCCCAACGGCTCATTCTGGCGGCCATTGGCACACCAGTGTTGTTTTCATCTCTCACTTGGTAATAGTGACAAATGGGTGGAACAGCATTATTCCAAACTTCCAGCCTGTAGAATACCCTTGTTGTGATCTATGTGAATACAAATTGCTGCTTCAGTATGACTGCCTTTATATTAAATAAGTATCATGGAAATGCATGGTGCAACGTAACAAACTAGAATTAATATTGGCTGGGAGACTGATAAAATGACATTTAGGAAGGACACGTTTTATGATCACGAACCAATCAACCTGCTACATACTTTGAACATTTAATTTACGTCTTTTATGGTACATCAGTTTTAAATATTAATCTGCACAAATGCTGTTGTTCCAATTTTAATGAAGCGTGCGCTTTAATAAATCCTCCCAGAAGGTCCTTTCCTACCAGTGTGATATTACAGAACCCTAGTAGCTAACAGAAGCCTTCTCTCCTTAATGCGAGTGTTTCAGGATGCAGGCTGTGTACCAGCACCGTAGCGTTAGCCTGCCAGCGCCAGAAGCTGCCCGATTTGCAGCTGGAGCGAGGGAGCCGGCCCTTCCTCAGGAAGCGTGATAATCCCACTGTGGTTGAGAGACGGAATCACGGCTGTTGCTGCCCTTTAAATGACAGTCTTAAGCCTGGAGTTCCTCAAACCACCAGACAGGAAAATAAGTTTTGAAATAAGATTTTAACCAATAATAATAACAATACATAGCTTGTATTTTTACTGGCAAAGCTAACTAATGACTAGGGTCCTAGGCTAGGAATGGTTTACGAGATTATTGCTATATAAATCACCTCGTTGGCTGGCATTTCTGTGTAATGATCAAGTCCAGCCTTGATGCCCCCAGACTCAGCATTAACAGGAACTGAAGGTGATAGGGAGAGCGGGAGACTTTATGTTCTCCTGACACAGGGCCAGAGTTTATTAGTTTTGTAGGTTTATAGTGTTTTTTTGGTAGGTATATGTTTCGAATCTAGTGAATCAAGTCATTTTGGTTACATTTGTTATATAAAAGTAGAATGAGAACTCCCATATATAACCTTTTTGGGTTATTAAAAGATTAAAAGAACTGTTTTCTTTGTATGATTCGTCTAGGGTATTTACGTGCTGAAAACATTTGTAAAGTATCAATCAGTTGATGCCGGATTAGAAATAATTCCTGTAGTATCACTTGTTGACAAAATGCTAACAGTATCCAGACATGCTGGGTGTTTCTTAGTGGTTCCTTGCTGCGTCTGTGTTTTGCAATTTTTCCGTAGGATGTTTCAGTGATACGAGTAATGTGATGACCTAATTCTTGGGGAAACACCCAGAGGAAACCCCCCTTACAGAGAATGAGGTAATTCTGGGTTCTGTCCCTGGAACAGCAGAGTCAATATTATATCCAACAGAGCTTTGAACTTTTGATAGTGCTGATCTGTTCTGAGTAATGCACCACTGTTGTATTTACGAACAGGGACATCTCCTGAACAGTAACTCCATTGTTTGAAGTCATTTCCTCAGACTAAGTTTTGAAGAGAATATGAATTCCACCTGAAGATCGAAGTCTGAGCTGCGAAGGTCAGAGGTGGTCTGTTGAATAGATTACGCATAACCACATCTTTTGAAAAAGAAACAGAGATCATTGTTGATGTTAAGGGTGTGTATTTGATCACTGGCGTCAGTGTCAGAAAGGGGTACATTACAGTATAAAACTACATTTAGCTTTTGCTGTCCGATGTTTATTTCATCCATAGTTTTACATTAATAAATGAAAATCCCTATAGGCATCTACATGGTAACAGACATAAAAAATCAGCAAAGTGTTTAGCCATTCCTGCACACTCTATCTTTATTAATTATGGGTCAATGTAAACACAGAGAACACATAATGTTATTAAGTGATCTAACAGGATGGAAATCACACTTGTGCTTTGTTCACCGTGCGGTCTGTGCAGTCACACACATCAGGATCCCCTTGCACATCAGGTTTATTAACTTTGAAGCTCTGGGAAACTTTGATTTCTCAGGATGTAATGATTGGATCCATTCGAATTCCGTGGTCTGTGGTTTTTCACTCCTGAGGTCAAGCACCTGCTCCTTTCCCCACTTCACCTTTTGTCCTTTTCATCGATGTCTTATTGAAACTATTCTGCGATAATGACTTTGGGTTAGCTGGAGTTGAGAGATGAAACCAGAGTAATATTTAGTATAAGTTTATTCTTCAGATCTGCGGTGGCTGCGTAGTCTGCTGATGTTTCTCGCGGAAAAATAGATAAAATGATTTTGGCTCTGTGAGAAAGACAACTGTGGATGAAAATACATCCTCCTTAGTTGTAATGCAAAAAAGAAGAGAACTTTTGAATTGATTGCTTAAAAATGTAAACGTAAGGCGCAAACAGGCAATTCCATGTCATATCTTCCATGGAGAGCATTACAGAAAAGGATGCTATTGTTGGTTTGTGTTGCATAAATGCCTTTTGAGCTTGAAAATTAATATTTGCAATTAAAGTGCTTGGATGTGCAAGCAGCGGTCTACTGATGAGTTTAAAAGTTCATCGACCTGTTTTCAAGATTCCATGTCTAATGAAGCTTAATGTGTCAACTGGTTTTTCTCATACTGAGCTTCTTCTTTGTAGCATGGCTCAGGTTCACTCTGCCCCTCAGGAGCCAAAAGTCACATTCCAACAAATAAAAAATAGTTTTCATGAATTACTTTCCTTATTACCCTGACGGGTTAGTTAGCAGAGGGCACAAATTCTGGCTGGTGCTAAAAACATGTAAATTGTCTCAATCCAATTCAAAAACTTTATTGGAGTTTCTTGTACAGAAGCCGACAAGGGGCCACAGCTAGTCATTTTGGGCCCCATGAAAACAATCTCTTATTGGACCCCTAACTCAGGTCAATCCAGTAATGCTCCAGCAAGGTCACTCATGGGACCTCGAACTGCTTCTAACTTTCCATCTTTTTTTCGGTGCCCCTGGGGGCGGAACAAGGAGAGTTTTGTTAAGAGTAAGAAAAGGGGAATTTGATGAGTTTATTGTCCCTGACTGAGACACCTCTCTAGTGGGTAGCTCTCCCGTGGTCCAGAATGATCTCTAAATGATAGAGGAGCTACCCAGACATGTAATTAGCTACTTATTTTGAGCCAGGCGACGTGTGTGCTGGGTCGCGGGATCACTCTGATCTGGCTGCTGTGTGCTCATCACACACAATAATACCCACCACAAGCCATTAATCACGAACCGTCATCATCGTGTCCGGAGCAAAGAAACCCTATGTCTCCCCTCCCCAGGTGGTTATTGTCCTGAGGTGAGATTGGGGATTCCTCAAAGGGGCCGCCAAAGACGAGCTCTATAAACACGCTGCAGACACGGCCGCCTCCAAACCATGATTAATTCAGGGAAACATGGCCTGTAAGCAAAGCAGCGGCTGCACAGCCAGACTCTGAGAGTCGCTCCAATTGGAAATTCAGAGCGCTCTCATTCTTAGCCTAGTTCCTAGAAATTTCATTTTTCCTCATGCGAAAATGTGTGTGATTCCTTACCATTTACACTGCCATTCACTGATATATACATTTACCATTCCGCAAGTCTGAATGGTTAGCAAAATCATGCAACATCTGTTACATGGCTCAATGTAGGTGTAATTAATCCTCTATAAAGTATAACTAAAACAACACAAAACTATATGCAAAGAAATTCTTTACTCTGTCAGTACTCTATCCGTGTTCTTCAAGCAGGACTTCCAGTGAGCCTATCCAAGCATACAAAGGCCACATTTTAGAACACACTGTTACAAATAATTCAGAGACACTGATCTACTTGGTTTTGGAATGTGTTGGAAGACGAGAACATAGAGCAAAAACACACTCAAACACAGCGAGAACTCCATACACAGAGAGATCTAGTACAGGAATCAAAAGCACAGCCCAGGTAATGTTTCACACTGAGCCTCCGCATAATATATTAAAATGTTACCTAACATTACATTTTAGAAACAGGAATGCAGTTAATAATCTCATGCTACATAATAATCGGCCAGAAACTCAAATAAGTCAAGAACTTATTTGAAGTTTCCTGGTTTAAGTGCCAGGACGGGTTTTGATATAGTGTATCTGAGCAAGGATCTAATGCCATGTATTGCTCCAGGAAAATATCCAACTCGTTAAATTCAAAGATCCTTTGGGTTAAGGTAAATAACTAAAACAGGCGGCTAAATAACAAAAGACAGATAAGCTCTAGTACGAACTACGGATATCAATCTGAATATAGTGTAAATTCCTCCCAGTCACATGTTCTCCATCCATGTTCTCTTCCAGCCTCTTATCCTGCTCAGGTTTACAGAAGGGCCTGAAGCCTTATCCTGGACAGAATAGGGCTACACCCTAGCTGGGATGCCGGTCCAGCGCAGGGCACGCACACACACAAACTTAATCACAAGCAATTTACATGCCAAACAGCTGAACTGCAGATCCTTGTAGAAGGACAACCCACTCAAAGTGGAGAGGAACCTCCACACACAGAACAGGGGTGGGATTCAATCTCAGAAGCCTAAGGGCATGAGGCAGCAGGGCCACCCAAAGAGCCGCTGGACCCCCCGCTCTCTCTCTCTCATTCTCTCTCTCTCTCTCTCTCTCTCTCTCTCTCTATCTATCTATCTCTGCGTCATATGGCCCTCAAATTTAGCATAATGTGCACTGAAACAAAGGTTGCCATTCAAGCTGCTTAAATCAATTTCAGCGTTAAAAACACACACACACACACATATATACTGTATATATAAACACACACACAAGGAGTAAACTGCGCTCAGATCTGATTATTTTTTCCATTGTTCCCAAAGTGAGCGGAAGCACTCCCACGACAAAGCAGTCAGGCCCTGCCCACAGGGTTTCCTCTGTTGCGGAAGCTAACCTCATCGCGCAGAAACCTTGTGGTGCTTTTATCTCAGGGACGGGAAACAATGCTGCGATTCTGAGGAGTCGCCCTACCCTCCCGTCCAATGACACGGCTTTGCATAGTGCAGCCGTGAGTCACACTGACGGGGAGGGCTTTTGCCTTCTGGATGGCAACCCTGGGGAGTGTGATACAGAAGTTTTTCCCGGACCTTCCCAGGCAGGTGTGTGATTAGGGGTAAGGAGGTCTGGAATTACTGCCACACTGTGTGGTTTTGATTCAGTTCTGCCATGCAGTGCACTTCCCATAAAGTTGCATTCCTGAACTATTTGATAAGGTTCTGTGGTCTCTAATTTAGACACGCATTTCATGTGGCCTACTGTGGTATCTACAACAACTCTGTGATGTGTGCCTCAGTTTACACAAAAGAAATCAGAAATAGAACTACGTTCGACGTGGGACCAACCAGCTGTACGTGTTTGATCGCTTTTCACTGATGGGGCATCTTTGGTCACCCTTGCAAAGTCAGCTTAGATATCCTTGCGAAAAAGTGCCGTATCTGACTGGAGCTGAGTGCTTTAAACACTGATGTCATTCAAAGGAAGAGCAGTCGGCCAACTGCCACTTGGTTTTATTTGTATTAGCATAATTTGCCACATGAGGAGATAGTCTGCTCAGAGGTGGCCGAACACACGTGCCAATTTACAGGTAACCCAACCAATACAGTAATGTGACGCTATTATATTTCAATGGTTTGTTTATGATTAACACATAGGCCAGAGAGTCCAGCTGGCAAACTTTCACTGAAGAAGTGGAGCCATTTGCAGTATTATGTTTAATTAGCTTCTGAGAGTTGATCTATGTTCCTTTGTTCCTGTAAATAATCTACGAACGGGACATTCCCTTCACAAGAATTCAATTGCTTCCTTGAAACTCAACCCTATTATATAAATATATTTGAGGCCTTCTTAAAGAAGAGATAAAATGTCTGAAGGAACCACAAGATGCAATTGCTCAGGAGAAAATAAATAGAAATCAAAGGAGAGATAAAGGATATTTTGAACAGAAGTAAACACAAATAATAGATGTATTACAAAGAGGTAAGAGGCAACCATACATATTTATATCTGCTAATTATGCATACCTGCACAGGAAAATCCAGGGCTGGTTGCTCTGTATGGTGCCTACAGTATTGGTGAACAGATATGCCATTTTAGAAATGTATCCCTGTGTTTTCAGAACAGACTCTTCATATTGTTAAATCAACGAACCTTGCAAATGATTAGGTTACTCAGAACTGACAGCCCTTAGATATGAATAGACACAAACTCTACCTCTATTTTCCTTTCATAATGTTTATCGTTTTTTGTACTTTTGTCTTGGGGAAAAAAAAAAAAAAACACTGCACGGTTTCATTCAGTCATAACTGCTTGGTGGCTGCCATTTTAACATTGTGTTCAAATGTTCTTAAAGAGGTGTTGCTTAACAAAGAACATGGAGACGCAATACAAAGGTGAGAATCTGGCGTCTCATTTTATGCCCAAAATAAGTAAAAAGTTTTTTTTCCAGCATAATCAGATAAGGAGATTTTTATCTGTGATTGCAAGGCAAACAGCATTTAGATGCAAAGCACCAGGAAATGTGACCGCCATACATTGGAAATAAGCCAAGCATGTTGCTACAGGACTCAAAACCCAACCGATGCAAGATATCAGACATACACGCTGGTTTTCTGAGCCTGGGAAAGGAGACGTGCTTTCAGCTTCAAGAACTCGAAATTGACAACACAGGAACTAGAGAAGCTAAAACTGCTAACCCCGTTGGCAACGAGATTCAGGTCTCACAGATACTTTTGGGCAGCCATCCAAGTTACTCTTGTCTGAGCAGCTGTCGCTGAGACTGTTTTGAGAGATGTTTGGGGCCTCGCATCAGAGGGGCTAGTCAACCGCAAGCCCAGGAGACAGCCAACATTCCCCGCTTCCCCAGGTTGATTTCAACACCAGTTGATTTTGGACCAGTCATCTGTATTTATTGTGTTTTGCACGTCACAGGGGACATAGGGATGCAAGGTGAACACTTATGCACCATGCTATCATGCTGACTGGGTTTTTTGCCTCGGAAAGTTTAAAAAATGCCCTATTTTAAATTGGTAATTTGGTCTTTCTCATGCACCTGTAGTTTACCATTTAAACCATTGTTGTGTTTTGAGATGTTGCAATACTGGAGTTTCTTCTGGATTCGTCATGTTACGTGAATCTGTCGCCTGCTTACCTGACATACTGCTTCAGCAGAGCCAAAGAACAGTGTGATTTGCCAAAACAGATCAACGGAAGGCTAGCCCCACCAAGAAAGCTGTGCTAAAATAACAGATATAGGCATCTGAACGGGGAGAGTTCGACAAAACAAATGCAATTATCAGAGAAACGGAGGCAGTTCATAAGGAATCTACCTTCTCCCCTACCTATCCCCTACCCTCACACCTGCCATGACCTACAGCAGGGCCCGGCCCTGGGATATGGGAATATGTGGAATATGTCCAGATTTGAAATAGTGTTTTGACACACGTTTTCCATTAAGCTGAATCTGAAAGAGCTGTGCAATATAGCCAATCGAACGAAACCAGAATGCAAGTCCACTGCATTGACTGATGTGGAAGCCAATTGCACTGGTTAATATCAAGAACTACAAAGTAGATAGTTATACATTACAACCCGTTTTCTGACCTTCTTTCTGAAAGAAAAAGCTAATCTGACTGCTGCAAACCATCATTGAACTAATATTCTATATCTATACCTTCTATTTGACTTTGGATTTGGAATTCTGACAAGGTTGGTTAAGGTGAAGTACGACATCACGTCATTTGCCTTTATTTTCCTGTACGCAGCACGTTCTTCCTTCCTTGGATGTCAGGTGAGCCGCTGGAATGGGAGCAGTGGCAATCATTCACCGGTTGCTGTGGTTAATCAACACACCGTAAGGGTGTCACAGATGGAGGTTATCTCACCAGCCAATGAGATGCTCCCAATGTTGCACGATACACAGAACGTGTGTCTCGTCAAATACGATTGGTGGGCGACTGGCATGCATTCAGCGCAGGAAATAGCTGATTTAGGGGACAGGGGCTGAAGCACAGTGAGAGTGCCATTTGGGCGAGGGGGGGCTAGGTGGGACGCCCTGCACCAGCACTCTGGGAAGCCCACACAATGGTGCTTTCACACAGAGGACAAGGGGGTGGATTAATGGCCTTTGCAGTGCCTTTCTTAAAAGAATAACAAGTCTCAGTGCTCCCAAAACCACATCAGGACCCAGCCTTTCAGGGCTCACTTTGAAGTTCAGGCCCACAACATTTAGGTTGGATCACTTCAATACTTAGTCTGGAGAACGTCCAATTTCTGAAGTAAATATCCTGAGAAACACATTTAAACTGACAAATTGCCATGGCAACAGAATAAAATACTCATGCGAGGCTTTCGCAAATAAGCAAAACAAGTTGCAGGCCTACTATACTGTACACGTACTGTACATGGCATGAAAACACAACATACTCCAACAGGCAATAAAGTAAATCATTTATATAACATACATTTTTTTAAGTCGCCAGAACATGTTTTATTAATTATTGTCCTTAAAGAAACAACATGCATAAATAAAACCAACTATCAAATTCATGAACACAGAAAGGTCAGCTTTGAATTTTAATTATCTGTTAAGTATTTTCACATTTCTTTGTAAGTCGTTAACTGGTATATAACCTTTGGGCCATAAATAACCTTAAATGCTTCTTAATGACCCAGACATTGTCTTAGATATTATCTGTATATTGGCCGAAAGCACTGTGCCCTTCAGAAGAAAAACCCTGCAGCATGAAGGAAGCACATAGCACGCGTAGCACAAAATAAAATGAGTAATGCGAACAAGGCTGAAGGAAAACGAGTAAATAAATGTCATGATACGGCGTGGTGCACTCATTCCATTCGCGATGAGTCTGCTCGGGCGTTGACAAGGATGAGTCACAATACATTTTCTTCTCTTCTGCTGTGTTATTCGATGGAAAACTTGCCCAGCGATGCGAAAAGCCGCACAAGAAAACAGTCCGCCGTTCACCACAGAAGCTGCGCATGCAGTTTTAACGGTGCTGTCAGTTTGCCGCACCATGTATTCCCTAGAATATAAGTACTTGCCCTCAAGGTTTTCATGGTCTCTGCCATCTCCTCTCTGCAAGCTCACCGCTCGCCCGCTGGAGCG
Source organism: Hippopotamyrus pictus (assembly GCA_026781145.1). NCBI lineage: Eukaryota > Metazoa > Chordata > Actinopteri > Osteoglossiformes > Mormyridae > Hippopotamyrus > Hippopotamyrus pictus. Next base: position 44,480,682 of record JAODLC010000001.1, read on the forward strand.
GGATTTTCGGGAGAAAATAGCTTGAGAAAACCTCGATCCTGATAGGACTGGCGCGACTCTAGTCTTCAGATGATGTTTGTCAACATGCTGCAGGTATGTGGTGTGTTTTTGCGACGGCCCTGCAATCAGGATGACTTTCTGGGTTCTCAGCCGTGAGTAACCAGGCAGAGGAGACCAGGGCATAATCCAACCCTGGGCAGGCATCTCCACAGGCAGTGGCTGCAGCTTCCTACCAGGATGTAGATGTAGCCAAAGTGTGGCTGCCACGCTGGCGTTTTTCCAGGGACTTTTGGGCAGGTTATTCCATTGGTCTACAGAGCTTCATCCTGAGCTCCCCCCCCCCCGCCCTGCTCGTGTACCTCAGGCTCACCCAAGCTCCATGCTCCTCGTGAACTTTGGGAAGTCCCCCTGTCTGGCTTCCTGTAGCCTAAATTAAACTGCAGATGGCCATTAGCAGACCTCTGTGTAGATATATACACAGTCTGTATATACAATACAGTAAAACCTCGGATTGCGATCATAATTCGTTCTGGAAACATGCTCGTAATCCAAAGCACTCGTTATATCAAAGCGAATTTTCCCATTAGAAATAATGGAAACTCAGATGATTCGTTCCACAACCCAAAAATATTCATTTAAAAATGATTAATACAAAATATAAAGTAAAAATACATAAAAGAAATTAACCTGCACTTTACATTTGAAAAGAATTATGGATGGTGTGAGGGAGATGAGAGAGAGGAGAAGAGGAGGGTTATTTTGTAGGACGACTTTCACTATAACTAACGGAATCACTGCTATCTGTTGGCTCACTGGAATCTTTTTCTTTTTGTGCAACTTTAACAAGGAACCTATCCAATGACAGCCACTTTTGCCTCCTTTTCGATTTCGTGGAAATGTGGATATCGTTCACACTGCTACACCCTTATTCGGGTGGTGCTTTTCTACAAAACTTTGACTATGTGAGTGAGGCACGCTGACTGGGATTGAGCATGGGAGACAATTACCCACAATCCAGCAGCGAGAGAGAGAAGAACCATCGGCTAAGTTGTGATCACGTGACACTCGTCAGACAAAGCGTATACGTAATACTTGTATTGCAAGACCTCGCTCATTTATCAAGTTAAAATTTATTAAGAATTTTTGCTCGTCTTGCAAAACACTCGCAAACCAGGTTACTCGCAATCCGAGGTTTGAATGTATATGATATATACACATATATGAAGTATTGATTCAATTGACTAGACTAGGGGTTCTCAACCTTGTGGGTCGGTTTTTGTAGTACAAAAATTTCACGGATGCGTAAAACAGCTGCGGTATGCATGGGTGGTGCCGGTGGATTGATTTTGCATTTCCTGTAGACAAGAACACAACGCGCAAACATGAGGGGTCGTAAAAAAATTTTTAGAAGCTACCCAACTCTTCCATAAAATCCCTTGTGTTCTTTGGCCCGGTACACTAGCCACGAACTGGTACTGGTCCACGTTCCAAGGGTCTGGAACCCCTAGACTAGACCTTTCCATCTCCAATAGGAGAATTAGTTAGGGCGGAATATCTGTCCTGAGGCATGGCACAGCATGGCACTCTTATCTTGAACGGAGAATGTTTACTCAGAAACAGCAAGTCAAGGAAGGATTAATAGGCAAAGATTTTCCAGGGATCTAAGGCGTAACTGTGTAGCTATGCAATGGCGGACTGAGTCTGCAGGCACTTGGGCCATGCACTGGCAGTGGCTCTGCCCAAGATGACGTTGAATGGAAACTGCAAGCATTTTGAAGCTTTGAAGAAGTCTTGCATTCCCCATCTGGAAATCGACATTACAGTCTGAAAATTAATATTTAGCCTGAGATGTAATTCACTTGGCCTGACCCACCAACAGGAAACTGCACATTTGAAGAATCCCCATAATGAAGAGTTCATCTGTTCAGCTTTTTGAATGCTTTACTTGGGTCGGGACCCTACTTTAGAAGATGCCACTTCCAGGCTGGCTGCACATACCAGGGTAGGAAAGCCTGAGTCTATTTTTGGTACTGATACTGTCAGTTTTGTTTCTCTGGAAGCAGAGCCGGCAGAATGCAATAACAACTGGCTTCCTCTCTATGGTTTGAAGACAGGACACTCATAGAGAGAAGCAAAGCTGTTTCAGCTAGTCAGCAGCCCACGATTCAGTGTTCCTCCTCCGTCTGCCACCCCATCCACTGGTCTACTCCCCTCTGTGCCCTTTTATCCTATGTTGACCTCTCAAGCCCTGTTCTCACGGTTGCTACCGGTGCAGCTTGCTGCTATGTGTGATGGATGCAGGGCACTGTCGCATGAGAATGCTGGGTGGGGTGATCACATAATCTACATGCTTTAAGAAAAATGGAATGTGTTTTTTTTTTTTTTTTAAATAAATAAATATAAAAATGTATATATTTTCAACAATAGCCAATTTTTGAAATCATATATGTTTTAATATACGTTTTAATTACATAATTATTGTTTCCTGCAGCAAGATCTGCAGTTTCACACCTGAATTAGTTACCTCATAGAAAGGGAATACAGAAAAATGTTTTTGTGTGTGTGTTTTTTTATTTGTTCGTTAATTTTCGACAGTACTTGACCTCTGCAGGTTCACAGGGGTCAAGAATCTATCCTAGAATCAACAGGTATAAGGCAGATATAACGCAGGAATAACAGAGGGTGGGGCCCCAACTCATTGCTGAGCACAGTGACACACCATTCCTGCACACATATATATATACCCAAGGGCGTAGCCAGATATTCTGGGCCCCTGATAAAATGTCACCTTGCCCCCCCCCCCCAATTTTATGTATCATTTTACATAGTCAAGGGCCCCCGTAAAGTGGCAGGCCCCTGGAATTTAGCAGGCTATCCATATCCCCACTGTGCCCTGGTTCATATCACTGGGCCATGTTGCAATTTCATTTCACCTCAGCATGTTTTTTGGTTTGTGGGGGGAAACCAGAAAAAAGCCCACAACAGCAAAGGGAGAACATGCAAACTCCACACACGCCGAGCCGGGGCGGGGAACGAAACTCTGGTCCCAGGGATATAAGGCGACCGCTCTAACCACGCAACCACGGCGCCATCATGACACCCCTTTTCGTGTTTTTAATATATTATTTTATTATTTTGTTAATTCCTCCTATTGTACAAATAACTGAAAAAATCTTTTATTATATACTTTATAATGATGCACAGTAAAGTAATACAGGCTTCCTCTCCATACTTGTCTATACATCCATCTTCAGTAATCCAATCCTAGCTGGGCCCCTCACAGAAAGAATACAGCAAAATACAGGAGCCACCACCAATGGGGCACCATCCCCTGAATGAGCGTCACATATACAGTGACTAAGAGTAATTTAAGATCACCAGTTAACCTAGACTGCGTGTCTTTTGGGAATTAAACCATAGTACCCAAGGAAGGCAGGCAAGCTCTGCCCCCCAGGATCCAAGGCCTGGATATGATCCAACAGGCCTGCAGGCATGAGCAGCAATAACATGTACATATACATTAACACGCTTTTTGGGTAGCTAAGGGAAGTGATTCAAACTCAGTTTACATTAAGGGTTAAATGGAAATTTCATAGTCTGCCCCCTTAGACCTTGCTGTCTGATCTAATTAAATGTACTTGTTGATAATGTTCACATGACGAAAACATCTAGAGATAGAAGACAAAGTGAAATGTTAAAACAACAATGGCAGGACCTACTCCTCAAGCGCTTATTGTAACCTGACTCATTGGGTGGTATTGCGGAGCATCCCTCAGCTCTGAGAAGGGAGAACATAAAATTCTGCAGGTTTGCACACAAACTTCCATTGCTGTTTGAACGGTAACATGTGTGCATGCTTTCGTTACACCAAAACAAAGCATTTTCTCCTAATAGAGAAGTTAAAGTCGACTGTTGGCCCGGTTTTAAATTTCATTGTTCATTGTTCTCAGATGTCCATTGCTGATGCAATGAATGTATCACATTTCTGCCACTTACCCATAATGCTGTACACACCATTTTCTGTTTAAAACTACCTACATGAATTCCACATAGATCAGTTTGTCATTTCAACCCATATTTCTTCTCCTTCATCGTACCTCTTTGTTATGCATGAACTTTTGAAACTTTCTTTGGGTTATGTTAGAGTGACCAGGTAATCCATGTTAGGGAGGACACTTTCAGCTACTTGAGGTTTTACAAACTACTTCAAATATCAAAGGCTCCTGTGCTTAACTAAATGTTTGTTTGTCTTGTGCTTTTACTGGTTTGTTTCTCATGCAGAAGACTCATCCAGCTGTTTCAAATTAACATTAGTGATACGTGCATGATAATAGGAGACTGACCGATCAGCACACAGCAAGAACTCAGTGCTTAAGTGAAATCCAGGTCCTTTTGATTGAAACGGTAGTTTAAAAAACCTGTCCTATAGCACAAATTGTCTGCCCTGACATGGAATTTCTGGTCATAGTTATCTGCTCTTGTAACACATGCAATAGTGGCATGAAATGTTTATTAGAAACCTCAAAAAGTTAAATAGTAATCATATTTATTTGAAAGTGTTTATCTCTCTGGTCTGTAACACTGCTGAGAGAACTGGTTGCAGTAGTCTAGCAAACTCATTTCAGCCCCATTTGTTTATTTGGTTTGGTTTTGGTTTTTGGTCGGACTGACCTATCTTTGTACATGGGAACCTAAAGCGTTTTTTGCTGTTTCAGCTCTAATAAGGTTACTTTTAATGCAACACTGTTTCTGGTAAACAAAGTGCAGCCGAGAAAGAGTTTGCCTGAATACAAGCTGAGTGTCAAAGTGTCATCTTAGTCTGTAATACAAAGCTCAATTGCTAAGTTACTATAAATTCTAAAGCCTTGATTTTTGAAAAACTTAATTCAATTCAATTCAAAAAACAATTTAATGCTACAGATGGATCAACTTAAAGGTTAGTGTTAAACTGCTCAGAATTCATTATGACAAAGGGTTGACTATACGGTTGCCTCTGTCACCTTCGATAAAGAATTGACTGCGATTACTTTGCTAAATTATGTTTAATTCGTTACACTGATTGTCATTATTTTGGCAGCCGAAAGTGACAATTGGTCATAGTTTTTTGTATCAAACAGCTGTCTATAGGGAGTTAAAGCCCAGATGTTAAACCTGCTCTGTCCATTTCTACTTGCCAAAGCATCAAGTGGTGCGTGCTCTGTTTGGTGGTGGGTGGGGGGCGGGGGTGGCTTTAGCGGCCAGGTCTTTTTTATGAGCTATAGCACCTGGGCTTTTAGGCAATCTAGAGATGTGGGAAAATGTTCAATGCATTTCTTTGGTTTTTCTTATGTTTATGTCTAGCTTGAGGGGGGAAATAAAACAAAGCAACATTTTTATATTAAATTTCCCTTGATGTCTTTAGGGTCAGTGCAAACCCACTAATTCAGGTGAAAATCACTTTCAGCAAGGATGTTTGAAGTAGATGGATTGCTAAAAGCATACCATTCAATATACACCTATAGCCTGGTAATAGAGTTCCTGCCAGAGTGTTATGTATTGCTACCAACATCGGGGGAGACCTGGTGCAATGAGGAGATGACGCATGCCAGAGAAATATTCGAAATACGCATGAGTACAAACTCCAAGTAACAAATCATGACAGTGACAGCCCATTATAGAAGTGAAGTAGAGTGATGCGAAGTGATGTAAAGTGAAGCGAAGCGATGCAAAGCGGGATTCATACATATAAAAGTGACACAAAATACCATTAACTTGGGAATATGATGTGACGTACAGCCAGTTAGTTTCAAAAGGAAGGATTTACAATCAGTTTAACCAATTTAGTTTTCTTATTTTTAAATATAACTGCTAAATGTCCAGTGTTGTTACAATGAAACCTAGTACTGTGTATGGTACTGCAAAAAATGCACAGGCCTATAAAAAGGCCTACATAAATCTTTATTTAATACATCATGAACAGTTCAGTAATTAGGTAACTGGTGTTTTAAGGGTTCTTTATGATATTTTGGGGAGATTTATTGAGGTTTCTTAAGTGAACCTCAAACGAATTATATTTTCTTGAATTATAATGGGAATGCCTTCCCGATAATATTTGCGCTATTTGAGTGGTTTTTAGAAACCATTTACGGAGTATGGGTGTGTATATGAGATATGGGATAAGTATATTAAAGCTAGAGGAATTATGGAATGGCATTTTAAAATATATTTTAATTATATTGTTCAGAGTACAACTAATTCCAGCTGGCATCCCATTCAGGGTGTTCCCTACCTTGTGCCGTGGCTCTCTAGTTTTCATTGCTTCAAAAAAAATTTAGCAGTTAGCATACTGATTAAATCCTTCATCCATTAATGTTCTGTAACTGCTTGTCCTATTCAGTGACATGGGGGGACTGGAGCCTATCCCAGAGACTACAGGCGCAAGGCAGGAAACTCCAATTAACCTCAGCATGGTTTTGGACTGTGGGGGGAAACTGGAGTACCCACAGGAAACCCCACAACATGAGGAGAACATTCAAACTCCACACACAAAGAACCCTGGCGGAGACACAAACCCTGGTCCTAGAGGTGTGAGGCAACAGTGCTAACCACCACGCAATTACAACCATTTGAAGCTCTGATCCTGTCATCAGAAACAGTGCAAATAGTAACAGTTCATAAATGCAAACTAAGCAAAGAAACAACTGAAATCCTTATACTTCATATAAGCAACTATAAAATAAACAGGCATATCATGCTGGTACATATATGGTGTTTGGGCATGTTTTTCCCATGTCTCAGGAGTCTGAGTGATGATGTTAGATGCCAAGGGCTGGAGGTTCGAGCCTGTGTGCATGTGTGAGTTCACCCCATTTTCACAGGTTTCCTTGTGCAACCCAGGGGCCTAAGCAGGATTTCCTGTTTAGGCTGATAACTCATCAGATTTAAGGTAGTCTGAGCTAAACATAAGTGAACGAAGATAAAGTCCATTTAGCCCAGAGGGTCTTAAATCTGACAATTTATCTGGCTAAGCAAGAAACCCTGCTTCATAGAACAGGCCCCAGAAGCATGTGATTAGGTGAATTGTTGTCTTCCATCACAACCCATAGTGTATGATGCACCTACTGTACCATGGACTCCAGGTTTGCTATATTACCCTATATTGGATAATCACTATTTATTTAATGTGACAAACTTAAGACCAGCTCACTAAATAATAAGAAAAGATCTGTTAATCAAGAATAACGAATCAGGGTGGAAAAGCAGTCCAGCCACAGATTAGTGAACCATCAGCCAACAGATTTAACTAGGCGACCAGGTCAGCATTCCGAAACTATTAGCTAGTCTGAAAATCATCCAAACAAGGAAGATGAAAGGGGGCATTTAAATGTCACGCTATGCCAAGATCTTACAGATTAGTAATGCCTGACAGATAAGACACGGTACCTGGCAGGTGAGACGTCGCGCATGACAGATGAAAAGACATAACGTTTAGCTCATAAATATTTGCGATGCACGAACTATACTATGACCAAGCTCAACAAACACAGCGACACAAAACGTTATGTACATGTATAATCAAAATGATTTTTTATATATATAAGAATCATGCCAGTTCTTCATAAGCACGTTAAAACACAATTTCGGAGCTGATGTGGTTCGCTCGCTTTACTGGAGATACGCGAACTGCGAACTTTTCTTAGCCCCTATCTGCTCCGCTTGTGTCGTACACACTGACATCTACTGGTCGGTACGAAATCTGTCTCCTACCGCAAGCCGCCTTTGGGTCAGGAGCCAAAGCGCCTGTCTGGGAAAAACCTCCCACAACGCCTGCACACACAGACGGAGCTGTGGGCTGAAACGTGGGTATCCCGCAGATTCTAACACGCCGGTCTTATTTGCATGGATGGATTCAGTCAGCTGGGGATAGAAGAATCCAGCTGGGAGGCACAGGTAGTTTGTCATCACACACCTTCGCTCCCGGTGCTCCGTTCCACGTGGCTGTTATGAGGGGGTGGGGTGAGTCACGGCAGCAGTGGCCTCGGTCTTTTTCCAGACCGCACCCGCAGGGAGACGGTGTTTCCGGTACCGTGACTCATCAGCCCGGAGCGCGTCGCCGCGCGGCCGCCTCAAATACCTGCACGCACCAAGAGCGCCGCAACAAACCGGGAAAGTGTACCGTTACAGTCGCGACCACGCGAACGCACGCGAGACAGGGCTTCCGTGTTTCCGTACGCTTATAAGCTGAGCGTGGGCGCGTGCAGGTGTGGTAAGGGGAAGAAGGCGGGAAATGTTCATTTCAAACTGCCGTTCAGTCTAATATAAAAAGTTTAACACAATAATCAATAATTAACCAAATATTTTTATAATCTGTCACACATTCGGAATATATGTGAAGCATCAATAGAACTTGTGTTCTGCCTGTCAAAAATTCAGAAATATGACGTTTGATGTTTTGCCCTTTCAGTCTTCAATGCTGTCGCCATAATTTTCAAATTCAATAACAGAACAGTACATACTGGCTGATATGTATGAAAAATATACTGCTAAGATGCTATACATTCCAGTAATTTATTCTCATAAAGAATAAATGCCAACTTGTGGGGCAGCTTTTTAGATGCAGTCCGGTTGCTAAATTATTATACCAGGAAATAAAAGCCTAATGAAACAATCTTGGGCATGATTCGTAGTCTAAATACTGCAGGAGTTTTCAGTAGCTTAAGTCAAAGCCCTGCTGTGGGAGTTTCTACGTAGAAGGGTCTCTTTCACAATGTTCGTATCATACTGACCTGATGCCACTTCCGAGAAGGTACCCTGTGGTTTCAGAGGTGGAGGCCTGTGTGGGAATTTTTTTTTTTTTTTATGCCAAACGTCACCCTTTCTTCATCTTGGCTTTGATATCGCCCCCCAAAACCTCAAGTGTCATCCAAGTGTACCTATCCGGTGTGGGGTAATTTCCAGTCCTACCATACAGGGAGCTCAGGTGTGACTCATTTGGGTTCTAGCATGTCGGGTGTATCTAACCACAGTTTTCCACCTCTGTGGCCACTGGTTCCTACCACATGCCCAATTGAGGGCTGTACAGAACAGCTGATACACTCACACTTCACACAATATCATACGTATGTCTTGTAAGATGTGTATAATGTCCTACGTTCTGGCACAACACACGTCTTATCTGTCAGCCTCCCTTTGAACTAAGATATCTATTAGTTCCTGGTGTTGTGTTTTGTTTTACTTGGTTAATTATTATTTTAGCTCCTTTGTGTCTTCAGTGTACTTGCCCCCTCACCTAGGAGAGTGGAAGGAAAATAATGATGGTGATAATGAATATGTTTCAGATGAACTCAGCACACTGTGTGTTGCAGCGCTTGAAAATAAGCTGTTGTGGAGAATGGACCCATGATACAAGGTCTATGAGGCAAAGACAGTCGCTCAAGTAATAGACGCCTTAATTAGCCACCTGCTTGGGTTAGAAAAGGTGTCCCTTGCATACATCAAAAACTCCCATTGCTCATGATATTTGCATCCACCCAGCTATCGACAGCGTATCTTGGTCAGAGTCACCTGGAGCTCATCTCAGGCAGCCCGAGACATAAGGCAGGGGCACCAATGCCGGAGACGCACCCACACACCGCAAGCAGGTTAGCGACAGCAATTAGCCTAACTGTATGTCTCTGTAATGCAGGCAGAGCATGGAATTGCTGGCAGAAATCCACTCATCCTGGGCGAGAAGATGCAAATCCACATCCCCTGGATGGGGAACGGGATTCCAACCCACAGCCCTGGAGGTGTGAGAGAGCAATGCCGCCCACTGAACTACTATGTCATTTTATAAATTATATGTGATATTATTTTCAATATTCACAAATAAACCAGATTACAGGGGTGACATGTGATATTCATTGTCGAGAATGATTTGAATATGAACTGACACTTTGTCGTTGAAATTGTTAGATTTTTATTTGATGTTTTATATTACAGTGAGAACTCTCACCTGTGACCTTGAAGTACCCGAAGTACATCACTGGACTTCATCAACTGATATATATTGCCCTCTAGTGGTAAGAAGCCTAACAGACATAACATAAACGTAGAACCAAGTTTGTGGTTTTATAACTACTAAAAGCAGTGGATTCTCAATTCAGCTGCTCCTTTTGTCAGTTGTCAGAAGACCTACACAGAGAGATGCTGTTGGTTGACTACAAATGTGTTAGAGCCTTAAACGAACTGGACTTTCTTCACTTAGAGTTAGACCATAAAGTATTGTGGTAGTTAAGAAGATCTTCATTACACACTTCTCAATTTTATTCATTTAACTCCATCCTTTTAATCAGTATATTATTTCAACCATCATTTATTTATTTATCATTTATAAATGATCGACGTTGCAGCAACCCAGAGGCGGAGAGGAAAGTCCATTAAGATGCATGCCACCCACACACACACAAGCATTATGGTTACATTATGAGTAAGTTAAGGTCATTGTTTGACCTGAACAGGGTGGCTGAGTTTGTAACACTTAACAGCTGTATTTGTGGGTCTGCGTGGGCGCATGTCATCACAGCCATAGTATGAGAAACCCTAAGGGGAGCAACCAGTGGCTGGTCTGGGCGTGGTGGGTGGGGTGGGGGGTCGACAGAGAAAATTTGCAGCCGTCTCTGTTCTCAGCTCATATAAATTTTATCGTCCACAATGGTCAGTAGGTTTGTTTTGGCAGCACGGCCCTGATTTGTGCTGTGGGGTGCCAGAAACAACTAACTCACCCCTTGTCACCCCCATAAATATAACTGGCTCCTGATGGCCACCCCAGTCAAAATTTGGGGCAGACGCCATTGAGAGCAGCAGCGTATATAGGAACCGCACAGTGGAACAGGAGCGGATCATGGTAAATCTGTCCAAAAGATAAAGGGGGATAGTTCAGGCCCAGAAAGTAAAAATCCAGACCAAGATTTCATTTTAACCGACCAGTATTCTGAGTATTCTGTCATTGTGTCTCTTTACATTTAACTGGTTGGTTGAAACAAAATCTTGGTGTGAAGTTTTACTTTTTGGCCCTGAACTATCCACCGCTGCCAAATGATATGTGTGTAATGTAGCATAAAAGAGTGCATGGAGTCATCAATGCTGCAATGTCATCAGTTGTTAATGGCCCTAGCAGTTGGGTTTTTGCATACCTCAGCATTAGTTAAAAAATGCTGGATTGTTTTCTGGGAGTAACTATCTATTAAAGGCATTCGACATGCACTTTGGCACCCCTCCCTAAACGCTTTATGAAACGGCTCAACTAGGTGGCGCTAGCGGGTTGCAAAAGACCACGGTTTGGCTGACACCCTGCAGTGTGTGCTGTTCCGCAGTCCTACCTCACTGTACCTTTGACAACTTCTGTGGCATCATAGGGCCCTCGGCTTGTGTGGGCATGATCCTAGGAAATAATTTACACCTTTTCATGCTGACACAAACTGTGTTCAGATTGGCTGTTGAAATACAGGACATGCGATCTCCACACAGAGGGAAACCTGTGACCTGTGAACAGCGTCTTGCCAAGCTGAGAATTCAAAAATAATGAATAGGAAGAACCCTGCTTCTCAGTCAAACTGACCCTATTTCCTACCCAAAGCTGGGAAATGTTTGCCTTGCTACGTCCTTCATCTACCTCCATTGTTCTGCATTCGGGGTCTGTGGCTGGGCTCCTGTCGTTTGAGTTCTCATGAAACAAGTCAAACATATGAGTAGTGCAGGGAATTAGATTTATTTCCCAAAGGACAGCTACACCATTAGCTATTATTCAGGAGCTTTGACCCTGATGTAAAATCATTTGAAAACAAATTGGGTTCATGAAGCAGATTGGCTGCTTAAGGATTCCATTTAAGAACTTTTGTCTGCACCAAAAGTAGAGAATTCATAAAAATTTTATTAAGACTGAATTATAAATTCTAGATCTTCTGCATCATTTGAGTACTTGGGCCTGAGAAGTACTTTTTTTTGTTATGTATTTAATTATATGTTACCACTAGGTGCAGCTGTGCTCCATATACCGAACTCTGCTGCAGGTTTGTCAGTTTTAGTAGTTTTTTTTATTCACTGTGTGGATTTGTGATTTTCATGTGTTTCCCATAACAACTAATCCGGTCAAAGTCACAAGGACATGAAGACTCACGCTGGAGTCATAGAGCAGAAAGGCAGGGCTCACCCCAGATGGGGTGCCGGACCACCACAGGGCGTCACGCTGGAGTCACAGAGCAGAAAGGCAGGGCTCACCCCAGATGGGGTGCCGGACCACCACAGGGCGTCACGCTGGAGTCACAGAGCAGAAAGGCAGGGCTCACCCCAGATGGGGTGCCGGACCACCACAGGGCGTCACGCTGGAGTCACAGAGCAGAA
>JAODLC010000001.1:44502357-44591683 GCA_026781145.1 Hippopotamyrus pictus
GGAGGGGGGGGGGGGGGGGGGGGGGGGGTCAGTGGAGAGAGCATAGAGGGACCCTATGAACCTGAATAAGGCTGCTTCTCCTCTCCGGGGCCATAGGAACCAATAGGACCGCCAGTGCTCGGCCGCTGCCTTTGGAAAACAACAGCGTGTGTCTCGTTTATAGTGGATTTGGGGGCGTTACAAATCATTACCCTGGAATCTAACATGTGAAAAATGCCAAACTAGTGCAATCTGTAAGCCACAAACATAACGAAAACAAGTTACATGAGAAATACCACGGCGGGGCTGTCAGCGTAAGCCAGAAACGACGATAAACACAAGTCAAATGGAAGAGACCAGAATGGCATGTCTAATGTGCTTCCTTTGCTTATAGTAACGTCGCAGCCACAAACAAACAAACTTGTGAATGGAGCTCTAAATGAAATGAGCCACTTCGGTCACGGTGTGTATTTGACAGATTTCCAGTCCAAAAATCGTATAGAATACAGCATAATTAATAAAGAATAATATTGTTCCTTACATACTTTAAACTTGGCTTGTCAATGAAAATCAGCTTATATTTTGTCCTCTATGTAATTTCAGCATCATTTTTTGAACTGTTGTTTTTTAACACAGCAGTTTTAGTTACCACTAAATGTATCTGTCCAGTGAGCTGGTCCAGTCGATCCTATCGGCGACACAGGCAGCCGTCTATGGTGCCAACATCTGAGGGGGGGCCAATTTCACTTTACCTCAGAAGGGGGGGCACCGGTGGTGATGCTTACCTAGGGTGCCACACTGGTTAGGACCGGTACTGCAAGTGAGTGCTATCAACAGCAGTAGGCAGCAGGAAGTCCAGACTCTTACTGCAACAGAGAGAAATCTGAAAGAGGTAAAACTGATCAGCTAAACATGAGACTAAGTGAGCTGGAAAAAAAAAAAACAGAAAATAACGCAGGCTAGGATCTAAAAACTAAACCAGGCGCCTAAGACTCTGGCAGATCTTTCTGAACCGTTTACATCTAATGCCACACAGACGGTGATTGTACAAACCAATATATGCTGGAAGCTTGTGTTGACATGAGTGGGTCTAGGAGACTTTGACTTCAAATTGATCTCTGTGTATCAACTGGCTAACAAGTTATGGCTTTTGCTTTGTGTTTATACAGTGTGCTTAGTTCTGTTTTAGGCCTTTCAGGACCATATGCCCCATAATAGATAAATATTAAATGTTAAATTCACAGGCCTTGCTGTCTGCCAGCACGGATTTTGAAACCAAGGACATAAGTTTGGGTTGAGCATCGTGGGGGAGGGGGGTCGAGGTCTCCACCCGTTTAAAGGGGTCCAGCAGATTACATTCACTGGTTTTGATTACTGGGGGCGGGGAGTAACAACCCTCCCCATCCCTCCATAATATATGCCCAAGTCGGAAACTCTCACTGCGTTCAAGGCGACTGACTTTCCTGCCATCATCCCCGCCTGGCATGTGCCTCTGATTCCAGAAATGCTGCACGATGTCGGGAATGTCACAGCAAGGTCACAGCTGGAGATGAGGGCCTGCTGTGAGCTGAAAAACCTGCCTACGGGGTAAACTACCGGAGGAATTCCCAAAAAGGTGACCAGCATGCTTTGCTGGATCAGTGCACTGAAAGTAAGACTTAAAAAAAGACAGACTTCTCAAATTAAAAATGTTATGTTCCTGGGAACTAGGAAGGATATTCAACACAGAACAAAAACAATCTAATGGAACCAGAAAATTATGAGAAAAAAAAAACAGAGCTCGGGCATTTTACATTTTACAGTAGATAAAAGTCTTTATTTGATAAAAAATAATTTACACAAGTAGATAACCACACTTAACAATGATGTGCTCAGAATACAGATTTTACCACAGGACACAGACGACAACAACAAAAGTTTTCATTCATACATTCAGTATAAACATGTATTTTTAGCTGATAAATCCGGTATTTATGTGTTGTTGACAAACTGATCTTGTGGAAAAATAACTCTCATTCAGTAAACATCTCTCTTAAAGATATATTTGTTATATTTTATGGTGCAAGGGGCATAAACATGCCCTTTATCAGTATAAATCTTGTCTGTATTAAATGTTGCCTAAGTCCATACTTAAGGATGAGCTCTCAGACAGCCAGAGTGGACAATTAATGTTATACAGTCAGTCAAGAGGTCTGGGTTCATCCACTTCAAGTAAAAAACACACACAATGGTTACTGTGCACTTCCCTTCCTTGCCATGATAAGTGTATTCAGGAAAAATGATGGCCGCCAGACCATTTTCTCATGTGGCTGAGCTTCCTCTCTGGAGGATTGCGGCTAAAGGCCGTTTCCCACAACCAACCACCCCCCCCCCCCTTCCCTGCCCCGGTTTCCGTGGAAACCACCAGCCACTTCACACGGAGCGGATGCCGTCGAAGCCGCAGAACTTCCAGCGCCTCTCCAGTGTGGCGCCGACGCCGCTGAACTCCTGCTTGAACATCCGCGGCAGTCGTGTCATGAGGCCCTCCAGCTCCCCTGCCGAAACCTGAAGGGGGCGCCGTCGGGGCTCAGGTTCAGGAGATGCATTTATATATACAGCTCTGTTCCACCGTATCATCCATGTATAAAGGAGAACCCGGTTTGATGGATGTCATCCACCACCAGCGGTAATTAGAATGAATGAAACCGCTTAAAGCTTCAAACTGATACACGTGGGGTGTCGAGGGGTCAAGGGTCACGCCCCACCCGTGTCGCTCGCTGTCAGACATTTTCAAACAAAGGGAGGCATAATACTTATTATTGTAGCCTAAAGGAAGGCCCACCCTCAGCCATGTAACGACAGGCTTAGCACACGAGCTCTCCCAAAATAGCTCTGCTTTGTGACAATAAGACACAAGAAAACACCTCATGGACGAGTCGCGGTTTCCATAACAACAAACGCATACATTAAAAAAATAAACAGGAACACGCATTGCCTATGCTGGTTTACAATAAGGATTATTTCAATTTAGTTGTCACTTCATAGAAATGGACTTATACCCGGTGTGCCGTTACCTTGGCGTCTAGCCTCTGGACGTACGACCACAGATACTCGATATTGGCTCCGAAAGGGTGGACGTGGAGGAAGGTGGAGATGATCCCTGTGAAGGACAAGATGTGGGGGTTCGGTCACACGTTTCTGAGATTGAGTCTGCAAGTGGCAGATGGGCGACGTGAATGACGAGGGCTCATGCGGCCATAAAACTTAGCAGCCCGGGCAGAAGGCAGCACTCCAGTTGATTACTTTGGAGAGGAAGTGCAGCAGTGCGGGGGCAGGGAACACGGCAGTCTCTGGAGAGCCCAGAGCCAATATTTATTTCCTTGATTTATACGGCGTAACACTGCCAATTACTGGGGAACCTAATTCAATTCCCCCTGCAATTCCCTCCCACTTTCATGGTGTGGTACTTCTCCCCAAGGCAAAGGAATGGGGAGCTTATGGACAATGCATCTGATTTTTAAATTAAACGCACAGCAGCTGTGATCTGGCTGTAGTCCTGCTCTGAGACTGTGGGTCTACTTCGCCTGGGTGTGTTGCCGTGGGAACACAAATGCAACTTTCTTTTTTTCCTTCCCAGCATCGCTTGCTCGCTTTTCCATGCAGTGGATTAAAGGAACGTTTGCGAAAAAGGGAGCGGCAGCGCTGGAGGTGTCGAGACGATCCTGTTTCTTCGCTTTTTCCTGTATATATGCGTATGCCATATGGATGTTAAATTAGTAAAAACTGAAATCTAACAAAGCCATGATAATGTCAGAAATTTGCATGGGAGATGTTCCATGTATGATTCTGCCATCTGATACAGCAATCAGAGCGCTGGGCGTTTCAGCCGTTATTGTTTTATTACGTTTTATCTCTCCTCTGCCTTCTCCTGGAACCACGTTCTTCTTCCCTGCTGTTCTCGCTGGGGGCCCTTAAATCCATCTCTCCCTCCCCCTAACCCATAAACAGCACACACTAGTCCAGTCTGTCAGGCTTATGCCGGTGCTGTGTGTCGCTGATGTGAATCTGTGTGTGTATATGTGTGTGTGTGTGTGTGTGTGTGTGTGTGTGTGTGTGTGTGCATGCTTATTGCAAATTAAATGGGGGGAGTGCTCTGCACGCCAATCCCATCAAAGTCATTCGAGTCCCAGACACAGACACACACACACACACGCATGCGAAGACCTTAACCCCTATCCAGCCCTAACCTTAACCAGAAGCAACCAAACAAAATAATTTTCGTTTTTTGATTGCATTCACAGATCTTTGTGAGGTGACTTCTGGCATTAACCTGCACACAGACCAATTCCCTCAACTTATATGCTAACAGCCCCCCTGAAGGCTGTCTCTGTTGCCCCCCCCCCACTGGAGTTACCCCCTCCCCCACTGATGCGTTCGGTTGCAGACACAGGAAAAAGTGTGCCGCGGCATGCCGTTACCGAGCAACAGCGCCTCCTTCTCAGAAACGGCAGGGCCCCGTGCTGTCGGCTCCCCGCTCCTGTCCTGGCTAGTATGGAGGCTCCCTGTGTATCCGTTCAGGCGCTGTGGACACAGGGAGATGCAGAGAGCCTGTGCTCAAGAGGCCAGCACACACAGAGACTTGCAGGCTCACAGGGAACAGCACAACACCCTCCCCCTCCATGACAGCGTCAGAGGATTCAAACGGCGCCGGAAATCAAGCCATCAGCTGCGCGCTGAATCCCAGACATGTCTGCGATGCTTTTTATAGAACTCTCACCTGACAGCAGAAAACACCTCAGTGCGGACTTTTCAAAGCTTTCTCGTAGGCTGCGATGTTCTGAAACCCCCTTAGAGCTTAGCAGAATAGTATAAACCCAACCCAGGAGATACGAGGCAGTATTTTCCATTCCTGAACGTCCGTTACGCTTCTCCATAAGTGGAGACGTGCCGCTTGCTGTTTCCGACAGGCTCCCCTGTCAATAACGAGGACTTTCTCGCGCTTTTTCATAACACAGCATGTGCAGTGAAAACTCTTGCTTACTTTCCCTTAATTAGTCCTGATTATTTTCCTTGGAAAACGAGAGGAAACCATACACGCAGAAGCAATTGTATCAGATCTTGTTTTTGTAAAGTTTCATGTTTGAGGATAAAAGGATGAACGGAAAATCACAGGCTAAAGGGTGCCAGATGTTACTACAGCGTGTCAGAAGCTGACAGAAGGGCGGGGTTGTACAGCAGGACAGGCCCACCTTCTCTGACATCTCCATTTGGTTCACCTCCATGGCATCCACATTCTTCTGCAGCTGCCGGCAAAGAAACATGACAGACAAAACTCTAATGGGTAAGATGTACAGAAGACCAACAACCTACTAGATAATAGTATCCATGACAAAATTAAGAGTTAGTAGGGAAATGCCTATACTCATTTCAGGTTGTTGGACATTACAGCCAGTCTTGGTGTGGAAAATAATAACACGAGGTCATGTGCCACTTGAATGTCCTGCTCTTTCTGCTCATTAGGTGGGGATAGTCTCCCAAACATCTTTTCTCCATCTCACAGTGGTCTGTTTGTGTTGGCTTGACGTGTGCTGTTTGGGTTCCAGGGTTTGTTTCCTAATTTCTAAAATGGACCCCTGGTCTCCAGGGTGTAATCCTGCCCACTCCCATCTCACCCAGTCAAGCGGCCCTCAATTAGTTACCAGTCAAAATTCTGACTTGTTCGATTCCATGTCTTTTGCAACATATTACCAATTCTGCACTGGGAATTTAATAAATAATGTGAAAACATTGCCAAGGATGCCAATTGAGTTTTCCCACAATGCTTTGCGGGGGAGTTCGCCCTCTGAATGGTGGCTCACCTTTTCCCTCAGGGCCAGGAGCTCCCCTTCCACGCAGCGCTGCTCCTCCCTGGCCCACTCCAGATCCCTCTCCTTGCTCCTCAGCTCCTCCTGGAGACTACGGAGCTGCTGTAAGGAGCACAGAGCTGTGTCACCTTGAAGAGCTAGGAAGCTTGGGTCACAAATGCCCACTTGGTTGGATCATGCTTCATCACATAACCCTTTACAGGCTGCCGTTACCAAGGGTGCCTTTTATAGTTTCTCCCATTTATGCAGCCAGATATTTACAGAAATAATTTCTCGATTCAGTGAGTACAGAAGGCATGGGGAGCAGTGGGTGGTCAGGCAGTACCTGCTGCATTCCCAGCATGCTCTGCTGCAGGAACGGCAGCTGCTGCTCCTTAACGGA
The DNA here is from genome assembly GCA_026781145.1 of Hippopotamyrus pictus. Classification (NCBI taxonomy): domain Eukaryota; kingdom Metazoa; phylum Chordata; class Actinopteri; order Osteoglossiformes; family Mormyridae; genus Hippopotamyrus; species Hippopotamyrus pictus. The sequence goes on from JAODLC010000001.1 coordinate 44,508,562, forward strand.
ACCATCCTCAGCACGTTGCATCTTGCCTTGCTCCTGTTTTAGCAGCTCTACCTCATTTCTGTAGGCGTCCAGTTGCCAGCGCAGGCTGTCGTTCTCCTCCCGCAGGGCACAGACCTGTGTGCCCAGGGCTGACCAGCAAGTGTGGGGGGCGGGATTGACAGGAACACAGTCACACAGTGGACCACCCACATAAACACCTTCCCAAACACTCCTGAGCATTTCCAAATAAACCTAAACATGCCCTCAAACCCCACAAGAGCTTACAGAAATGCTACTCTCAAACAACCTAAAAACACAGAACTCAGACAGCCAGGCTAGACTCTCTCCTGGGGATTGTCCCAGATATAGATCCGTAAACCTTCCCAAAACAAACTCAATAATTCTAATAAACACCCTCCCAAACATGCCTGCATGTTATTCCAAACACCAAAATTTAATTGGAGGAATGAGCTCTAGATTCCCACTTATTCTACATTCAGAAAGGCATAAAAATATTTTAGATCTGTTCTTCAAAACGAGGAAGGATAGGTGTTGTTTTTACAGGTGCTTTTCCCAAACAAATCCTGCAATTAAGCTGGAGGGCTTTCGAAGAGTTTCGGTGGCTGCTTGCAGAAGAAACTCTAAATCTCAACTGCCTGTTTTCCATCTGAAATGATTTTATCAAAGGCTCCTGACGCACATCATTTTGGACTGTAAAATACTACTTATCTCCATGGGCATATTCAAAAGCTAGTCTCACGCTTAAAAAAGACTGGACAATTCTTCCGCTTGAGCTTATTTCTACAACATAGACCTGCTAGGTGTACATCTCGTACTTCAAAGAGGTCGTGCAAGACGGCTCTTAATAACATTTATACCTGGACATACCTGAGTCATCCAGCCGCATTTTCTTGCTGGGGTTTTCGTCTGAGTCATCCTCCGACATCTCCATCTCCTCCTCCCTGCGAATGCCCATGATTTCTTCACTGTGGGCATTCCGCAGCTCCTGTCACACCACAATCAGACACCACAATGCGCACCCTCTTCAGCCGCTGCACAGGAACTGGGTGAAATGTGTACTTTTTCTCCACAGTAAACATATCTTTGGCATTGCATAAAAAACACAATACGGGAACCAGGAAAGGTAAACAGAGCATGAGTTCTGCCTATTCACGATGGAACGAGACACAACCACGGCAGAGAAAAAGGTGACAGAAACCATCTTCTGTTCTCCAAACTGCAAAATCTCAGTGCTGTTCCACTGGGCAGTCTGACAGGACTAAAACACAGGTCACATGGAGCCAGCTCTATTCCCCTAGCTGTAATCACATTACAGAAAACTTAATACTGCTGCTGTGAAGCCTCATCACCCACGATTCAAATGCTCAAATCTGCTGGAAACGTAGGAATCAGGGAAGGGGAAAGGATATCATAACTTTGTTATCTACGAGCAAACATTTTCCACTCCGACTGCCTATGGCCATGTATCGAGTCCTGCAGTCTCTCTGACCTCCATTACTGTTCATTCTTAGCACCACTTTCACTTTGCAATTTTTCGGTGCCAAATGCCCTATTTTTGAAGCAGCAGTTTTGCAAGCTATCATTAATCATTAAAAGCAACACTCTACGCTTCGAAACACAAACTTTGATGGTGCTGAGCCATAAACCATTCTTGTTTCACAACATTTCACTTCGGACAGACACATTAAGGGGCAATAAACTCAAAGGCAATCTCACAGCGATGATACCTTACCTCTGAGGCATTGCCATTGTAAATGGATTTTGACTCCTGCCATTGACTTGACTTTCACAATTCATCGGAGATTCGATCTCACCCAGTACATGCCCTGGACCTCATGGTCATGCCCCTCCAGATAGCCAAAGGTCAGCCAATCACAGCAATAACAGGCTGTTCTTCTGACAGCTGTCCAGCTGTTCAGTTTCGTTTTGATTACAAAATATAACATTGCAACAGGAGAGTTATTTTCCATAGAATTCAATAAAACAGCCAAATCGCTAATTAGTGTGGTAATGTCCTTGAAATATTTTCTGCATAACAAATAACTTCAACTTCAAAAGAAGTTCCATTTTCAGTCTTTAATAGAACATATCACAGAATGAAATCTATCAATGATTTATAGTCAATTCAGGGTCCTTGTTGATTCCCATCCTGTTAATGGCGGTTGCTGCTGACAGTATGGCAGCTCTAGCTACTTTCCAGAAGGCAGCGGCTAATGGCCAGCCGGCCGACGGAGGACCTTCAGGCTTTGAGACCAATGCCATCAGGTGGGGCCAGTGAGGGCTACAGGAAATCGAAACGCGAGAGCCCAGAAACCTCAGTGTGTGATGGTGTGTGACCGCACAACCTCACACACAGAGGCCTATGGGTATCAGAACCAGGGCACCTCCACTGCAATTTTTACACTAAAATCTGCAGTGTGGACCTGGCCGATGGGGTCAGGGTGTCAAGAAGGGAAGAAGAGTACCAACCTCGCACTGCTTGCGCCAAATGTCTATGTTCTTGCGCTGTGCTTTTGAGAAATGGTCCCATGCCTTTTGCCTGGTAGCAGCGGTGAAAACGGCCGCGATCTGCTCAACTTTGGTGGATAAGGAAGTCAGACAAGACAAGCCATTTATGCAGTGCTTTGTACCACTGGGAAAATAATTAAAAAGATCAGAGACGCCAGAGGCCTCGACGCACGTTCGTCCCGTTGAGCTCCCTGAGGTGTCCCCACCTTCCAGTACTTACATTCCATGGGCAAAAGATTCATCTCCTTCAAGACTGAGGAAGGCAACATTATACACTGGGAAAGATCCGCACTCAAATATAATCGTAATATTCGCTAATGTGCTGAGGCAGTGAAGCTTACAGAATGACTTCTCTTCATGCTACTTATGGCGTTTTCATAAATTGAAGTGTTCCCCACATGCAGTGAAATGTTGCCTTCTAATATTCTCTCTTGATTTCGACAAAGCTGAGCAGTAGTCATGAATCTTAAGCAGCTGGTGTAAGTCACCATAACGGACGGATCACCTCTGTCCCGAGACGGCTGGTTTACCACTGAAATGTTTCTGTGAAGTTCTTTTTTTTTAATGTGCAGGTGCATCAGACTTCACAAGTACATGCCGACATTTTCAATCCAATCAAAAGTACAAAATTCAAACTATTGACAGAAGCTGTAAAATTGAAAAGCTAAATAAATAACATATAATGGTAACTCTACTAATTGTGCTTATAGACTGTATAAAGACCAGAGGTAGAGATTTCAGGTCCAGAAAGTACAAATCCAGACCGAGATTTTGTTTCTACCAACCAGTTGAGTGCTCTGTGCCTGTGATTCTTTATGCTCAACTTGCTGGTTGAAACAAAATCTTGGTCTGGATTTGTACTTTCTGGACCTGAAATGTCCATCTCTGATAAAAACAATCATATCAGATTAAAATATCCAGCTTTTATGTTTTCTTTGATCTTAGAGCTGGAAAGTCCTGCTTTTTCATTTCATGTAACTCTTTCCTTAATCTAGTTTCGCTGTTTCATTCATTTCCGATTTGAAGTCGGGTAACTGATAATGAAGCCGCCTCGTCAGAAGCAGGACTGGAAGCTGCGCCTACCTGTCAGACTGTCGCTGAGTGGGGCATCAGCGTGAACCTCACAGCTTCCTGTCTTTCTGTACTTACCCTGACGGAGTGTCCCTATGTCTTTCCGACAAGGGGGGAGGGGGCTTCTATTCCTCGTAAGGGCTGCATGTTTTTCAGCCAATTGCATTCTGTTCTGTTTCAGCCTTTATCCACAGACGAATTTGGCTCACCTAATGGTCCCGGAAAACCTTGTTTCCCAGATTAAAGGCACCCTGACCATGGCCACCAAGGAATAGAAAACCCCCCACCCCCCAGTTTCAAAGCAATGCTCCAGTCATGGAGGACCCGCTCGGCTTTTGCACTTAAATGAATCTGCTCACCCTCACAAACGACGCCACATCTCCACAAATACACACTGAATGCGCCTGAGTGACTGGAAAATGAATTTTTACATCAAAAGTATGTAACTGAAAATATATATTAGGCATTAAAGTGGGATTACCTTTACTGATGGCCATCTTATTTTGGAAAATTTCACACAGAATTGTAGGATGGCTCCGCATGCAGTAAATGGATTATGGTTCATGATTCGCAGCGGTAACGCGGATCGGGCCTCTCTCAATGGGCAGACGGATTGCAGAAAGCCCTCCGAGCTAAAGCGTGTAATGGCGAGGGGAGCCGGAGCTTTCATCAGAGACCCCACGCCCGTGAAGGTCGCAGGATCAGGGAGGTGGGAGGGGGGACTCACATTGCGCCAGGATGGAGAGCAGGGCGCTCCTGAATCGCTCGCGTGCCGCCTCCATCTCCTCCTCGCGCTGCGCCTTCTCGCCCAGCAGCCGCCGCACGTGGCTGTTCGCCGACTGGATCATGGAGTAGAACTGGTTGGCCGAGCGGCGGCTGACCTCGCCGCGTTCGATCCAGGTCAGCAACACCGTGGAGGCCTCGCTGAACTTGTTGTCATCTGGGGGTGGGGGGCACAGAGCATCTCGTGAAGAGGACGCCGTATTCACACTGCCAATTTCTTGTTCCTGGTGTATGAATTTGCAAATCTTTCATATCTGTGGTCACCAACCACAATCCTTTAGAAGCCCCCTCCACTTCCAGTTGGCAAAATATTCAGAGGGGGACCCCCCCCCCCAATCATCAGGTTACACCTCTATGTTTTAGATAGATGATAGACAGACAGACAGACTGACAGACCAACCATAGGTGCTTCAGTCACCCTATTTATTTGTTTTATTTTACTACATACATTTAGCGATTGGTCCAGTATGTCCATATTTTTGTACGCATCTCCTTGTTGGAATCACCCGCCACCTGGCAAATTTAATCCTGCGGGGGGCGGCATCCCATATTTTTTCTGACAGAAAGTCTCTAAGGCTCAAATCCCAGAATCACCCCTGAGACTGACAGACAGACATCCTCATGGAAAAACTCTAAATTATTATGCACGGCGACGTTTTACACTCACTATATTTAGCAGATGCTTTTGTGCAAAGCAACGTACAAGTGAGGCACTCCTTTATATGTAAAATGAATACCTTTAGACAAACATAATACTATTACAATTTTGTTATGGCTCTCACAGTCCAGCTAGTCTTTTCCATAATAGGTAATAGATAAATAATAAAATGTAAAATACAGTTGGATTTTTTCACACACAATTGAATTATAAAGCAGACGTAACCATTCAGAAGCCCTAACCTGTAGCAGCATCCCCTGTCTTACTGCTAAGTGCTGCACAGCCCCAAACCTCATAACTTATGATGTAATTATCGTATCGTTTTCAGCTTTTTGAGCGAACGGAGCTAAAAGCTCTTATCGAGCCTGACCCTTCCGTCTCCTGGTGACGAATGAGAAACGGGGAAAAATTCAAATTCAAGAAAAGCAACTAAAACAAGAGACTTTCGGCACGGAATCTCTCATGCTCGGATAATCCATTTCCCACAGGGCCGAGTGCAGCTTATTTTTCCAATTTAAATAATAATTGAAATGCACCGCAGTGTAAGGAAAGGCTCCAGGACCAGCTGGGCTCAGCAGCCACCTCACAAACTGCAGCTCCTTTATAACATGGCTTCCTGAGACTGTATCATTCCACACTTTGCCCAAAAATGTACAGATATTTCACAATTATATCCAAAATAGCTGCATGTTAAAAAATCCAAAATGCAGCTCTGATTTTTTTTTTTTTTTTAGTTAATCTTGATTTCATCCAGATGAAAAGCCGACTATAAAATGTACAGGCATTTAAAATTGCAATCCACCGTATTTCCCTAGGCTGCAAAGGCAAAAACAAAGTACAGGTTAAATAATGATTCAATGAGCTGTCTGATGCAGTATCTGGAGATAAAAAAAAATGCTGAAATAACCAATGGAGATTCCTGTCAATTATTCTTCTTGGACATGACAAAGAGCCTGAAAGAAATCTATTTAAAGCACACCTTAGCAGAAAGACTCCATCTTCTGTAGTGTAGGCTATGCTGACTGCATGTTAATGTTACCCCACGGCAGCACTCTGGGACAGACCAGCTGTCACGTTACGGATTTCGTTCAAGTTACGCTGATAATTGGAAGGGAATTAATTTTGCGAGCTGGAATGCTATTAGACAAGTGTAAAAATATCTCCAGTCACCAAAAGAGACTGCAGTCCCCAGCGTTATGAAAGGAATGTAAATGTGCTAGGCTCAACACCTTCACCAAAGTCTCCCAAGGCCCCCCTCCCCTGGAACCTCGATCACTCCAGCATTTACCATGTCACCCCCCCCCCACAAATAATTAATCTCAGCCTGGAAAGGTTATTGATCAGTAATAAACAAAACACCTTATTTATATAGGGAACCTGTAACAGGATAATGGAGATGACTAATGAATTAAGATTCCTGGATTGAAAAAGGCCATCAGTAACTAGAGGACGTTTTAATTAATGTTATTAAGGGAAGCATAAGAATGGCGAAATGCTGTTCAGGAATGCACAGGTGGCAGGAGCGTGAGCACAGTGACGATGGGGTGGGGGGGGGGTCTCCTGCACTAACAATGAGGAGCAGAGCAAGAGGCACAAGTGAAAATGAGAGGAAAATAAAATGAAAACTGAACATTGGCGCTGAAGAGGTGGGGGTAGCTGCTTATATTGAGGTACAATAACACTTCAGTGTCTGATGGCAAAAGCCTGGCACTGGGGTAGAGAAATGACAGACTGATTCCTGTGTGTGTGAATGAGGCAGCGCTTGGCAGTGCAGGGCTGCCCGTTTGATCTTAAAACTGGGATTCCTGCACGCCAAGATCCCCCTCAGGCTCAATCAGCATGGCGACGCTGGAGCCCAGGCGCATGCTGAGTGGTTGCGATGGGAAAGGCGGAGAACACGAGCCGTCGGGGATGAAGACCGGGGGGAGGCGGGCGGGGAGATGGAAGGCGTGGCCAAGCCGTCAAGCGTCCATCATCCCGATGAAGGCAGACAGGGTGGATTACCACCATTAGCCAAATCCCTGAACCTAAACCAGGGTGTCAAGTGTGAAGTCGCATGTGACACAAAAACGGAAAGCATATTCACTACAAGCAGACAAACTTCAGCCTTTGTCACATCGCTGCTGGTATTTCCAGGCACGTTTCTTATTGTTGCGACTAATCAAAAAACTGCCATCACATACCCGTCAGTGTGGATGAATTAAATAATACAGTCTTATGTGCAAGGGTTACATGCTATCGAGCTTGCAGATGCAATTTTCTTTCCTGTGTCGTGCAACATTAACACCTGACAAATCATGTGTAAAATTGTCATTTTATGGTGACATAGATGTTGCTTGTTCATTAAACCTGATTTGGAACATGAATATTCAATACTAAAACCAGTGGGGAACCGCAATTGCTAAATCTCACTGCTAAGACACACTTATTGATCCAATCCGTCACCCCGTTTAAGGCCAGAAGCAGCAAAGAAAGAACGATAAATCTCTGGCACACTCCGCTTTTCTACATGCTGTGTTTCTACTATACATATTTTCTTTCTACATATTTCAGCAGCATCAAAGCAAAGTCAATATGCTGCAAGAGCCACTTCTTTAGCCAGCTCCTATGCCGAGAGGCTGCGCATTTTCAAAACTGGGGGGATGAAAGAATCCGAGTATGTTCTTTCCAATAAATTTACATACAGGCTGCAATTATGGTGACATCTGTCCCTAAAGAGTGAGGAATCTGTGCCATTGCTAAATTAGCCACAGCTGACTGTGCATGAACAGCCGTCTCCAGCACATAAACGTGCTAAATGTGAGGCGTCATCAAACTGAATAAAACCTTGCTATGGGTCACCTAGTCGCAGGCTTTACCTCAGCACCTTTACCCAGATCAGCAGGCAGGATGACATACAGTACCAATCCAGCGAATCACTCAGCGGACGATGATGCCTGCAGCCTGGGGACACTGGGGTGGGGGTGCGGCTGAGAGAGGACAAATCATGCGGGCCAAACGATGACAGCCTGGCTGGCTGACGTCATTTCGGGGGAACACGAGGAACAGACAGAGAAAAACAATCTTCCCACATCATTCCCCTAACTCTTTCGAGGCTGTAAATGCCCCTTTTTCATAACTGACGATCATGCAAAATTTACCAAAAATTGACCCTAAGCCACACACCTCCCTCTTCCAGCACCTGGCTTAAAAAGGTCTGTGCATGGCACTGTTAATAGCATTTTTGCATTCTTATGTTTAAGTGTGGGTTGGCATGGTGGTGTAGTGGTTGTCACTGTTGCCTCATGCATCTGGGATCAGGGTTTGAGTCTCTGCTATGACTCCATGGGTGTAGAGATGTTGTAGTGTTGTAGTTTCCTTCGGGTACTCCAGCCCCCCCCCCCCAGTAGTCCAAAGTGATGAGGTTAATTGGAGTTATCAAATTGAGTGAGTGTGCCCTGTGATGGGTTAGTGCCCCATCCTGGGTTGTTTCCTGCCTTGTGCCTGTAGCCTTCAGGAAAGACTCTGGACCCCTTCGTCACCCTGAATAGGATAAGTGGTCACAGAAGATGGATGGATGGATGTTTATGTGTTCCTCCATCTAATCTGCTACAATATCCTTCCAGGCTGGTCGGCCCACATAACACCTTTTTGAAACTCTGCCACTGTTAGCATGATATGCTAATGGCTCTGACGTGTAGGGGCATTACAAAAATCACCTTTCAGCTTCTCAGCCAGCAGGGCCGCTTCGTGCTCTGAGTAGTGCATTATGGGAGGGGGCGAGGGTGGCCGCAGTCGCTCCTCCTGCACCCTGCGGCGGTGGCGCTCCTCACGAGCCAACAGTCTCTGCTTACACTCCCACTCGTACAGGTCGTCGCGCGCCTGTGCAAAGTCCACGTGTATGCGACCCGAGTCCTTCTTGTCCGTACTGGACCCGATGCGCATCCGGTACCCTTGGGAAAAAACACGGAGTCGCAATCAAACACAACAATACGATATGCCAGCGAGCCGTGCATTATGGGAGACATAATCTACAACACACCACGATACTCCACGATACATTGAACATGACTTCGTATTTCTACTCGTGCTCTGTCCTTGGTAGGAGGAAGCTGAGTGTGGAGCAAGCTCCTACCTGACAGGTACAGGGCCTTGTCCACCATGAACTCCTCCGCAAAGCGAATGTGGCAGAAGTTCTTCTTGCTCTTGCGCACGGCGACGATCTCGCCGCACTGATCGAAAACCTCCCGTATGATCTCCTCGCTGGCGTTCTCGGGGAGCCCCCCGACAAACACGGTCTTGCATCCTGGGGGGCGCTCCCTGGTGGACGGAGGGGGGAGATCTGAGGGAACAAGGCAATATGGAGAGAATGCATGGTGAAAAGAAGCAGGAATATGAATGAATAACTGCAGGGTATGCGGTAAATTTCTGCACATTTTATGAGACCTGAGAAAAATCCAGCCGCACTCTCAGCTTGCTCGCTATTGACTAATTATGCCGGCTTTTGCCTCAGAACATAATTAGGGTCCTAGCTGGAGGTTGTAAGTCTTCAGCTGCAAACCCATCTATATTGTTCTCCCTCCTGAGATATTTCGAGAGCTGGTAAGTTTGTAGAGCAGCAGGGGCAGATGTATGATGATGTTCACGGGGACTTACTGGGGTTCTGTGGGAAGAGCGTGCAGCTCTTACAGTGGATTATCTCCTTGACAACGGGCATCTCGGCTGGGACTGGTGGGGGCGGCACCAGGCTGATGCCCGCCATCATTGGGTTGATGGGGGTGATAATACTCATGGTGGGGTCAAAGCTCTGGATGCAGATGGAATCTAGGAAGGACAAGTAACAGGGAAGATAGCATGGGGCAAATCTTACAATGTTCAAAACAGCTGTGCTAATAAGGAATCCTTAAACTGCACTAATGGATAGTAACCATGGAGTACTAAGGTAATAATAAAATAATGCCCATCTTTCTGCACAGCCCCGGTGCAGGATACTGTTGCAGACTGTCAACCTGTCAATGTCAATCACGTCAAATGGACAACAGGGAGTGATATTAATCTGGACCCTATCTCAGGGGATACAGGGCACAAGGCTGGGATGCCTTGAATGGGATGCCTGTCCATCCCAGGACACAAAAACACACAGACACACTCCACGCACACTACGAGGAATTAAATGACACATTAAAAGTAATGAGACTATTAGCTATTATACTTTACATTGTATTATGGACCTTCAGATAAAAGAAAAAATATGATATACATTAAGATTTACGGTAACTTTGTTTCACTCCACGACAATCTCCTTTTATCTAGAGTAGCCCCTCTATTTTGAGCTTGTCTTGCCTAACATTAAACCCAAAAGAAACACTCCAAGAAACAGGCTGTCAGCATGTCTTCTGAGGATATTTTAAGGCGTGCTAGCATAGGTTATCATTAATCAGCACCAAATTCTGAAATACCAAGTTGTGCCACAACTCTGCAAAACTCATTACGATGAAAATGAAATGGCAATAGCAGGTGAATAGCACATTAAGGCAGTCCCCATTTATCATTTCCTTTTGCATATTTTTCCAGCGAACAGGATTCAAGGCCTTGCTCATTCCTCTGGCAACAGGCTCCGCGATGTCTGCCAGAATATGAAATACTGTTTTAGTTCCTTTTATTACTGTGATTTTTCTTCGCTCTTTCCAGCACAAATGCACCTCCAACAGCTGAATCCCACCTTCGGGAAACAGCTAGCCCATAGTTGTCAGAGAGGCGAGATGTTACCGGTCAGACGTTCCAGGAACATTGCTGTGATGCATGTGCCCCAACTTGTGCTCCTCCAAGTAAGAGAGCTGGGCTCCTTTTTCCACATCATATCCATGAGCTATAATTACCTACGACAGTAGCTTCAGAGGTATAATAGGGAAGGAGCGAATAAAAAAAAAACATTCCTGGATTACTGTATAATTATGGAACAAGACCTCTGAAATCACCTTCTGCTCTGTCTTACACTTCATGTGTCAACCTTCAGAGGCTCCTTGCTTTATTTCAAGCTGCAGCTCATAATTATCTGCTGAAAGTCAACAGGGACTCAATGCAGTCAAAACACAAGTTATTTAAAATCCACTCTAGATGATGGCTGAAAGATAATAGCAGACCCTGTCCCACCTACTCCTACCTAAGTCAGACACCTACACCTGCAGAGTACGCATGCTGTAATTACCCAATGTGCCAGGTTTCAGCCTTAGTTTTCACATCTACAAAACATTTGTAAATCGTGAGCAAGAGTCTAACAGCAGCCCTTAGAGCAGAGTACTAGAACATGAGAAAATCGAAGCACTGATTAATGTAGACTGATTGACTTACTTAGTCATTAGGCTCCATGGGATAATGTTTTCTATTAAAAATTAAAATAGTTCAATAATGGTTTATGGAAATTTAATTTCATAAAGGTACTATGATTGCTAAAATTCTGATTAATTTAGATTTCTGCTAAATTCTTGGAGAATAATACAAGACTGACATTGTTTTTACCTTTCAATCTCCTTTACCCAGTTCATACAATGCAACATCAAAAATAGCCACTTGCTAAGCAAAAGAATCCACTATATTCAGAGGAAAATCAATCTGATGTTCTGCAAACCCTTTAGAAAACTAAAGCCGGAATAGTCAATCATATAAATTAAATTTATAAATAAATGGGAACTTCAATAGCTGCAAAACCATGAATTTGAAAAGTAGTGACATTAATTTATGGAATAACGTAATTTTACATAATGTTGCTTACTGGCCTGTAAATATCATTTCCAGAGTGAAGATCAAATATTAAAATTACAGTTGAATCTATTTTTAGGACTCAAGTAACTTAAACAAATGAAAGACTAACTAACAGGAAACTAAGGAATTTTTTCTTCAATCTTCAAATGATGTTTGATATGCAGGCAGGCAATTCTGAAGGAGAACATTGATCATTATTCTGACGTTTGATCACTTCTCAAAGGTAAAACAGGAGATTTTTCCTAAACAAAAACCTCCACAAAACAACCATTGGAGAATCATGTTTGCTTGCTGTCCATCCTTTTCACTCAGCTTAATAAGGACCTGCACATGAATCAACTGTAAGTGTGAAAACAGAACGGGCTTGAGTGTTTCTTCCCCTAAAAACATCTTTTAAAGCTGCCCTGCAGAGACACTTGTTCTAGTATTTCCTGGTGAGTGATTACCGGAAATTCAAATAATTCAGATGTGAACTCCCGGTGCTGGCTGAAAGAGTGTGACAACCGCATAAATATGCATGATCTGGCAATCTGTTCATGAATTTTAATCTGAGCCTAATTCGCCTCAATCCGCAGTGGCTCCCTTGTCCCTTGTGACGGTAATTACAATAAGATGCATTCCCAGCGAAGCCTTCATTTACATGAGTGGCGAGACATAAACGCAGTCAGGATATGTGAGGCAATCACATATTAGCTCAGTACAGCCTGGGGAGCTTGTTGTCTCTATTACTGTTTATGTTCAAAATTCAGTTTCCTCTATTGCAGAAACAAATGATGAATGGTCCAGGCCACAGTAAAGTATGTCTGTCTGTAATATGCTCACTTGATTAAGCTGTCTAAAAAAAGTCACAGTATCATAATCAAACGCGATCTTTGCTGGCTGTACCCAAGCAGTGTCACATGGTTACGCCATCGCAAGCAAGGGGAAAATAAAGAACTAAAGAAAGTGGGGGGGGGGCATGTCTTCTTCACAGGGTGAGCTCGTAAAAAGCGCCAAACTGCAGAGGCAGAATGTCAATCACATGCTGAGATGGAGGAGAACACTTCTGCTCACAGAGAAATCACGTGTGTCGGTTTGTTGAAGTCCTCGAATCTTACGTATCTGCTGTCAAAAAGTGCAGAGATAAGATGCCCAGAAGTGTTTGATTGGATGGTTGAGCTAAAAAAAGCATTTTATTTTCCATGGCAAGAGACAGCAATCTAAAAACACCTTCCGGCATCGGTGCAGGTGAATTTCCTCTGCTGCGGCGCTCCTGAGAGATTATAACCATGCACATAACACTAAAATATTGCTCTAAAAGTCCCTGACAGAGGCCCAGACTCTTCAGAGCATTCTCCACTCTCTAGCTTTAACAGACCTGGCTACGAGTCGTCGCCAGCAGGTGGGACAGAGGAAGCGTGCCTCTCACCTGACACCAGTGGCTGCCCGGCCACGCCCATCGGCACGATGCCCAGATTGCTCATGGCTGTAGCCCAGGCGCCAGGGTCTGCGACAGGCACGCCGACATGCGCCTGCTCAGCTCCCAGACTGCCCATCCCGTCCGCAGCTGCCGGAGAGATACACGGAAAGAGATGCCCGAGTCACACAGCAGCAGCAAGAGACCTCCATATAGACCACCTCTGGGAGCTACGTGTCGAAGCTTGGGTGCGAGCTCCCTTTTAATGGCGTTCAGGGTCTGGTGAGGGGAGGGAGCTGGATAATAAAAACCGGCCAGGGATGATGCCAAACTTCTCCCGGGGGGGGGGGGCTTTCACCCCTCGATAGCAGGTGTTACTCTTAACTCCTCGTATTACTGCGTGCCTGTAATCAAACCCTCAGAATACGCAAGAAAACGGGCAGCAGAAGGCGAATGTGGCGAATGTGGCTCTCCTGCTGCTGCCCCCACTTTAAAGTGACACATGATATAACTGTGTAACACAAGAAAAAACAGAAACCAGGGCATCCTTCTGCACCCATACTGGATATCACACGTAATGTGACAACGTAAACACACCAGATAGCTGGGCTCCTACCTGATGATATTCACTACAGTTCTGCGATTAAACTATTCTAAAGCTGTTCAATAGGTTATAATTTACAATGTGATATTATTACATCTCATCAATACGTTTACCTTTCAAGAAATATGGTTAATTTTGGGACATTCAGGACAATATGACCCCATATACTGTTGTTCTCAGGCAACAATAAGTCAGCTCCATTTGAATTCAAGCATCCTACAAGAAAATATTCAGACATTGTGCATGGTAGATTAGGTGTGCTTGTGTTTACTACACCTAAACCAACAGTACAACACAAAACACTGGTGTTATTTATGGCCTGGGCTCCGAATGTACGAGCCAGTTCAGACTATTAACTAGCACCAGAGACAGGCACTTAGACAAATGACGGAGGAGAGTTTTGAGAGTCGACGCAGTAAAGGAGCAGTCTATGGTAATGAGGTGGTGTCAGGGATGCAGGCCGTATGCTGTGCATTACCGCTGGACATGGCCGGTCTCATGCGTTCCTCCTCCTGCCACCTCCGGGTGTTGGCATCAGAGCCCGCAGCTGTCACAGCAAAACAGGAGACAGGTGACGAGGTGGGAATGATGTGCTCTCAGAGAAGTGGTGCCATCGTCACTTAGGCACACCTGGAAATAAAGGGGATCGGGGTCAATATCGGCTCATTTGGAGCTGCAGCAGAAAGCCCAGCATCTAGGTCAGGGGTACTAAATTAATTTTCCCCATGGTCCAAGTTCCGTTAAGGCACACTGCCCCAGCCCCTGACAAAATTTGCCGGGGGGGGGCCGGGGGGTGGGATCAGTAACCCTGATCTAGGCTATGTGTATCAGCAAGGCAAATTCACTGAAATAACAAATCCACAGAGGCATTAATAAAAGGCGAGACAGCAGCCTGAGGTGTCCTGTTACTGGCTGCTAGAAAGCGTGCTGCGGCACATACACAAGTCTGCCAGTATGTCAAATCCTGTGATGCTAATGGTGTTGCATGGTCCACACCCCCAACACCCACAGAGGACACCCCGCGTCCACTAACAGGCACACCCCAAGCCATGTCGATGTCAACAACAACCGGAGCAAGTCGGGCTGACGATTTGCCTCTTTAAAATTATGGCAAACATCCCCCTTTTGACTGCTAAATCCCATAAGCTAAGTGCCATCAGAAAATCAAATATGTGTGCAGCACAGCAGCAGAACGGGATTTGAAGCCAGGGCGTTAAATTGTTTCACTTTGTGCACCATTCCAACAACAGCAAGTGGGAATGCAGCAAATAACCGCTGCATAATCTAACAGGCCATGAAATCCAGGACAGTTAGGTGCTCCTAATTCTACAAAAAAAGCTGCAGAAATGACAGCTAGTGGGCAACACAAATGTACCTCATACCCTGCCTTTGAACAAAGAACAATCTTAGTCCAGCGGTTGAACACATTAAGTATCCAGACCAGCTGCCTCTAAATAATTACCCTTTTTATAAGATCCAGCGAGCAGCACTAGGGCCTCCATCTGTAACAAGCAGTTAGTCAGCTGACAGCACGGGTTCAGGCAATTTTCCTTCCACCTGCTCCTTGTTTCCTCTATTTACATAGGAGAGTGTTTCTTGTATGCATGCCCATTCATCTCAGACACATGATCCATCCTGTGAGAGTCACAGTTCCCTGGTTATACCGCATATAGTTATTCTGGTTATATTGCATAATCTGTAGACTTTTATTTTGACACCCTGTTTAGGAAGTTTCTGATGTATGATGTCAAAGGCCATTGATTAGATTAGCAACACATAGTTTCTAATCTGTTTTTCAATTAAGTTAGATGTAACAAGAAATTCCTTTGTTTAACCGTAAAATATGTATATATGTGTTATGTATACATTTTGAAGTTTCAAGTAGATAGATTGCCTACAGATTTGTCCAGAGTAAAAAACAGCTTGAGGGAAGAAAGTTTATCACTTTTAAAGCAAGCACCCCAAAAAGGGAAAGATCCATCATGAAGAGCTGATCCACTTTCCCACATTCCTCATGTCAGAGTGTCGTTCCTGAAGGCGAGCAGCTTTCCCGCAGTCTATAAAAAGCAGCGTGGAGAGGCAGTGTCCCATTTCGTCCATCATCTCAAGGTGGTGCCAGCACAGGCCTGGCCTGAATCAGGGTGACCTGGACACCTCTCAGCTTTTCCTGCAGTCGCTGCTGGATGGTTCACTACTTCACATCCCACTCTCCTGCTTCTGCCCACTCAGCGCAAGTGACGGAGCATGGGCACTAGATCCCACAGAGTGCTTTTACTCTCTTTCAAATGTCATGAAATATTCACTTCATAATCCATGTAGCCTTAATTATTTATGAGTGCGTATGACATCTTCAAATCACGGCATCCTGCTCTGATATTGGTGGGGTGTCTCAAATAAGGGGTAAACATGAGCAAAAAGAAAGCACCCCAGCAATCAAAATCAATGTGATTTTGCAGGTTGCACTTCAAATGATATGCATTTTGCCACCAGAGACACAGCTGTTAAAGGCATCTAATGTCACCTAATAATGCTTAATAACATCAAGTGCTGTGTCTGTAAGGAGGATGGTGCATTGGTGCTGAGCGGTTAGTATTGTGTGGGGCCTGCTTGTTGCTCCACTGGTTTCCACCTGCAGTCTACAAACTGCTGGTCAAGTGTGCTGGTACCTCAAAATCACACATCCCTGAAGATGTGAGGCCACAGTGCAGCCCACTGATCCCCAAACTAAAGCAAATTTACAAAAATTAAGAAGCAATATTGTAGCTTAAATTATAGGTATCCAGTTATTGTAAAACTAATCAACAAAAAAAATTATATAGTATGATATATATGAAATATGACAGACCATACAAACATGGAATAAAATTAATCTTTCTTTTTTTTTAAGTTATGACATTTAAGAAGGTGAGCCACATGTTGTTCAAATTAAATAAGAGCGTTTCAAGGAATTTCCCAGCATGAGACATCAGGGATGGTTTAAATTCTTGTCCGCACCTCATTGGCCTGTTCCATCTTCATGAAGAGAATACGGTGTTAAGAGAGCCCCGGCTACCTGCAGGTGCTCATTCCAATTTGTTGTCTCGAGAGGCAGCGAGAAAGTGAGAGTGAGGGACAATTTGTCTCCGTTATCAGTCTGCTCAGGATTATCCCAGGTGAACTGAGGCCACAGAGGGACCTGGCAGCTGAAGGAAAGAGACCCTTCGGTGGGGAGGTGGGGTGGGGGGGTCATGACCACAGTATCAGTCTCTGTTTAAAGCAAATTGTAACTGATAATGGCTTTGGAAAGGAGCCATTAGGTGTGCGCCCATGAAATGAGAGTGCAAAGGAGGCGAGCAGCAAAGCTTAGCCGTAACACTGTGATTGATGTGGTTCCTGCCCCCCCCCGGGTCATCGTTACACCCAGACTGCCTGCTCTGTCAAAACTTCAATGCTGTTTTGCGTAGAACCACTAATAAATAATAACTAATGCTTAGTTCTTATTCCAAATACAGCAGTTTGGCTACACAAAAGGTAAAAAATAAAAATGATAAAATCCATTATCTAAAAAAAAAAAAAAAGAAATATTCTTTTCTGCACGGCCAGCAACATACCGTCAAAGAGAAGCAGTTAGGCCTGTCAGCCAAGTACCATTCTAACATAGTGCTTGTTCACATTATGCATCAACCAGCAATTAACATCAACAAACAATTAACACCGGCATTTAGGGGCAGCTAAATGCAGAGCCACACGTCGCCGCTTCAGAAAAACAGTCATTTCCATTTTGGCGTTGTGGCTACAGAGCCACAGAATGAGACAGGAACGCAGAAAAGGCCTCCAGAGAATAGCTGGGTTCTGCTACAGCACCATTTTAAAAAGCGTTTGACAACCAGGTGGGCTGGGGAAATAGTTAGGAGAAAAATAAAGGATGCACACTAAAAATTCACAGCTGCACTACATTGCAAACATTGGGTATCTAATGTTTATAAGCTTTCCATAGCACAGAGTCGGCAAGTATGTTCAACCTTGAAGCTCAGAAGGGCTTCATCATTATGCAGCCTGACTCCCTACCCACAGGGGTCCACCCCCAGTGAGTTAGGGGAACAGGGAAAATGCTTCATCGCAAGTTCCAGGCACGATGCGTCTTTTAGTTATTTGAATTCATAAAATCCCAACTCCAACTGTGCAATGTCAGTATTCATGTTACATGCAAGTAACTAGACAAAGATCTTTGAGGCGATTCACATTCTAATTGTCAATAACTTTGGCAATGTGAATCTGAGAGTGGTGATGGTGTCTATCTATTGGAGACTGCAAACAGAAAAAAGGTATGAATGAGGCGTTCAACAGATGTAGAAGTGAATACTGTACAAAAGAAATTATGATTCCATCTTTACAGCATGCTTTAATGGGACCACATATCAGCACCATTGTGCGATGCTGCCACATTGTCCCAGGAAATGTCAACTATGCCAGTCTAATGCACAAGCAACAGAGACAGTCAATCCAAGCCAATGAACATTAAATACATCCAGACTGCCTGGAAGCCTCAGTGCTTGTTCAGAATGCTGCCCAAACAGTCAGTTCACGTTCAATGCCTCCATGTCACACAGACATGAAGCAGAATGGAGCTACATACTAAAGGAGGGTTGGAGAATGAGAACATGGAGTGCAATGTTCAGCAACATCGGAGCTTCAGAAATATATCACCAATCATGGCAGAGATTCAGCTGACTGTATATCTTCAGACATTATGCGCAGCAATAAATCAACATATAATATCATCAGTACTGCATTTTATGTGCAGATAAAACACCCTTCACAATGTCATGATGCAAGGAGCACAAAAACTATGGAAACATATCCGTAGCAATGGGAAATGGCACAGGAGAGGTAAGCTGCATGGGGCAGGCTTGGGGCTGGCCAAAGTTGATTCTTCGATTTGACACCTCTGATAAGCGATAGCATGGGCATCCTCCGCAGTTGTCACCCTGCTGGCAGTCCCTGGAAGTATGCTCACAGCAGACAAACCTGGTGCTAACAGATCAAGAGCAGGAAGGGTGCAGCCCACAATCTCTTCAATGAATCCCTCTATCTCTCCGTCTCTCTCCCCTTTCCTATCTCTGCCTGCGTTTGCAGGTTTATCTTTGAAATCTCCCCCAGGTAACCGTTAAAAAAAGCTCTTCAGATACCAGGGACGACAGGAGGCAGCTAATGGCTACATTTCAGCCAGCGTAAATGGTGATTAAATGTTCCTGGAACTAAACCCATGTAAAAGGGACGGATTGTATCAGTCACAGAAGAGCATAAAACTGAGGGCAAATGTCATGGAATTTACAGCTGTTTTCAGCTTTCTCAGAAAATGCAGGCAAGCAAAGTTCAATCCAACATCGATGGGCTCAAACCATCTGGGACCTTCGATGAAATCATCTGACTGGACCACGGGACTTCATATGACATCCCACATACCTTTATGCAGCTTAAGCTCTGCATCTGCTTTGTTCATTAATCATGCTCAGCTACTGCTGTTCTGAGGCAAAAAAATCCCAGGACCATCAGTGTCAGAAATGAGACCTATCGTACAGGACATATCAATTTATCAGTTAAACTCCAAAAGAGCTCCCAAGTCCAGGTGGCAGGTGCACGGTTTTCTTGGAGGGCTTCCTTCCTGTGTCTCATACACACCTAAATGAGGCAGCCAAAATGGCAGTAGCATCCAGATTCGCCGCATGAGAGACAGCCTCTGGGTGACTGCAGTGGGTGTTAAATGAGACAGATACATGTAGTCCAAGTCCAATTCCCATCCTTTGTCTAATATAGTCTCATCTTATTTACTTCGCTGGATGTAAAGAAGTACTGATCTGAGTACATCTTTTCAACAGGTCGGCCATAGGAGAGGATTTTAGTTACCTAATGAATTTTATAGCTTGGCTAGTTAGCTAAACCTATCTGCCAATGTTTTTATTTTGGCACTAATAAATGTGTGAATTTTGCTAACAGAGCAACCTAAAGTCATCTAAAACCACTGAGGTATTATTTTGCCAGACAATGATGTCAAATTCAGAAACTTGCCTGAGATTGCTGGAGAAGTCTGACATTTTTCCTGAAAAATATCACTCATGCAAATAAAACTCGAGCAGCGCCGGTAACTCTGCAAGAAATACCGGTACATTAGTCAAACACTGCAAATATCATTTCTTTATTTTGCCCAATGGGTCGAACGTATACACAGTTGTATGAGAATTTTAAAGAAACAACACAAAATCATTAATTATCTAGAGAAAATACCTATTAGGATATTTAAAGATGCAATGTTAAGAAGCTTTGCTTGAAAGAACTCACCATTTTTTTTTCTAGGGATAAGTTCCTGTTCAACCAAATCTTTGTGACATGTTGTGACAAAATATTGTCACCAGAAGTAGATGTCTTAGTTACATAATCTAGTGTGGGATGACAGGAGCATCAGGCTAACATTGGCGGAGGATGCAATCCTAATTACTCAGTGTGTCCCAGCCTGCGGTGCGGCGACTGCAGAATGAAAGAGCCAACACACTGGCGTCTGGGTGCCGCCGGAACAGAGATCCTCCCAGGCGGTAATGAAGACAAATAGGCCCAACAGCCGGAGGAGATTACTGAAGCGGAGCAGAGTGTGGGGGACGGCACCCCCGCCTCGGTCCAACCACTAAGCCTGCCACGCAGAAATGAAACCCCTCGAAGGTCCTGCCTCATTTCCCTCCCCCCCGGCCGTCACTCAGCTCAACCCATCTGCTGCCGCTCTCTACTGACACCCCCACCACGAGGAGACGAACGCAGGGTCACGGGGAGAGGGGTAAATGGCATCCCATGATGCTGCATCTCTATCACAGCTCCCGCTGTCCTTTCCACAGGTCCCTGGCAGATGGATGCAAAAAGTCCTGTGGGAAAACTCACCCTTTTAGCATCTTTTATACGTTTTATTATTCCGGACAAGTCCTTCCGGAAGACGATTTATTCATTATTCATTCAAGCTATTCCTTCTGTGCTTCTAGTGAGAAAGAAATATCTATTCAGTTTTATCTGTAGTTAAAACCTAAAATATTAAGTAAATATTTAATTTTATATTTGACTACTAATTGTTCATCATCACACTGACCGTTGAATGCATTTTAGCATGAGCGTTTTCCTGGGAGTGAATTTCAACAAGGCTCTACACATCTCAGGAGAGCCAAGCTACATTTGTGGATAGAGGCTACGGAACAGCTCCGGTCTCTCTCGATGGGTAACCTGAAGCAATAATGGTTTCTCTGGCAAGAGCAGCCCAGACACAAAGTATAAGCCACGATCGATCGCATTACGTGAGCAAAATGGCACCATTCAGTCTATCGAGCGCTGATTGCTGCTCGCTGCTCACTGCTGACATGCCGGACCAAGGCTTGCAGTCACGCACAGTCTGAGCAGAGGCTGCTTTGGATCAGAAGTGACCAGATGGCGGAGGAGGCCGAGCGTTTCCGCGGTGATGGCTGCTGCGAATCTTAAAGACGGTCCTCCCACAGCTCAGATGGAGGCTGCGGCAATTAGCCTCCCCCTGCCGTTCATGCGCACCACACTGGGGTTAAAGGTCAAAGTTCATCGGAAACCGTTACCACAAGCGCTTTTATTTCCATGTCATTTCAGTTCATTTCCACTTACCCATGTTGTGATGTCCCAATTACACATGCGCTTTTCATTAAGGAAACCTTACATGGGACCTTGGGTCATTGAACCCCCTTGACTGTTCATCATCTATGCCATTTTAGGAGCTTTGACCAGGTCTCTTATCCCAGTCTAGTCATGCCAGATTGACAAAACTGCAGTGGTAGCCCTTCACCTAATATAGGATATATTATCCTTATTATAATTCTGTTATCATAAAAACCAGAGAAGCATGTTTCAATGTCCCTGTGACATGGTTCCCATGAGACAGGGAATCAACACCAGTGGTGTCGTATTTAAATGGAATGCTCTCGCGGCATGTTAATGCTCCTCACAGCTGTGAAAGTTTGAGACTGGGATGGGCTGGGCTGGTGATGGAACCCTTCCCCTGCATCATGTAAACCACGAACACAGTTTAAATAGCAGGTGGACCAGAGGGCACAGGCTAGCACCCTGAAGGCTGATGATTTGAGTCCCAGCAGGGATCTTGTTATTGTCCTTTTGACGAAGGCATCTAACCTGAATGCTGCTATAGGAATGTAAAGTCAAAGGAAAAACTTCTCTGGAATACCGCAGGGGATCCCAAACATTTGATAATTGTGGGCTAGCATACGTTATGGAAATTGTTCACAGACTGGTACAGCTTGCTGACTAGGGTGGTGGGGGGTAGGGGGTGTAGGGTGGTGGGAGGCTGGTGGTAAAAGTTGTTGATCAAGAGGAGGATGGGGGAGGTGGATCGAAATGTGGGCCACGTTTAATACGCTTAGCCATTACTATTCTTTTCCAGATGCGATCAGAACACGCAAGTATCAAAAAGGCAGGGTTTAAATTGTTTATTTTTGGTAATTGACCAGCCCCTCCCCAAATCCCCAGCATTCTGTGGCACAGCTGGAACACCTAGACTAAATGATTAGCCAAGAAATGACCTGATAGGCTACCATGAGTCCGAATGAAGCAGGCATACAGTAAGTATAGTGCGCTGTTTTATAGTGCTGCATACCAACCCCCTTCCAGTTCATGCCTTAAGTAGCCCTGAGGGAAGACAGGCTGCTGTTGCTACGACTTAGAGTCTGCAGTCCTGCCCTCTCTCTGTCTCTACCTGCAGACTCGCAGCCCCGGATGGTATTGCAAATCTCAGCCTAGCTATTGAGTGATCAGGGATAGACGGGCCTGCCTTTGGCAGAGACCCTATGTCAGATGGCTGCATTCGACTGCAGCAGCTGGCTCAATGCCACCCCCCGCCCACCTCACTCATCCAGGTCTCTAGAGAAAAGTGCCACTGGTGAGCTGGGCGATGGGGGGGGGGATGGGGTGTAGAGATAGCAGATTCCACAGAGAAAATCATAGAATAACTATGATCATTACTTTAAGAATGCATTTTTTTGTTTTAAAATTAGACCATTATTGAGAGCTTTGAAAGCCCTGGAATTAAAACAGCATAGGCTTCCATTACATCACAAAACACCCCTTTCCCACCTTTGTGTTAGTACATTCCAGATCGGTGTTCCAAAGGTGTCCTTTTTCACATTCATTACTGTACCCTGCACTGTAACCTTCAACGTGTTAAACCAACAAAAATGTTTGCCTAATACGTCAACATTAATTAAAAAATGTCACTTTTCTGGCACCTCCTAGGTACATCCAAAAAATCATTTAAATGCTACCTAATTTACCTTCTGAGGTTTCCTGAGGATGTTTTATTTAAGTGAGACAGAAAGAATGGCAACTCTTTACTGCATTTCTAATCATATTTTGGCAAATCATGTTCTAAGGAAGCAAAAACATGAAACCTTTTTCTTTCTGTACAAATTTAACAACGTGGAATATAAAACACAGACAGGTTATTTTTGTCTTTTTGCCACAGAGAAACATAAAATGTTACAGAGGACATTCTGCTCAAGCTACTATAGAGAAAATGCATCAGCTGGCAAAAAATCAGAGAAAAACAAACAAATAGCTGAAAAAAATAAAGCATCATAAACAAATCCACACAATGACCTTCAGCTAAATTCCTGTAACCACTAGTGCAATTCTTAATGCTATTCACAGCTTTCAAGTATGGGCGATGTCATCCCCATAAGAAATAAACAGGATAACGTGCAGTTAACGGACCGAAGGTTCACAGAATGGGAGCTGCTGTTCCTTGAGTTCTGTGTGTAGGCGCTAAATGGTTTGATTGACAGAGTCACTGAGCTACAGCAGCTCCGTATGTTCCTTTCCTCTCTAATTTAACTCAAGTTTAAATACAAATTTGTGGGCCGCTGAATTGTGTCTCCAAGCTCAGGCTGGGTTCCAGTGACTTTCGGGGATGCAGATTTTTTTTTATTACACATGGCCAGATTTGATCCAAATTTTAACTATCGAGTCTATCTGTTAAATTGTACATTACTGGTAATGTTCTCATTTAATCAGAATCAGAACCTTTGTTGCCACACAGCCAAGGCCGGTAGAGATTTTTGTTGGCACAGCTTGCTACTGTTGGTGACACTATGACAATTAACAATATACAAAATAACAATTAGGGTGTAACGGAGTCAGACAATAAAGATACACAAAAGAGTCGAGTAAGTGTAAGGTTAGTGATAAATATAGTAGTTTGTGCAAATTTAAGTAGTGCAATGAAGAACGCTGACACAGGCACAATACAGACAACATACATCTTTACATATAGCACATATCATACAGACAACATACATCACGTGCAATGGGCAATTATAATGGGTGCATTCCTGTAGTTTCGGTATAGATTCTGTTCTGTAAGAGCATGTAAGCAGCAAGTGCAAGTCTCAGAAATGTATTATTTCACTTATGCACATAAATACCCGAGCATTTATTGGTGAGCGACCACCTGCAGTCCCCAGCTGATTTAGCAGTTGTTACCATTACACCTGGTCAGTCTGCCAACCAGCTCCCACTGCGAGCTGAAGAAAGAGGCAGACGTCTTGGCATACCCCGCAGCACATACAGGTCTTTGTCCTTCCGTTCCTGTCAAAGACCCAGTGACCAAATTTAATTAACTGCACTCACAATTATTTTCCATGGCGACTCTGAGGAAAGCAAGCTTGGCTTTGAGCGGAGGTGAATGTAAAAGGCTGAGGACTGCCTCCAGCCTCAACACTGCCAGATGGCCAATAGACAAAAAGCCGCATTTGGCACAGTAGGGCTCAAAACATCCCTCTTGGGGTGTCTATAGCCTCACAGACTGAGGACACGGCTCTGTTACACTCTCTTAATTGACCCGCCTTTTTTGCTTTCGGGTGGTTCCACACTGAAAACACCATTAAAGATGTAATTAAGATCTTCATGTTTACTACTCTCGAGTGAAGGAACCGGTTCATTAAAAAGTTTGGAATGCAAGAGCTTCCGTTCCACCGAAGCGCCCAGTCAACAGTATCTTCTGTGATTAAAACGCAATATTTCCGATATTAACTTCATCCGTATTTTGAAAACTAATGTAAAACAAACTACTAAAGAATAGTGGCAAGACAGGGCTCAGTACAAGGACTTGCCACCATAGTCAGACAAATAACACTCCAACACATGCCACAATTGTACAGGTCATCAACATGCAATAATATCACCACAGAAACACATCGAAACAGTAGCAGAATTAAGCACAGCACAACAAACACAATAAAAGCAATCGCTAAAAGATAAAAGAACCGTATGATAAAGCTAATAAAGAACATAATAAGCTAATAAATCCAAACAGTGGGTGGCATTATGCACGCCACTAGGCATACTGGGAGAGGTATCCTGGAACTATACAACTCCCACCAGTATGCTGCAATATAACAGAATTGTTTCTCTCAAAATCTCTCAGGACAACATGTTTTTGTTTTTTGCTCTGATGAGAAAAATGCAGATTTCTTTTTCTAAATGAAGAATAACCTAACAGACAGGCATTTTATTTGTTGTCAACTACTGTATTTCCTTGAAATTCACTAGTGCAGTTGTGCATTACGTCTCCATTTTGTGACATATATGGAAATAATGTAGTTGTTTTTGCCCTTGGCAAAGTCATGGCAGAGTCAGCAGAATAAACATGCTTGAGAACACCACCCTTTTTTGGTGTCAGACACTGCCTCCTTAACCAAAGGACAAAAGTTTCTATACTCCAAGCTGTACAGTACATAGACTACATCACATTAGCACTTAAAAGGAACTCAGAGCTTATAATAGAAACACCCCTAAATAAAACCATAAACACAACTGAAACTGAATTATATGAATGTATACAAATTTCTTAACACATTTCCAGACCTCCCTTACCTTTCTGGTACTCAACTGATTTTAACACAATCCCAGCCCACTACAATGCAACACTACTCAATGCATGAATACATATTACAGAATCACAAAAACATGGCTCCTTTGCAGCGGCTTTGAGATATTCTGAGAAACGAATCCTCTTTCAGACCAGGGTCTGCTGAACTGATGAGCCCTACTAATAAATTCAGCTGAAAACCCTTGTGTATTCAAGATGTGTAATCAGTTTTAATAGTATATTTCAATGTGACAATAGTTCTTAAAAAGCAGTTTATAATAGTGGGTGGCTGCATGCAAACTGAGAATTTGTGAGGCATTTTTAAATCTGTCTCTGAGGAACATCTATTGTAAATTCATAGCTACTGACAAAACATACCTACAGAAGAACTTTCATTCAAAATGATTCACACATGAATGGATAAGACAACTAGCTGCAAAAAAGAATTACAGAAAAATACTAATTTGATCATATTATTATATGTAAGTAATAAAGATAAATATAATAGAATAATGGAATTCATTATCCAGTTGAAGTTAAAATTGACATTAATGTATCTTTAGCAAGTATTCATGTTAAATTAAAATACATTATCCTATATAATCAGTATCATTGAGTTTGCAATTTCACATTACATCCTTTACAACACTACCAATTGTAAATAATTAGCAATAAAATATTCATCAGGAATAAGTAACATGGTTCACCCATTTTCCTACTGCTTATTGCGGTCAGGATTACAGGAGGACCTGGAGCCTATCACAGACATCATAGATCAAGGCTGAGGTACACCCAGGATAGGATGCTACTCCATCAAAGGACACTACACACACAACTGAAGGGCAATTTAGAAACACCAATCATTGTAACAAACTCCACACACAGAGTGGAGGCAGGACTCAAAACCCCAAGCAGAGAGGCGTGAGACAACTGCACTAGCCACGGAGCCACCATGCCCCCCCCCACCAGACGGCTGGCTCTAAAACCTATTATCTAAAGCTCTAACACCTATTATCTAAAGCTCCAGCATCACACTTCTGAAAAATACATTCTCAAAGGTTGTGAGACCCAATTAAAAATAAATCTTACTCTTATCAACCTGTTATTCCATTCTCAGGATCCCTGCCCAGCCCAATTCCAAACTGTGTGCATGCTTTTTTCAGCTTATCTAATGTGGGAACCATTCCATCACGCAGTTCCATGAAATGTATTATATCAGGAAGATAATTACAAAACCATAAGTGAGATGTAGTTTTTTCATCAATGCAATATTAACATTGGCATTATGACTAAAGACTAATCTCAATCTCTAACACTACAAAGGAAACTTCTTATCTCTCTTTCTAAATTGCTAAAATCAAACATTTCCATTAATCCCTTATAACACTCTTTGCCAATTTTCTAATGGAACTCGGATGCAGCCTCCAGAGTCCATATATCAGGAATGGGATTAACACAGAACAACCAAACTAACTCTAAATCTGCAAGAAAATACCTTATTGTACATTATCTGAATTCTATCCATGATATAATGCATTACTTGACCCAATTTCTTTCCACTAAAACAAATTTCAAACAGAAGAATTAGGAACATAGCGCATAATGTAAAAAAAAAAACACTCCATGTTTATTGCAGATCTACTCAACTTGGTTGTCACATTTGCATTGCAGCCCTCATCCACTCAGCATTCTCACATGACTACCAATGTTCCACTCCAGTTTTTGTGGGTCAAATATTCTGTTCACCCTGGAAGCAGGAGCCAAGAAGGAGTTAAATTTTTATTAGTCGTTGATTTTCACTCTGTGGCTTTAGTTTGAGCCACTTGCACACTAAACAAATAGTTCAAACATCTGCATTTTAAATAAGAGTCTAAATTTTTCCGCTGACTTTACACTTAGTCACAGCACTTGGAGGGCAAATCCAGAGCTGGGCAGCGAATAGCCAATGAAGACTTGGGATCATCTGCTGCAGAGCTCTACTGTGGAACAGAAAGGTCATTCTTTATGGTCCCATTCTGAAGACACAGTTACATCTTCATTCTGGTGCTCATCACGAGGCCAGTGCAAGCAAAAGCAGATGCCAGTCTGGGGTACAGCTGCGACTAAATATATAAATTGGGCTTGTTTTTGAATTCCTGCTATTCAAAACATGGGCACCAGCACCGACAAATGCTGGCCAAACCTTGTGAGCCTAGCATATAAACATTAAGGTACTATTGTAGCACTGCACAATGAGCAATGCTTGTGAATACCAACATATGCGGACGTCAGAGCTATTAGCTGTGAAATGATTCATTCATTCTTTCAAAAAATTATATTTAAAAAAAAAAAAAACATGCAGCAGAAGACTTCTATTTTTCTGCAAACCAGCCGAACCCCCCCCCCCCCCAACCACCAGCACGTGGGACCTCCAAACCCCATAGACTATGTGATGCTCCAAGCGTTTCAGCTCCCTGTAATAAAGGAATCATGGAAGTCATCCTCATGCTTGGGCCAAGGGCAACTGACCATCTGCAAAGATAAATGAGCTAGAGGCAGACAGGCGGGTTGGAGGCTGCACCAACCATCACATGACATCGGACTGCTGATGCCATCTGAAAGTCGAGAGCAGCGGAGCAGTTCAAATATGTGATGGTGAAACATCCTATGCACTGTGACCTATCAGTTCCTGCAGCATTTTTCTCCTGCGTTGTCTTACCCTGCATTTTTGTCTCTTCCCTCCCCTTTTTTCTCAGTCTTATCTCTTCCCCTCTCCTCTAATATATCAACGAGATTAAGTAGCCTCAGGACTGACCATCTCTGCCTTTAATAGTTTCCGTAAATCAAAACCGGTTTTGCAGAGCACAAAAGTGAGAGAGACCGGTTCATCACCCAGGGATCGCGAGGTATCCTGATATATCAAGATGTAAATTCAGAGCCCATTACTACCTCAACTTTTCTTGTCATCTGTGATTTTAAAGCAGCTAACAAGTGTAATGAGGCATGGAGGCGGAGGTAAGTTGTAGAGAAATTGCAGGAAGCTAATCCACAGCTAATCCACTTATATTGCACTCCCTTCCACAGGCCGCAGTCTGGCCATGGCACTGAACATCTGATGCTCTTTTCTCCAACAATCTTTGAGTGGACAGTTTTCCATTGTTTGCAAGCAAACAGCACTCATGCCACACAAATGCAGCAATGGTATGTATTTTCCTTTTTTTTATTAATACACTTAAGTAATTATGTTATTTTTTTAAAAAAGTAATGTTCAAAACAATAAAACATTAAGCAGTTGCACCAAAATTTCAGCCATGTCTAATTTTCTTTTGCATTATCACAAATAAACTTTGTATTATATGTACATTTGTATTGTTGATATGCATAAATTGTGCACATGTAAAAATGGATAAAAAATAACTATGTATTAAAAGAGCCAGAAAATCTGTGTACCATCAACTATGATTCCATTAAACAAGTCTATTTGTCAAAAACAGAACAGTACAAGCCAAAATTCTGCTTTGACCACAGCCCTTCTGAAAATGACCATTTGTCCAAGATGAAAATAAATGTCAATCTGGTCCCTGGTATAAAGCCCTAATATCCACCCAGAGTGCACTGGTGCTTGGAGCCAGGATGTGCACACCCAGCCCGTAGAGATGGAGAGGGAGATGGGTGGGACTCGCAAAATATGGCTATTTTTTCACCAAACACTGCTGCTCTGTGACTGATGGTGAATCCACTAAACTTGTGCAGTTCTATACTTTCACAAAAGTGTTAGAACAACCACCTAGGGAAAGATGAGGGGAAGCTGCCCAAAGGAATGGAAAAGGGCATGATCACAGAGAATATTACACAGACGAGGTAGAGAGAGAAAACTGTACCATGGTGGTTTTATTTCTCCAGCCTCCAGTAATAAAACGTGGGAATGCTCGCCATTTCACGCTGGGACCGTGACTAAGAACAGGCTATGGCCATAAACAGGATTAAGTATTTCAGACCACAGCGTTTTTTGAAGCCCTGTTTCACAAGTGATACATGTTCGTCAATAGTTCACAAAAAAATCTACAAATGCAAACTCCTGCTGCCAGGCAAGGCTTTAATTGCATGTAAAATAAAATGTGTTTTTCCACAGGTATCGTTAGAATTCTTGTTTAAGACTTACTGCACATTATTACAAATCTCACTTGTGGTGAGTAAAGATGAGAAAACTTTTTTAGACGAGAAAACAGCATGAGGCAAGAAGACATATGGAAAGGATGATCTTTTCTATTCACTTAAGCCTCTGGATACCAATGCTTTATTTGGAGAAATAAAACAGCAAGAAGTACGCAGATCATTTTCAGTTAAAGCAGTGACATTTATTCACAGCCATGTTAATTGCGCTTTGTTATAGTGCGGTGAGGCTAATTTGTTTATGATCAGTCAAAGCAGGGAAGGTGTGAGGAATCTACACTTTGCTGCCCTGATACAGTTAACATGATGTAGCAGCAACACGCCTATTGGCACGATCAATTTTTCACCGAGCGCACGTATAAATCATTCCTTAATGATAGGGCCCGCGGCGGAGCAAAGCCAAGCGCTGGCGGCTGCCTGCTTCAAAGGGGAACAATAGCAACACTGCGCACTGCACAGGCTGAATAGGAGAGCATTAGGAGAAATCCCCTCCCTCAGCAGGTTTCATAAATTCAGGCAAAACATTTTGCAACAATAACACATCTGATGAAATGGAACACAACACACTGCCACAAAGAATGGGATGCCAGGTAATATACCATGCGAGTTTCACCATGCAAAACCATTCACAATTCTTTGCAGGCACCTCTGACTTACTGAAATGTCAAAATGCAGCATATTGCTGGAGAAACATTCATAAATCTCAAGGGAATTAGAGAAAGCTTGAATTTTGCTGTGTAATACCATAGCTTTCTATTTCAATTTTGTGGCATTACAGGATCCTGGACACATAAACGGGACAGAAAGGAACCTCATTTGCATTGCAGATGTTCCCATCTAAGCCTGTTTACATTGCTTTCATTTTCTCACTTTACCCAATTATAGGGTCAGAAGTTTACTGAAGCAATTAATGGTCGAGCAACATTAATCCCTTGGGACTTGGGAATTTGTAACCCGAGGAACAAAAGAACAGGGCAACATCAGCCTTTTTAAAAATGGCCGTTTTCTTTGTTTTGGTCAGGGAGAAGACATTGTGCTCTGAACTCCACAGTACAGCAGGGTACACCATTTTTACTATCAAAAGTCTCAAAAGCTCTGATGTAAAATAATTTTTAAAATGTGCAGGTATGGGGCATTCATTAAATTTTTTCAGCAGTGGTGTCTTTTCGTCTATGCTAAAGCTGCAATTATGTTACAAAGAGATGACACTTCAGATGAAAGACTTAAAGGATGCTCTGTGATAGTTAAATTTTTCCTGACTCCATTCCATGATTCCATGACTCCATGCTGTCTTTCTGAAAATATATGAAGTCCATCTGTGCAAGGTGTATTCCGTGATTGGCAGAAAAGCCAGTAAAACTGCAAATTATAAATGATCTATTCACTCCAGAACCCTGGTGGAAAATGTGGTATACATCCTGACTAAAACAGAACACGCTGGGTGGATCTCAAAAATACCTCTTTTCTCAGCAAACATAACAGTCAGTTGCTTCTTACCCAAGTCATTACTTCTTTCAACTAGGCTGTCTTAAGGGCCGTTAAGCAAAGAGATGTTCATCAACAATTGTCTTTATGCGGCCAAACAAAAGGTAAGCTCCAAAAAATGAGCAGCATTAGAACCTACTTTTCCTCCAACATTAACCTTAAAGCACAGTTACCCGCAAGCTTGCAGAGATTACCGTGTGACAATAAGGATGAAGACTGCCATAAACACTTCTAATGGCAGAATTCTAATGGAAAAAAGTCAGTCGTGAGTATGTTGATTTGATAGAAAACGCAAAACCCAATACAGAAAAAAAGCATTCTAAATAGACCGTGTACCAAATATGTGTTTTCTTTTTTACTCAGCACTGCTGTTGTTTCTCTGTCTCAAGTTAAATCAAATATGAATGACCAAAAATTTCAGCAGAAGCTGAATGTTTTATCTTCTTGCACAACTGGAGAGCTTTCCTGAACTCTTCCAATAACATATGCAACTGACTGAGACCTTGTTCAAAGGACTCTGGATCATAGCAAGCTTATGCTTTTTAAATATTTTATATCACTGACTAACGATATCCTTGATCTCAGCTCTTGTCATGAGGTATCTTGTATCTAATGTTGCACTTCAAATATGCATTGAAGTTAATCATAATGACTCAACATTCCTTTACTGCTACACATACAGTAATTAGCAATTATTAAAAGTATACCAATTTTCCATAATGGCCATATAATGTGCGGTGACAGAAAAATGTTTTTATATTTCTGACTGATTAATTAATCAATAACAAATTTTCGATATTCCCTGTGAACGGCTGGGATCAATTACAGTGCCAAATAATTCAGTAGCTGGAGTTTAAAAAACACTGAAGATCACTGCTAAGGAAAATGAGTCTTAGGATTACATTACCTCTCCTTCAAATATAGGGGATTATAGCTTGTACACTGTGCACCCAGCTGCTTCCAGTATGACAAATAACTCAAGAAGAAGCCATTAAAACCTGTTTAAAATCATT
The DNA here is from genome assembly GCA_026781145.1 of Hippopotamyrus pictus. Taxonomy (NCBI): domain Eukaryota; kingdom Metazoa; phylum Chordata; class Actinopteri; order Osteoglossiformes; family Mormyridae; genus Hippopotamyrus; species Hippopotamyrus pictus. The sequence goes on from JAODLC010000001.1 coordinate 44,540,887, forward strand.
CCCTCTGCTGGGTATCATACTACTGGCCTGTATTCACAGACTGACACCCCACCCTGAGGCAAAGGATAATGTTACGGCTGTTTTCTGAGCTCTCCTGCGTAAGGCGAAACGGCAGTAGGGAATCGAGGATGAGGGCAGATGGTACTGTGTATGGCTAAATGCATTCCTAGGGCTCAAGAAACAAGCATAGAGCGGTTTACGTGAAGTCTAGTCAGACATTGAACGGTGGTTTAGTGAAAACTCTAAAAAGTTAATTCCCAGAGTGACAAGTTAAATAGTCGTAATTAAAGCAGGAAAGTGTCCAGCACACAGGACTCTTTTTAATCAGAGGCCTTTCATTGATGTTTCTAGCGGTCTATACAATGTCGATCTTGAAAGCAACAAAAGGAGCGCTTTCCTTATTTGCCCATATGCGATAAGTTTGATGTCTGTTTCTGAGGAGGATCAGAAGGTTTGTGATGCTTGTAGTTCTCTATGCATTCCTCCTTTGGCTGCTAGGTATGGCCATAACAGACTCAGAAGCCACATAACATCACACTTAAAAAAGCCCTAATACTATGTGAAGCTATGATTTTTGTGGATTTCCCAGAGTGACAAGCAGCTTTCTGTGCAAAACACATTTACAATAAATTTAACAGACTGTTTAAGAATAGAGCTTTGCAAGATGTCCAAATATATATTTATTGAACGCTGTCAATATACTGAACAATCAAGACAATGCTCTTATGTGTATTAGTAGTGTACACTCGCTCGTAAGTCACTATGGATAAAAGAAGCTGCCAAATAAATTAATGTATAAAAGCAACAATGCAGAAGACTTTGGTGTTTCTCAACTGAGCAGATCAAAACAGTGCAGGTAAATATAGTGGTTTCCTTCATTCCAGTTGCCAAGTGATTTCAACAGCATCGTTGACACAGATTCGCTTGCCTGTGGTACTAGGCAGTCGATGGGTCTTTGAAACAATAGAGGAAACTGGTTGGTGATTGACTGATAGCAAAGGCAAGCACCTAAAGAAGAACTGGAGCTTTTATGCTAAAAAAAGGCCAGGCATTTTGTGACAATCTTTCCTGGGGGGTTTTAACCCTAATACTGCACAGGCTGACGCTATTTGTCTTCGGACACATTAAATCAAGAGGAGTCAGAGATGATTTTCCTATTGTGTGCTGGTGTTGTAAACAAACTAAAAATCTAGGACCATGATGCAATTTTTTTTGTTTGCCACTGCTGTCCAAGAGGAAGGTATCACTGTATGGCATCATTTTGAAACCTCTCCAGGTCCACTGTATTGATAATTTGCTGCTCTGCCACTTCCAGGCTCATTTCCCGGAATGCTGACGCACCCCTGATCAGGCAAGGTCTCTTCTTTACCATTCTGTAATAGATCCTGCCTTAAAGAAAGCCGGGCTTCACTGCTATGGACGATTGCCTTCAGACAGTCATTTTGGCCTGTCGGTACTCGATGTTCCAGAAAGATGAATGATGATGAGGGCCTCTGGATGGCCAGCCTATGAATTTCCATAATTCCACTCCAGCTGCATCCAAACATCCCATGGCATGAACATTTATTTTAAAATAAAAAAGATCACATGTTCTTTGGTTTTACCAACTAGCTTTCACCTGCTGAGTGGGAACCACAAAGAGGAGAATGTCAGCTATACACCATCATTTCTCCGGGGGCTCGGCAAACAGGCATGGCTACCAAAGGTGTGGCGTGTGACAATAATCCTGCATGTGTGACATCCAAACACACGCAGGGGGAACTGCTCTTTCTTCATGGCAGAGGAGCTGCTCACACACAATTTTTAAGATTTTCTGCCAACAAGGATTTAACTTGCTAACAGGATGCCAAGAGTGATTCAGACTCTGTGACATGCGTGTCTATGTGCTTATTAGCTAAATTACAGCAAACCTAACTGATGATATGTTGCTTATTAGATAACAAAAACAGAAAACGATTCAATGACAAGCAAATGGGTTGTTTCTTGTGACAATATTCAGTCAAACCAATAAATAAAACTGCTAGTTGACCGATCATTGACAAACAGAGAAATCTGTGTTACAAAGCTCACTGAGACATAATTCATAATTTTCTTGTCAAGGCATTAGTTCTGATTTACTACACATCCGTCCATTTTCTGTAACTACTATCCTATTTAGGGTCATGGAGATGGAAGTGTCTGCAGTCTGTTCCAGAGGCTTGGGGCACAAGGTAGGGAAGAACTCAGGATGGGGTGGCAACCCATCAAACGGCATACTTGCATGCCATTCACTCACACATGCACACCTATGAGCAATTTGATAACTCCAATTCACCTCAGTGTGTTTTTGTACTATGAGGGGAAACTGGAGTACCTGAAGGAAACCCCATGATAATAAAGGAGAAAATGCAAACTCTACACACATGGAGCCATGGCAGAGACTGATCCCAGATGCATGACGCAACAGTGATAACCACTACACCACCATGCCAACCCACACTTAAACATACGAATACAAAAATGCTATTAACAGTGCCATGCACAGACCTTTTTAAGGGCAGGTGCTGGAAGAGGGAGGTGTGTGTGGCTTAGGGTCAATTTTTGCAGGCCAGGCATCCCCCTTGGTAAATTTTGTATGAACATCAGTTATCAAGAAGGGACACTTACAGCCTCAAAAAAGTTAGGCGAATGATCTGGGAAGACTGTTTTCTGTGTCTGTTCCTCGTATTCCCCAAAAGACATCAGCCAGCCAGGCTGTCATCATTTGGCCCACATAATATGTCCTCTCTTCAGGGTCATGGGGGGTCTGGAGCCTATCTTGGAGGTCACAGGTGCAGAATGCAAGGCCCGGAGCAACCCAGGTTGGAGCACCAATCCATCACACTCAGTACACTCAGACACCACTCTTGCTTACTCACATACAATTTGGTAACTCTAGTTAATCACAGCATGTTTTTAGACAGTGGGGGGAAACTGGAGTACCCAAATGAAACCCACGACAACACAGGGAGAACATGCAAACTCCACACACATCAGGCTAACTATTGCACCACCATACTGCCCCAGCAGTAACACATAAATAAGCCAAACCAGCAAAAAATGCCAAAAGCAAAATTTTGTCAAAGTCAGGGATTGTGGAGGAGGAAAGAAGTATACATCAATGGGTATCAGAAGGACTGGCCAAAACCCCCTAACAGGAAGACGGAGGGTCCACTATTTTATCTGTGACGCCTTTATTAACCCTCATCCCTTTAAATGCACTTCTCAGGACAAATGACAAAGCAGCCAGGATCACAGGGCAGTTATTTATCAGGAATTCCACTGCAGCTGCCAGGCCAGGAAGCTGTTAAGTGATTTAACAGTCGAGAAAATGGAAAATTACCACTGCAGATGTGGGAAAAAATGACCTATCATAGCAAAGCATATTTATATTAAACAACAACAATAACAATAAAAACAAACCTGATTATTATTCAGAGCATATTTTACTATTATTTCGGTGTAGGTAGAAAATGGAGAATCAGAACTTGGGTATGATCATAAACCGAGACAGGAACATTTTATATTTTCAAGCATGATTTGAAGAGCTCATACAGTTTCTAAGTACATGTATATCATGGCTAACATGAAATGTGGCTTAGTGTGAGGGGCACAGCTGTGACCCCACCCCCATCTCATTTAAAATCATTGGAGGAGGGTGTCTTTTTCTCCCCCCTACCTCTATAGAGCTGGTTCTTTTATCACACCGACAAAAGGATAGCAAATTGCATTCTCTGCTTGCATTTCCATGGACGTCAATATAAATTTCATAAACGTGATTTGACACCACGGCTGACTCTGTCTCCGAATTTGACAGGCTCAGAATAATGGCTGCTTTTAATAGCACACAAAATCCCAATGGTGTCCCCACATCAAAGGGGCATTTCAAATCACTGGCTCCATGACGCAAGGAGAAACATCTTAGGGACATACCAGAAATTATCAACAGAAGCTTGAAAAAAAAAAAAACGATGTAAAGATAGATGACCACACCTCATTTTCTGATTAGTTTAAATGCAGAGAGAAAGACAAACCCCTCACATTACTATCTGACGCCATAAAGCAAATGACTCATGCAACTAAACAGAGGTGACAGTTAAGTGAGAAGTCGACAACGGCAGAAAGAGGCTGCCACAACCACGTTATTACACAAAAAAATCCAAAAAAATCTAAGGTCAAGGATACAGTATTGGACCAAAGCAAATAAGGAATCTAATAAAAAATCTGACCTTGTGTTATAAACATAATTTACCACAAACCAATTTTAACCTAAAATATATCAGACAGACAGACAGACAAAAAAGACAATGAAACACAGCCAATGTAATTTCATCTCTCCAGCTGCTCTTTACAACACTGTTATTGGTCTTTGAATACAACACATGCTGTGAATGTTAACAAGAAATAAGTCTCAGATAAAAAAAAACATCCCTGTACATTTGCAGAACTGCAGGCCATCTAAAATGGCCATATTGTAAATTGATCATGAACAAAGCAGGAATAGCTACATATATAAATAAAGACCCATATTTCTTGCTGATATGTTTCCAGAATATTTCTTTTCTACATATATGATTTATTTTTCTACAGTATTGATTTATTTTTTGTGGTATGATTGCTTGAGACTGTTTGTCTGCTACTTAATGGATTTAATGTACATTAGAAAGTACCTCTACATCCCTCAGTTACCTAACAAAAAGGTACCCCACTTTTGCAGTCATGTTGGGTTGTATTCATAAAAATATTAAAAGGTTATTTTGAATGGCTGCCTAATGATCCTTGGTGTGACCATTAAAAACAGAACTAAAACTAATTCAGCCTCCATATTAGAAGATCAGGAATTTCAAAAACAATCTAGATGTTACACTATTGACAAGTCTAAATAAGCAAAACTAAGAATTTATTAAATGTCAGCTGTCCTTGGGAAGAGATTAAATGTTTTTACAAATATAACCCACAAAACAGGCCATGTCTCTCCATTTAGTAAAACTGATTTAAAATGTTTAACCAATTTATCAGCTTAAAACCCCATGATAAAAACCAATGACAATTCACTTGTCTACTACTGTTTACTACATCTGTTTTGTATTTCTTGCTCAGAAAATGTTTCAAAGTCAGTGCATGTTTTAAATTATTTTGTTATTTCACTACTGATTCTGGTTTGTCTGCTTAAGAGGCTCTTTCGGGTGGCACTATCAATGCTGTGAACAAAATATTATTACTTATTATTTATTATTTATTTTATCTCCTTTACATTTTGCAACATAAGATTGAGAACAATGTTTCCGTAGACCTTTAAGAAAATTCAGTCCAAAAATTATAGTATATTCCAATAAAAGCCATATTGTTTCAAGGGACTGAACTTAGGACCATGACATTGGTGTTGAGGATACAGAACCCACACTGTACCAGCTGACTGCAAACAGCCCCCTCTCCATGGTGCTGAAGCGGTTGCCCAGGTGACATGTTATCAAGGATAGGCTGCAAGCAACTGAACTGCTCAAGTGTCAGTACTTTTTATATTAGCCCACTAGCTTTGCTAAAATGTATGTGTCCATTAAATTCTAGATAATACTTCCCATTAAAACACACACAAACACCACAAAAGCAAAATGTTTCAACTGATTAACTGATTACAACGACTTATATAAAATGACATGTATGCTACATCGGAATCCACTAAAAACCTTCACACTGTGCTAAAGGTTGACTTAATAAACAAAGTCAGTAGGCTTAGTACCTCGCAGTTACATTAAGAAAACTGTTGGTGATCTACATCCTCATACTCTTAAATCATTTATAAAATTCGGACTTCATCTACCCCAATCATCTATGCTTTTTACATACTGCTATGATATTTTAAGTATGCAGATGGACACCTTCGACACGCTCCACTATATTTTGTAATATAGTAATATTATACTGCACACTACAGTAATACAGTAGCTAGCCTAGCTATGTTCACTGTAAGAGATACTGTATCTTACTTCTGTCAGCCGGTCCCTTAATAAATTTCTGTAAGTCTAACAGTATTTTTGTTAAAGTCGGGTCAGTTAAAGACAGCCGTGAATTACAGCTCGCTTTCAGCACAAAGACAACGAAAGTCGCTCTATTAATGATCACGCGTCGGTGCGTTTCCAGCGATGCCAGCACCTACAAAGCGGCAAACGTCGGGACGTACACGGCGCCCTGGAGCACGCGAGGAAAACGGGAGAAATAGGCGGAACGTAAACATTTCTTACCGTAATAAAATACACCGAAGTTTTCCAGGTTCCCCCGCCCCGACGAATGGTTCCCGTTTCGCCGGTGTTAACACGATGTATCCTCCCTCGGAGTTAAACCGAGGTGTGGGAGCAGCGGAGCCCGATTGCCGTTAAAGGTAAAGCGTCGCTCTTCAGCGCCGAGGATCTCACGAGCGGCCGCTCATTCCGCCCGCCTCTGAGCGAGTGCGGCGCGCGCCACACGGACCGCCGCGCGCGACACTGACACGCGGATCCAGGGTATTCCAGGTACTGAGCGCCGCGCGCGATGTGTCCTTCGCAGACCCTGGCTGCAGAATGCATTCAAACCTTTACTGACGGGAAGCCGGGTTGCACACGTCACTGCATCTTAACAGTATCCGCCCAACTTAACAAATACAACCACAGGGTTGTATTTTTGGTAGCCGTTCCATCACTGGAGACATTTTGCCAATGGATGAATTTAACCGTACCTTGGATCCCATAGCTGACTGAAAGCTGCACAACGTTCAGCTGCGAGTTTGCTTTAATTGCTGGATATTATATAATTGCTGGATATGTTTCTGATTTTTTTCATGAGCACATTGTATTTTTTGTGATATAGACGACTGCTATGTGTTATGCTTGTAGCCTATGTACCAACAGCCAATAAGGTCTTCATAGCAAAAACACTGCACGACTCCATCAGACACATTTCTAACCCCAGTGTGTGGGCATGTGTGTGAGCATGTGTATATATGTTTACAATTAATATATTCTTAAAGCTAAATTTTCCTACAAATTGAGGTGTCCTTCTAACAGAAATAAGTGAAAATAAATTCTTGCATACACATTGCTAGAGAGTTTGTTGATGAAACCACATCGCTAGAACGTTACCATTTTTCTTGCTGCAAAAACAGCATTAGGAAAAGCAGGTGAAGTCTTACAAAACATTTCCAACAACAGTCGTTTGCTTTAAAATGTTGCATAGACATATCTAATTATGACTTTAAAACTAACCCACTAGTGAACTCAGAGCCGCAGAATTAATAAGCTGCGTCCCATCCCGTCTTGGGCGTACCTCCTTCTGCCCTATGCTGACTGGCGTAGGGTCATGTCCCCCTGTTAGAAGATGGATGGGTGGAAGTTTACCCCCTCTGCTGGTTAAAATGGGAACATAGTGAATTATTATTCGAAGATAGAATAATGATTAAGCTTGCTAAGGTTCCGTTTTTAATGTAAATCTTAAACAAAAGGTTTTTATATATAATTTGAGCAAATTATGAGAATTGATACAATAGCTCCATGGATGGCACATTCGCCTCACACTTCCAGCACTGTGTGTGTGTGTGTGTGTGTGTGTCTCCCCAAAGTGCAGTAAAACCTGAAATCTTTAGAGGTCCCCATTTGGATATCCTCAGTTTTATAAAAAAAAAAAAAAAATCTGTGAATGCAATCAAAAAAGTAAAAATGCCAAAAGTCTTGTATTTGGCTTGGTTTACTTTTGGTTAAGGTTAGGGATGGGTAGAGGTTAAGGCTGTCGTGACTGGGATTATGGTTTTTCCCATAGAAATGAATGGACAGTCCCCATTTAGATAGGAAGACCAACTTGTGTGTGTGTGTGTGTGTGTGTGTGTGTGTGTGTGTGTGTGTGTGTATGTGATGTTCCCCCTGTATGTGTCATGTAGGTTTCCTTCTACAGTTCACAGAAATGCTAGTTGGCGTCTCTAAAATGTCTGTTTGATGAGAACCGACCATAGCTGGTTAGTACTCTTTTGCTGCTTCTTTTGTCTATAATTGTTAGCATTTTCCATAAAGAAAAAAACAGGACTTGGTTTTTCATAAATACGAAACAAAGGAACTTTAGTTCTTTGTCACAGGCCTAAAATTCAGCAGGCCCAGGTCCAGAAAAATAAAACAAAGGCATTCAAAGAAAAACAGTCAGGAGGTTAGGGAGGCTGGAAATCAAATAAGGAGTTTGCCAAACAGCAGTGGGTGAGTTCAGGTGTGTATATATGTCTGTCTGAATGAATTTAATCTCTACTTTAAATCATATAAAATTGGTAATAATTGGTTTAAAATGCTCATTCCCAACATGAAGGGAACAAAGAATAACAGTAAATATCTGCTGATTTCAAGAGCCAAAAATTCACTCACAAATGAGGAATGATATGGGAGTCAGACCAGGAGTCATTTAGATAATTAAAGGTGCAATAAATATTTAAACTTGAGACGGTTACCTTGTAAATGTTTAAATAACCGCAATGGCATTGTTCATGCTGCTGTGTTTTGTCTGTTTTTTTTTTTTTATTATTATTATTTTTAAACGAGTCTCCTGAACAACTAATGTTCTTGTGAGCGGGTTCAGCTTAACAGGTCAGTTTCCTGATGTGGTAAAACTTTTATGTTCTAATCTGGCATGGCTTTAATTAACTTTAATAATTCAAACTGCCTATGGATCAGTGTAGCAATGGTCTCCCCAGTCCCAAAGCATTTCCCATTGTCCATTCATTTTAAAACTCAATTTATGTGCATTGTACTGCAAATTATGTGTATTTTGACACCTTTAGAAGTACTGAATCCATATAGACATTTTGTGATATATATTGGTAGACCAGCCAAGATTTAGGCTAAACTGTTTCAGTCTATTATAGTTGTAACTTGAACAAGGCCCAGTCGAAGCATATGCAGCATATCCACTTATCTTAGATGGGGAAACTCTAGAAATTACCGGAAATTCGAGCAGACCTTTGCTAACGTGGCAGCTTAGGGAACCCGTGGCGGCCATATTGGGTACGGCCATGGAATGGGACCGAAGGGAAGCCCTGTCTTTCGGAGTCACACCTTCAGTAATATTTTATTTACCTCCCTAGATTATTGTTAGCCACAACAAAAAAGTATAACGGCGTCAAAAAATTGAGTTTATATTGGTATATGTTAGTATTTTTCAGTTCAGGTGAATGAGTTTATTAAAATGGTCTATTGGGGTGCTGCAATCACTGTACCTTCACATCTCCAGAGTCTGGAGTTATGTTTGAAGTTATATTCCAGGAGTGCGTATACTGTTAGAAAAAAGTACCAATTTGTACCTTTGAGGGTACAATTACTTGTTACTGGGGCTGTACGCTCGATGGTCTGCCAGTTGTATTCTATCTGTAGGTTAATATACCTTTTAGTCTAATTTAAGGTACAGGAATGGACGCTGAGGAGCATTTTCGTACCATTGGGGGTACATTAATGTTGTTTGTACCTTGGGGTTCCAAACTGTGCCAGGGCTGTACCCTTTTTTTGGCGGTATATGGAGTTTGGATGTTATTCCTGTGTTTTTATGAATTTCCTTTAGGTCCTCTTGGTACCTCCTGCAGACATGCACTTTACTTGTGCCTCTGAATTGTCTGTTGTTTACTTGTGCCCTGCAGTGGACTGGCATTCCATCCAAGTCATCTGCAGCCTTGTGCCCTGCAGTGGACTGGCATTCCATCCAAGTCATCTGCAGCCTTGTGTCCTGCAGTGGACTGGCATTCCATCCAAGTCATCTGCAGCCTTGTGTCCTGCGCCACCTGGGAGAGGCTCAAAGCCCTCATGGACCATGGATAAGAGCTTACTAAGGTTGGAAGGATTCAAATGGTTATCTTCTCATTTAATACTTCAAATGGAATTATTTTTGATAGTTTTTTTTTGTATCGTTCATTGTCAGTTATAGAGATAAAAAATAGAAGGCAAAGACTTGGAAACTATTAATAATTAATACATGTCATTTAACTGCTGGAATAGCGTTCTTAGAATCTCATAAAATGATGTGGATTCTGTGGCTGCGGTGGATGTCACAGTAATGAAATATATAAATTGCAATGCAAATCAGAGTTTAAATCCTATAGATTAAATCTTTCTTCCTCTATACTATTACATCTGAGGTAGCAATAATTTGTAATGAATGTATCGATAAATTCAATAAAATGTTACTGAAGATGATAAAAGACAATAAAAGTACTATAACACTTTCTTTTGAGTGTTTCACTGAAATATGAAAATAATGAAATAATTTTAAATATTAAATACGTGCATTGAAGGTTGTTAATAATTTAAACCTAATCGGATGAATGCTCAATTGTATTCACGTAGACTTATAATAGTATTAATAATAATTAGTAATAATTATATGTTGTATTAAACTGGACATATCCAGTATTGTATTAAGAAAAGAATCGTTGGGCCACAGTGAGAAATACTAAGCATATCCGACAGAGGGCGACATGGGTACATGTACACAGGGTCTGGGCTTGTTTACGTGGAAGAGCGCTGCACATATTTCACATAGATGGAATGCCATTTAAACAACGACGCTTCTGTCCGCATTGAAACGCAAATGTGCAAAGTATTGATCGAAAATGACTCAAAGAATGCACTGAACCGTGGTTTATTACCGTAATTACTGCATGAAATGAAGTTGCTGTTTTCATAGGAAAAGTACACGAATGTCAGAACTGTATACTTCATTTTACAGGCTGAATTCCAGACTTGAATTCAAAATAACACACTTTTTGATTCATGTGTTCATTCCTTACATTACTGACTTGCATTCCGATTAAGTGTTAGGATCAGCCCTTAGGTGAGGTCGCATATTGGTGTTAATAGGGAATTCTGAGTTGATGTCCTTTCTTTACATATTGAGAGGTATAAACTGCCACTGCTCATATTTGGGCATATAGAGTATCCTTATCCTCATAAATACATTTTCCTCTTTCTACCTGCAAGTAGACATACATTATCTGCAAGAATTCCAAGTGCTCAGAGTAAGAGTTCAGAGGAGAACGCATGGGAGATTTAAGAGTGAAAATCGAGGCGTCGCTTTGCCTTCCTTTGCTGTGTAAATGTCACAGTTGGCGATGAGGGGCGGCGTGGACGCACTTAAAGGGGCAGGCCGGGGCATCTGAAAATGAATCCCCAGGACGTCCTAGAGAGGAAGTGGTGTCAGGCATCAGCGGCTCAGTAACTAGGGTTAGTGCTGTAGTCTGCGGGCTCTGATAAAGCCACCAGCATAGCACGTTATTTGGAAGATGCTTGCTGTTAAGAGCACAAAGACTGCACAGTCATCACGCTATTATATACGTAATTTTAAATTATACCTGTGGTGAATATCGTAGTTGAACCGTCACACCACAGTAATTATAAGGCTGTTTAATTTCCCTTTAAGCTGTCACATTCCCTACTGACACACAAAGGGGTTTTGGATAGATAAACGGAAATGTAGCTCATGACAATAAAGCTAAACTCAAATCTGATTTGCGCTCTGGCCAATCGGATGCTGGGCCTCGTGGGTGGCTCCTGTAGAAGGACGTCATTTTATCAGGCGTATTACTGCAGTGCGGATACAGGGAATGGATCCGGATCACTTCTGCGCCTCCTAACAACAGATTGCATTAGCTCACATTATTTACATATTAAATCATTGCTCATTTAGAAGATTATTGCTCATGTGGCTGCTCCTGCGTTGTAGGATTTCGGCACCGTTCCCTGAAATTGAGCAATCAATTCCAAGATAAAAAATTCATGCAAATGTAAATTACCCCTTGTACAAAATGAGTTAATGTTTATGGAAATGAGTGACCATTGAATAAGATTACTAAGGAGCCAAGCTTAAGAATTGCATAAATTTGATCTCATATATCTTGTGAAAAAGATACTGTCCGGAAGTTTTAAAATACTTTATTGACACCTTACAGGAAGGTTAGTTCTGTTTTTATGTTCCCTCCAGCCCTCACTAGGTCGATTACAGCAGACATACCATGGAAGGTGACTTTAAGAGATCAGCACCATTAACAGGGGTTAGCAGCACCGAGCACCTGCGTGAATGCAAACAGGCGCTTTGTGAATCATTAGCAGGACTTGGCTTCCGGCTTTGAGGAGGCCTGCGACCAGCAATGCATCAGTGGCCTGGACGGCAGCCTTCTGATGGGTCAGTGCAGTGCAGCTTTGCTTAAGTTTGGGCTGGTGTCCAAATACGGGCGTGACATCACGTCAGCACATGCCGTTCCAGCCAGATTCCCCATATTTGACGGCATGCAGACAGAATTGCTCTGGCCTAACCTCCGATCTTTCCTGCAAGTGGCCAGTCACATTACATTTGCTCTTTAAATTTCAGGCCCCAATTTGACATCACGCAGTCATTAATGGGGCGGCTCACTATAGCCTCAAGTCTCCAAGGTTGAGTGTTCAAGCCCTGCTTTGCTTTCAGGGGTACTGTCACAGATTTTGCTCCCCAAGAAAGCATATTGAGCCCCCACCCAGAGCGATCCAATTACGTTTCAAATTTTTTTAATCATCTGAACCCCGCCCACACTCCTTCACGACATCCCTGCCTGCTCCGTGTTTTTGCATGTTCTGCTTCTACTATGCTGGTTCTCTCCTGTGGTTCCAACAGATGTAGTTGAGCAGACCGGTTGTCTCTAAATCACACCAATCGTGTGAATGCCTTGCTATTGACTGGTATCCTGTCTATTGCCCCTCCTTCATGCCCCAGACTTCCTGCAGGTGGCTGTAGACTAGTCTCGCTACTTGCTACTAGAAAAACAATTGAAAGATCGACAGATAATCATTGGTGTTACTGTGGTTTTACTTGGAGATTGGAAAGAATGATGTCACTGGAAAAGACTAATCTGTTTGCTTTTGTTTTGGAAACATCAGTAGACGGAAACGTCACCTGCATCCCAGCATGTAGTGAAGTTAAGTGATGCTGAGGTGCATCAATATTTCAGTGTAAACTTACACAGGTATTGATAATATTGGGTGGTAAGAGAAATATGATTTGGGTCTGTTACATTATTTCATTTTAATACTATAATTCGTAGTACTCTGTCCACTTGGAATATTAAAACTGGCTCATTTTTACTTCGAAACTTCACACTGTATCTGTGGAATGGCTAAATTTGCGTGGATTTTTTTTCCTGGCTGTGTGAAATACGCTTTGCCAAAACCTGATGCAATCCGGATTTATAAGGTTGGTAGGTACTGATGGGGAAATAACCACGTACTGCAGTGTATTATAAGCAATGTCTTAATATTAATAACAATAACAATCTTGCACTGATCTGCATATTACATTATCGCCAAATTCATCGGAAGATTTTTCTATATTGTCTTCAAAATTAATATTAGTTACCTTTGATTCCATTAGTATTTTTGCTATGGTCCACTAAACGAATAATGCAAGTGGAAGAAGAATCTTTAAACGTGCATCTAAATTAAGAGTTTCTTATATAACACGCACCTCAGGAAGTGTCTCTGTGTGCAGAAACTATAGCGGTCACATGGATTCTTAAGGAATCGTTACATAAAAGAGCAAAGAGCCCATCGCCGCCCCCTCCGTCCGCCTCTGCGCCGCGCCGCAGCAAACACACACCCGCGGTATAAATAACCAGCCGCCCACCGCCGCTGGACATACAGTGGCGACCGTCCCCCTGTTATGCGATGCAGACGGAGACGCATCACAAAGCGAGCAGTTTATCACAGGCGCGGCCGCCTCTGTGCGTCACTGATCCCACTCAGGTCAGAAACGAAAACAAAAAGCCACTGAGGAGATGAACTGCAACTCAGGAAGGGGGGGGTATTCAGACGCGTCATGATCTTGTTTTTGTGTTCAAGACTTCGCGTTATACAGTGGATCCAGTTCACAGTGTCACCCCAGATGGCACACGTGTTGAAATGACACTGATTCCATATCAGACGAAAAGGTTGAAACAACGTTGATCTCCAATCTTTCACTTTATATCAACATTGAAAAAAGGTTTTGCCACCATCAATTTTTCAATATTGAAAATCTGACCAAAAATCAATTCAGATTCAACGTCGATAATTTAACACTGACCATAATTCAACGCATTTAACTATAATTCAACGTTGAAACAATAACATGATGCAATCTGGGATCAGTTTGCTAGATCGTAAAGGAGAGAAGCTCAAAAGGTTCAAAGAACTGGTCTGATCGCTTGTATTTTGTAAATTTATTTAACAAGCATCATTAAACACAAGGAATATAGCGGCGGTCAGGGTGCAGTTTTGACTTGTGAAAAGTCACGTAGAAGAGCGTATGAGCTTCTCTGTATGTATACCACGTGTACGAAAACAACATAATCAAATCATGCAAAGTAGGCGTGCAACACTTCGACAACTGAAACACAGATATATCACGCAATATCATGACATTGCGTTAAATCCGCGTTGCTTGCATCACGGGCTTTGTTTATGTACGTATGCTTACATTTTGAGGGTGTTGCTGGAAGCTGTAGCTACAGCGATCGCGTGTGGGACGATGTGAAAACATTTTTACACAGAAATGTGACATCATTGCGTCCGATGAAATAATGCTGCAGTCATTTTATTCTGCGATTTGATGAGCGCGCCGCGTCCCTGCACAGTAAATATGTTGATGGGAACCGTGTGTCATGGTTCTAAAAAGATACGGCCTCGCTTCCCTGATTCCTGTAAATAGCAGCGATCGATGTAATGTAAGCGGGTAAGGTGTAGGCATGAAGACTTAAACCCTCCCTTACCGGTTCACACGCTTATTTATCTGCTGCCCTGCTCAACCCACTACCCGCACTACGCCCCCCCTGGCATTTTTGGATTCTGGCCTGCCCCAGATCTTCTGTCAGTGAACGGGAGGGAATAGAGAGCAGCCCATGAATCGATTTCCCACCACCCTGCTCTCTCTGGATGCCTGGCTCACGGCGCTGGGTAATTGTGGCGGTTGTGGAGCCAGGCTGCAGTCCTGGTACTCTGCCTGATGCTAGCATTGTGAGCGAGGATGCGGGCTGGGATGAGCACTGGTTTCAGGGTGGGGGGAGGCTGGTACACGGGGTGTCTGTTGACCCAGCAGCCCGGCCCACCTGCAGCGTGGATGTGCTGATGGGGGAGTGAAAGTGAAAGAGGGAGGTCCTGCTCATTTAGCACGTACATTCTGCCTAAATTAAACCCCAGGCAGGTCATCTAGGGGATCGCAGCGTTTCTCCATTCACAATGGAGGAGTGTCCCGGAAATGAAATCTGAGTCCCGTATAATACAATCGTCTCTAGAGAGCTGTCACTGAGGAGGAAAGGAAGCGTAGACTCTGCTATGCTCTGAGATCAGGAGATTCAAGAAGGGTCAGATATGCTTCTCAGTGGGAATACGCTGTAGGATTCAGACATGATGTAAAATATTTGTCACCTGAAATCTCTCAGTTACATAGATTTTGAATGCATATGCAAATGTTTACTAATGATGTATGTGACTGAATTGCAATATCTCATTGAATCAAGTGATCAGGACTGATCTACATTACTTGATCTGTAAAAAAGAACACTCCATACTAGATTAATAGAGTAAATAAAGTAAAATTAAATTGTGGCCGTGATTGTGACTGGACTCTATCAAATAATGGAGCACCTTTCAAGATATTCAAGGATGTAGCTAGAAATTCTGCCCCCCCCCCCTCCTGCAAAATGACAACTTGGACCACCCTGGGTAGATTTTGCCCACCACATTTGTGGCCCCTATAGAGTACTGGGCCCTGTGAATTTGCCAGGGTATCCATGCCCCTCCGACACCCAACACACGTTACGCCTCTGGCTATAGAACCTGATTAACCTCACATGGTGACATCATGATCCACGCTGCAGGAAATGCACAGCCCAACGGAAGGACAGTTGAACAAATTCAGCACAGAGCACTAAGCACCTAATACATCGGCAGCAGTGAGAATTGCCGTCTGCCCCCGAGTTTGAGGATAAAGTCCTGTGTAGCAAACCAGTCTGATTTCCAGATCCTGTGCAGACATTGGTTTGCCTCTGGTGGACCTGGCCACAGGTGGTCTCTCTGGAGAGCTTCTCTTCAAAGGAGAGAAGACAGAGCGGGAGTTGCGGGTGACCGCGGCGTCGGGATTCGGTCTCGGTGAAATAAGACACTTAAGCTGTCAGGGGTCTCCGGCTGACTTTCTCCCCACTTCATGGCCTGCGGGTGGCTGGTGTGAGGTGAGCAAACAAGAACTGTCTTCGTGTTTGTTTTCCCAGTGTGATGAACAGGCGGAATGAGAAGTAAAACTGAGGACTGCAGGTCTGGCCATGTGACTCCAGAAAAGATTCCGATAACCCCCTGGACTGATAGATAGATAGATAGATAGATAGATAGATAGATAGATAGATAGATAGATAGATAGATAGATAGATAGATAGATAGAAGCATGGTGATCAATGCTGCATTTCGGAGGGATTAGCAGCATGAAGAAATCTTTAGCAGCGAATCAGAACATTGTTGAAGTTTATCAAAAAAAAATTGTCACACTTTTAATAATATTTGTACATGTCTAAATATTTGAGACTTTGAAATGAGTGATCAGAGCCCACAGATTCAAAGTTTCCCCAACCCTTCACACAGCTCACTGCACAACTCAGAGGCCGGTGCCCATCTAGCCGGTTTTCCACCCGAAGCCTGTTAAGGAAATAAAATACCTTCTATATCTCCGTGCCTATCGCACCCTTATCATTATTTAGGGGTCAAAGATCAGGTTTCAGTTGCTATTATCACCAAAAACATGCTGTGGAAGTTAGGTGGAGCATATCAGCATTTAATCTCACGTACACATACATCTGGCTCATAAAACCTCAAACATTTTAATGATATCCTCGTGGAAGCTAGGTTTGGAGAAATGAGATTATGAAATCACTGCTAATGATGTCTGTCCATTCACCTGTATGATGCACTGATGTTGCTGTCCATTGTGGACACGCAGAAAGAAAAATTACAGGCAAATACAGCCTTTCCCCAGGTTAAGATGGGGTTATGTTCCAACAAATCGTAAAGCAAAAATATCTTAATGAAAAAATGCATTTCAATACAGTACACTTAACATCACAGCCTATCCTAGCCCACCTTAAACATGCTTAGAACAGTTACATTAGCCTACAGCCTAAGGCGTAATTTATTGTATATATGTATTGAAAAATGTTCTGAAAGTGAAAACCATTTAAAACATCGTAAAAGTCAAAATATAATAACCTGGGGAGTGTCCGTATCTAACATAAACACAGCTAAGGGAACTGATGTTTCATTTCCTTATATGTTGACATTTTATATTGATATAATCCTATGCAAACACAGCGTCTATGACAACAGAATTGGTTTATTGTTAACTACGCAATAGGGGACACAGCAGTTACTTACCTTGTCTCCTATGTTGAAGTTCTACTAAGCTGACCTGTTAAATCATGTACACTACCTGAATTCCTCCACTAAATATTTAGCTGTATAAATCAATAAAAGTACATTGTAAAATTGTAAGCCAAGTTAGTCAGTGGATGAGGCATTAAGTAAATGACTAATATAGTGTTTTACTTACCACACAAAGGTACTTCCCTGTATTGATTATAAAGTAAACAATGGAATTCATGGAAGTGAATAGTCTTCATTAGCAAAACATCAAATGAGTCATGATATTTTGAGAAGAGATGCCTCTGTCCATGAAACTAAGCAATTAAAAAAGACAAAGGTTCTCAGTGATACTCTATTTAATTGGGTTGATTGAGTTCATAATAAAAAGCTTTGAGCTGTGTTTCTCTGGGGTATAAAAAGTACTTTGGTTTGGTTTATTGTAGAATGTGGTTTAGCTGAAAAGGTCCCTGTTGAGTCTCTGCACTGAAAGGAATCGGGTCTGTAGTGTCTGATATTAATTTGTTTCCCCTGTTACCAGTAAATTGTTTAAGGAACTTAGGAGTTTCAGGTGTGGGATTAGCAATTAGCACCTCTGTTCAGGTGAGCTTAGCTTTTGTTTTTCGTCTCCAAAGGCGGCATCCCCTGCCTTTACATTAGAAATTAAGACCACTGTGGCCTGAACCATGCAGCTGGATTTCCTTCTTAGCCAGGTAACTTAAGGTACGGCAGTTTAAATGGACTTTACCTTCATTTACTTACGTTTACCCCAGACTAAGCAATAAATCCTGCTTCATGATGCAGGCTCCTGCTTCCTGTGACCCGTGGAGTCTATTGGTAATGTTTGTTAGTAGTGGGTTCCTTTGTCTCCCGCCTTTCAGGACCCGTCCTCATCCCGAATCAGGACACGGGCAGGGAACATCACCACAGACCCCACACACCTGAGCCACCTCCTCATTGCACTTCTCCTCTCTGGCAGACGCTACAGATCATTGTGAACCAAAACAAACAAGCACCAGAATAGTGTTGTTCCACAAGCAATCGCCCTTATGAACACCAAGCCCAGCGGCCTCAGGTCGCTGCTGTACCTCCTCAATAAGAAACCCCTCTTTGTTATAAACAGCTCACGTATTGTACCTATCGACATCCACTCTGGCACATAATATGTAATATGTATACATGAACAACACAAACACACTGTATTAAGCTTGTCCATCAATGTATCTATGCATGTTCTGACCACTCATGTCTTCTGCTTTCCTCTCCACATGTCTAGGTGGTTGGTGGTCACACTCTGAGCTGCTTCAGTCCCATGGAAGCTTAGAACCATGACATCACTGGGTATGACTTCCGATCTACCTGTATAGAGAACTGACTTGTTGATGGACTTTGGCATTGACTATGACCACAGTAATATACTTTGCTTTTAGTAAAACAAGTCTATCTATCTATCTATCTATCTATCTATCTATCTATCTATCTATCTATCTATCTATCTATCTATCTATCTCTTCTACAATGTTAGCACAGGAGGGGTTGGGCAGCCAGTTGCCCTTTGACCCCTAGAGGTTTTTGGCTTCCCTTATTGGCAGTGGATTATCAGGAGTTTTTCTATAGGTGCTTAGGAATTTCAGTTAAAAAAATTAGCAACCAGCACGTTTACTCAGGTAAAGATTACTTTTACTTTTGGTTTATGGAGGCTGCTGCCTCTCCCTTTGTGTTAAGAATGCTCTTCTCAGCTGCAGGTATTTCCATCTCCTCCGGCATGTGTTTCTAGTACGTTCCTGTTGTCCGCCCTAGATTCAACTCTCACTTCATTCACAGGCCAAAACACAACCCTGTAAATATACACCTAGTTCTGACAGCTTCGGCCGTTATCACATTCCTTACCATAGGGCTGTGAAGCTGCCAGTCTGTACTCAACTCCAGCCTTTCCCCAGCACTTACAGAAACCTGGATCCACCCTCAGCTAGAAATTTACGCCTCAGTATACATACTCTGTGTTTGGGCGTCACGCAATAATTGTTACTAACCTTGTCAGAGATCATTTCTCGCCTACCAGCCCTACTAGACAACTTGAAGCACTAGGCTCACCCCTATCCATCCTTGTGTCAGACCACAAGCTGCTGACTACCCTTGTGATTTGGCCAGAGTTGTCTCTGCAGCACAGGGGCTCACTGGGCTGGAAATTAGCTGCACTTCATCCAGACACAACTGCATTATAGACAATATTATGGATAATTATTTGTGCGACATAAATACAGGTAAGGGAGGTAACATGCCATTATCTTATATATTGACATTTTACATTGGTATAATCCTATGCAAACGTGGCCTCTATGACAACTTTACATGTCTCTGATTACCCTTTTTATTCCATGCACCTTGTGTCTCCTTACATATCTCCTTTGACTAATCTTTTTTTCCTCAGACGCATTCCCAGTCTCAGGACCTGATCCCCTCACATCTTCTTCCAGTCGTCTCACTCACCCATTCACATGGATGTAACCATTCACATGATCAGCCCATCCATCACTCATGACTGGTACATTCCCATTACATTTAATTTTGAGTAACACCACCGTTTAAAAAAAAATCAAAAATCAACCCATTTATAAGTTAAAACTATAAACCAGTCTTCTTTCATTTGTCTAAAACTTGAGCAGTCCTCAACCAAGGTGGACTTTGTCACGCAAATTTACCTTCGACTGTGTTGTGAATGCCCCGTGAACTCCAAAAACTGAATCTCGGTCATCTGTTCTCGTCCTGCTCTCTGCAGTCTGAACCACCAGGTCTTCCTGACCACTCAGATCTTGGCATCACTGGGACGGCTCTGAGATGGTTTGCCCCATACCCATCATGCAGATCCAGGGGTGCAGAGGTGTCTAAGTTACATCAGATAACATCTGGTGTGCTCCAAGGTTTAGTGCTTGGGCCCCTCCTATCCTTGTACACAATCCCACTAGGCCCAATCATGCAGTCACACGGCTTCCCAGTCAGCTGGAATGCTCTCAAGTTACATCTCTCCTTGTTTTTTTATTGGCTCCCTGGAACATCAGTTAAAGTACTTGGTGCTGGAGGCTGTCAGACCTGTTAATAGAACTACACTCATCTGATCACTGACCTGCTTTCTGTCTTCATTGACTTGGTTACAGTTTCCTGGCGAATCTTTTATCTTGTACATGTCTAATAGTAACCTACTCCTCATGTTTTGAATTGAATAGCTCTTCTGATATTCTTAAAATGTTCCGAGGTTCTTAAAATTTTTTGTGATATATGGTTCTTTCTCCACTTATGCTTGTTACTGGTCACTCACTGGAAGCTCAGCCTATCAGAAGCTATACTTCTATAGTTTGCTTTTTAATAGCTGTATCCTTGTGATGTATTAACTTCCTCAGTTTTATGTTACTTTGGACAAAAGCATCTTCTAAATAAATTCAATTCAGTTCAGTCGAATTCAATTTTATTTGTACAGTGCATTTTCACAATATTTCATTATCTCAAAGTGCTTCACATTATCCCTGCCCAAAGCCCCCAGTGAGTGAGCCAGAAGCGACAGTGGCGAGGAAAAACTCCCTAGAAGGATCCAGAAGTTTCCTGGGATGAACCAGACTCAAAGGGGGAGCCCATCCTCCAGGGGCTGGCAGAGGAAGTCAAATGAACATCATAGCAAAAATCCTCATTTCCACAGTCCAAATTTTAAGAAATCACTAGGTGAATAGTAGTGCTTATCAACAGTTAATAGTATGCAAGACAAGAAATATTGTCAAAAAGAGGGACAGGGATCATTAAATCATCTGCAAGAATTTTTTTTTTCTGTTTAATTGGTATGGTATGCGGCTATGATTCAGCATGTGGGAATGCTTGTGAATTTTTTTAAATATACTTGGAAAAATGAAATAAAAAAATACCAGTAATAGATGCAGCCAGCTCAGGCAGCAGAAAAATGTTGAGCGTTGTTTTGGAGCTGAAATCCTGCTCTTATTGGGTGTGGCAGGTATGTCATTGCTTTTGTTAGCCGGACAGAGAATAAGTCCTAAAATCATCAGCCTGACATTTCTAGACCTCATACGAAGACCCATATGAAGCCCTATCAACAGGACCAGACTGCCAGGGGCCCTCAGCTTTGTGTGAGCAGCCATTTGTCAAGGAAGACCACTTTCCTAAGGAATTGGGCATCGGCACCCAGATTGCAACACTGCAGTGGGTTCCTCCAGCTGGTGATCAGAGAGTAGCATGAACATCTCACACTCCGGTGCCTTCAAGCTGCTGTTCTGCTCGGTTTTTCTCTGATAGCCCCCAGGGAAATGAACATACCCAGCATTGCATTGTAACTGTCACTTCAGGGAGTGCAGACAGAAGGGATGCAGATGGACCCTCCCAGGCCATGTTGTGGCAAGATGATATTACCATGAGCGCCTTGAGGATGTGGGTGATCAGTAGTGCCTTGTCACCACAGTTCAGCCCTCCCCCAAATCCTTCAAACTATCTTAGTGCTAGAACTAGTAAGATACACTGGATATTGCCACCAACTTTTTTGATTTGCTGTTCCACCCAAGCATCACTACAATTGACATTGACTTCATCGTGACGCCGGGTGATTTTTTGCTTGCGTGGCTTTGGTTTGTTGTTCCCAGCAAGGTTAATACAGTACACTTCATTCCCTCTGAGGTTTGCCTCTTTCCGGCTAGAAGGGATTGTCTTTCAGGCTAACAATGATCTGGCCCACAAGACTCTGCATCCCTCGGGAAAGCAGAGATGCATAAAGGCAGAGCAATTAATCTGCCCCGACCCGCACTGGACTCCATCCAGCGGATATTTCCGGAGACTCTGTGGCAACACCTGCGGCTGTAGTTCCTTCTCAATCGCCCGTGGTCCTCACCGAGGGTGTGACATTCCTATAGAGGAGTTTCAGGCACTTGTTGAGCACAGGCTGCGGATGCAAGCTCTCTGCCCATTTAAAGGGAATTCATTTACCATTCCGGTTCTTGGCCTACATGACTCCAGTTTTACACATGCGTCAGCGCGGAGGATCTCAGTCTGTCAGCAGTCACTTTGAGTGGTTGGCGTTTGTCGTACGGCCAGTCGACTGTTTTTTTGTCCATAATGATTTTGTGTGTGGGTGGCTGGTTTACAGCCTGACTGGTTGAAGCCTGGAAAGCCTAAATGTAGAGTCGGGAAAAAACAGGAAACAAAGAATGAGAGACTAATGGGGACCTATGGGGGCCTAACCTCAAATAACCCTCCCTATTAGACAGTGAAAGTACTGCAATCACCCCAAGACAGCACATCTTAGTAAGTGAAACACAAGAGCAGAGTACAGACCCGTAGCTAGAAATTGATTTTGGCTGGGGGGGGGGGGGCAAGAAAGATCCCACCTGGCCATTTGTCCCACTTGTCCGTCTCAGTAGATTTTGCAAACCTGGAAGTCACCACCGCCCCTTAACAATTCCATAGCACCCTTCATCACCAACAAAAGAAACCAACTTAGACTGTTCACATGCATAGCAGGTTTGAACCCCTATCCTTGAAATTTCAAAAAGTCAACAACAGCCAGATATTAAAATTATACTGTTGAACACCCCCCACCCAAAAACAATTGTGGTAACACTTTGCTTAAGGCCATGTATTTAGTATTTTATGAACACATTCATAACACATTATATTGCATTCATGAAGCATTATAAACACAGCTATGAACATTTATAAAAAGACACAACACATTAATGCCATGTATATTACCAATCACGAATGCTTTATGAAGCTCTCATCTATACTGTATTACCGATACCTTCATAATGCAGTACAAAGCATCCTTAATGTTGACACCATTATAATGCATTATAAAGGTATCTATGGGGCATTATAGATGGTCAGGAGCAAACAAATTTCAAGGAGAGGGTTCAAACCCATTATTTTACTATGTGGCTTCATGCCTGCTATGCATGAGAACAGACTAAGTTCCTTTGTTCTTTTAAAGCACGGTTTCTGCTGTTGGTGATGAAGGGTGGAATGGAACTGCTAAGGGACAGGAATGAGTCATTCACATGTGCTGGCAGACTTGCCAGCTTTCTCACCCTGCCTGCCAGATTGCTCACAGCAAAGGCAAAAGATCTGTCCATCAAAAAAACAAGAAAACCTGTCAGGACCTCTAATCGTCAACGACAATGGCCAGGTCTGGTGGACCTCTATACGCTATGGATATGGCTGTTACATACCAGAAAGCGACTCTCTGGTGGGTTTATTCTAAACAAACACAGGGACATTTCAATACACTGTAATTCCCTCAAGGTAATATATTAATTAGTCAGGATAAATGTTCTTTTTTTATGCCAAAAAACAGTGTATTTTCTTGTTATATTAACCTTATAAATACTTGGAAACAAATAAGACCATTATTAAAAGTCAGAGAAACTCATTTGAAAATCTAAAAGTATATAATTGCATAAGTAATTGTATTATTCTCAAACCAAATAAAAGCCCAAGGCGGCAACTTAACTATTCATGAGAAACTTCAATCAGTGACAGAGTGGAGAGCTCCGCAAAATCATTAAGTTTCCCTGAAAACAAATAAAGTTGTCCGTTTAAAATTAGCTTAGGGGGAGACTGTGATATTTCATTGGATTGCAAGCATTCTAATTAAAACGGGCCTTCTTTGGTGGGTTATTTATGCACTGTGACTCATAGTCTGGTCAGGGGACCAAAACATATACATGTTTTATATATAGCATATGTCATACTTGAACATTCCAAATAGCATACCCACGATGCAAAAAACAAGGAACAAATAATGCAAGCTGGCTATTTTTGAGGTTGAAGTTGAGGGCAGGTTTTTGTGTGAGGGGAAAAAAATGATGTAGCCTCTGAAAAAAATCATGATGTTCTGCAGGTCTAAGCTTCTAGGAGGATGGAAGCATGTGGGACATTAAGACAGCTGCCTGAGCTCATCCACTATCGTCCCTTTTGTTTTCACCCTTTACTTTGGTCTCCAGGAAAACATTTACAGAACCAAGAGTAAAGGGGAGATGGCATGGTACCATTCAGAAGACAGCAGCATTGTCAACAAGCTGTGACACACACAGACATACAGGTGCACACCATAGGCACACGCTGCCCTTCAAGAGACACAGCAGCCTGCGATGTAGACACACTGGCTGTCAACAGACACAGACTCGCGATGTAGACACACTGGCTGTCAACAGACGCAGACTCGCGATGCAGACACACTGGCTGTCAACAGACGCAGACTCGCGATGCAGACACACTGGCTGTCAACAGACGCAGACTCGCGATGCAGACACACTGGCTGTCAACAGACGCAGACTCGCAACTCAAACATAAATTGTGAACCCAGACACACATTATACTATAGATACTTTATCGATCCCCGTGGGGAAATTCTCTTTACGCCTCTCACAGATTGCTCCCTACAGGTGAGAGCAACCTGGCCGTGAAGGACAAGCACCTGATACAAATGCATAAGCGCAGAAACATTCTTGCAAAACAGACAAGAGCATAGGAGAGAGTTTGACACTGAGGGAGGCGCACAACTTAGTAATTTAAATATGAAGGTCTATGTATCAGGAGGATGAATGAAGCCAAATTTAATATTGAGGTTTATACCACCAGACCTACACCCCTGAATAGAGACCCACATTAAACCCAAAATAAACCCAACATAGCTACACATGATCTTATGCCACAGCATAAATGCCGTGTAACAACGCAGATGCAGAAACAAGTCCAGAGCTCAATCTCACGACATAAACACGCGCTACGACTCATCACAGTTGCACACTCTCACAATGCCGCCACAAGCTCAAACGGTTTAGTGACTCAGCAGTGATTCAGCACACCAGCCACTCCGACGACAGTAATGCATGTTTATGTAACCATGGTTCCAGATACAAACGGACTCATGGCAGCTGGCCCACGTGAGTGGTACCGTGGTTTCTGGCGTTTCTCTGCATCTGCTAGGTAGAAATAGCCTCATCTCACCTACTTATATTCTTCCACTCCCTGTGGTATTGAGGGTTTCGCCATCGTCCTGCTCTTGTCCTTGGCAGATTTGATCCCTGGGGCATATGCGCTTCCTGCGCTCCCTGCTGCCAGTGACTGGCAGGTCGCCGTGACGACGTGGAATGCAGCAGGTGGGCGGCCCCTAGCTAATTGAGCATCGCCAGTGACACTGTGCCTCAGGATTAATCAGCCAGGCCTACATTTCTCATGACTGTATGCTGGCCATCTCATCACCCATTGGCTGTATAACTTGTCTCGCCACCACCAGGTGCTCTGGTTTCTGTATCCCAACACCTCTTTCACACCAGTGCTCATTATACAAATCCCAATGGAAAACCACATTTTTTCAGATTTCACAGAGGAAGCAGGCCATGAAAGGGATAGATAGGGAAGACTGGTATATAATTGGTGTATAACTACACGTCTTCTCTACCATGTATCACAGAAATACAGTGAGGCTTTTCATCTCCAGTACTGATTTCAGGCATTCTCCTGTTTTGTACACCCTGTCCTTCAGCATGGTGTCATGGTGTTTGAATATGAGAAACACATCGAGGTGGAAACACAGGAACCCCTCGCCCTAAATCCCTGGGAATGTTGGAAAATACCCCCAGAGATTTTCCGATACAGCCTCAGACCAAGCCAGAATTCAGCTGTGTCCCTGTGTCACGTGTCATCGAGAACACAGCTGCCATTTTTCAGACTTTATATGCCTCTGAAAGTGTGGGTAGTGCTTGTATTTTTAAATTCACTTTACATAAAGAGACCTACATAGGCAAATGTTCTGGGATGCATGAGGAGAGGGTGCCATATCGTTCAAACAACTGTTCTCGAGACCTAAGATTGCAAGTTTATCTCCCAGCTGGGTCTCTCAGGTCATATCTTTAAGCAAGATTCTGCACTTTCACTACTTCAATTAAATATTCTGCACCTATAACTAGGGGGGCGGCATACATTGTGAAACATGCTTTGCAATTCGACCAAATAAAATAACCATGGAATGGTTCAGTGGGGGTGGAGGCTGGCTTCATGAGGGACAGGTAATGAGTAGTAGGTGTGCAGAAGGGTTTCCTCAGGCTCTGTGGGTGGAGAAGCAGGCATCTCCCCCACCTCCGTCTCCATCCTTTATGCAGAGACACCACAGCGGGGATGCAGTCTGAATATTTAGGCCAACCTTCGCCCCATCTGCTCCTGACTCCGCAGCCAGCCCACATGCTGATAGGCCGGCACAGAGCAGCCTCGCGCGCGCACACACACACACACACACACACACACGCTGCCAGGCGCACGAGCGTTCATACACAGGAGCTTGAGATGCACATATATCCAGGGGCTTGCACACAATCACGGGACCCTGCTCTCCATGTCAAGGGCCTGGAAATGACTGACCACGCCTATGACCGGAAGGCTGCCAGTTTGAATCCCATCCATGGCCTAATTGTCACATATTCCTTGGACAAGGCCCTTACACTCCCAAAATGCTCCAGGGACACCAAAGAAATGCACGACCCCACGCTCGGACCTAAGGCTTCGCTCGCGACTCTAAATGTCTCAAAGTATGATATGAGAAAAGACGCATTCTAATGTATTTCTGCAAATGGCAAATAAAGCATCATTTAGTTTTCTGCGAATCCATTCAGATGCACAACACAGTGGTATGTCTTTGCATCGCTCACGGCTTCCCCCGCCGTCGATACAGCCGCAAACGAGCGAGAATCACAGACTTCCCTGAGCGTGTTAGTGGAATATCTAGGACAGAATATTCTCCCCTGCTCCATTAGTCACAGCATCAGTGGAATATGACAGAACGAGGCTGCTTTCATACTGCATCAGCATGTCATCCTCCACGGTTTATCAAGACCTGTACATGTTTAAGGTCACCTGCGCCTTTTTAAGGTCAACTGTACACGTGTTTGGGCCCTTGCGACTTTCACATCGCCAAGGATTTTGTGCCCCTGTACAATTGTACAATTCAGGTATCATACATAAAGCAACATTAAACATCAAAGTCACTTCATGTATAACAATGTTTTGGTAATAATTCTATGCTGGTGGCACCAAAGTCAACATCTAACTATTTACATTCTAACCACATGCGTCTAAACATCCTCCCCTTCGTCACGTAGAGCTTGCCTCTGTTCTCATTTTGTGGTTTCGATGCACTTCCTCCAACCTGTTTCAATCAAGGTTTCCAGGGTTACCAAACCAAGCAACTGTGCGTGTGAGATAATCAGTCTTCCAAACCCTAACCAACAGATAAATGGATCAAAACAGTTTCTTTAACGAAACACCGACATAAAATTCCCCTACATGTCCAGCACAATGGATTTTTTTAAACGGAAGGCACTGTGCAAAATGTTTCCCGCCAGAAAGAAATTATAACTGATAACAGTTTGTGGATTTAAAAAAGTGCATGCCATCTTGCTAATTTCTCAGTTGTTGCTTTCTGTTAAACCTGTGGTGATTAATTCGCTGGTTTTGGAATTGTGTGTTCATATTTGACGTATAGAAAACTCACTCGTTCGCTGAGTCCAGTGATGGAGCTCAGGCACCAAAATAGTGTCCAAAGTAATGGCTTGATATCCACCACACATCTCAGCCAGTGGCAGCTGTAAGTCTTTCTTTGCATCTCTTTTAATGCATCATCACGCTCTTTTCCTGCTGGACGAGAAACGCAGACAAATATCTGAATTTACAGTAGCGGACGTGGTTTTAAAATAATGTGTCCCTCCTTCTCATTGTACGCGTTTGTCTATATCAGCAGTGCAAACATTTATCAAGTTGGCCTGATAGTATACTTTGCAGTAACATGCTTCCGAAATAGAAAACGTGAGATATGGGCTCAGTCGTTTTATGGTTTTGTTTAGTCGTTGTTTTCATCGTGACATTGCTATCTTGTAATGGTAGATTTTCATTTATGTGTTTAGCAGACACATTTGCCCACGTGCAACTGATAATGCGTCAGATTGTGACTAGTGAGTTATGAACACACCCATGTTGTAGAAGGGCGGTAAATGAAGACGGTACATCAGCACGAATTTCCAATACTAAAGTTTCTATAGTGACCAGGCGACAGTAGTTAACATCAAAGGAGATCAAATGACATCATAAGCTCAGCACCTTTATTTAGTCAGTCACAGGCAGCAAAGTGTCGCATGCATCTCATAACATGCCGGTCACATGGGCTCTAACTGCGAGCGTAAACGGCTTTGGGCAAAACACTCCCACTCTGAAGATGGTGTAGTGTGAAGAGTTTGTGTGTGTGTGTGTGTGTGTGGGGGGGGGGGGTCAGGCCAAATGTCCCCACAATGTGATGAAAACCTGTTATTTTTGGCACTGTGGGGAATATTTTTTTCTGTCCCCACAAGGAGAAATTCAATTTTATAAAAATCTGTACTGCAATCGAAAAATTCAAATTGACAAAAGATATGAGTTCTTCTGACAGTGTATGGACTATTTCTCAGGTCCCCACAAAGATCTATGAATGTAATCAAAAAAGCAAAAAATGCCAAAAGCCTTGTATTTTGTTTGGTTACTTATGGTTAAGTAATAGAAATTAATGGAGAGTCTCCACAAGGATATAATTAAAAACCTGTGTGTGTGTGTGTGTGTGTGTGTGTGTGTGTGTATGTGTGTGTGTGAGAGAGAGAGCAAGAGAGAGAGTGTTGAGATCATCCCTATTCTTATTGCTAGTGTAGTACCTGCAGTGAGTGTATGCAGTCTGTTGGGTTCAGGTATTTTTTTCTCTCAGCTATGACCGAGTTAGAAAAACAAAACACCATCCCCTCATTTATGGTAGGGCATCATCTTCATCTGATTTGTATATGCTGACCCCTTTTGACCAGACTCCTCAAACAAGCCGGCTGTAATTTGACTGTCCCACTGAGACAGGAAAGGGGACAAGAAGAGAGAATATATAAGCCTGATATTCTTCTTCTCCTATTATCCAGAGGTGACAGCCTCTCGACCCTAAACAAGGCACACCCGGATAAACACCAAGGATTGTGTAGGTGCAAATAAGGACTTAGACGGTGCACAGGGGACAGAGAGGGGACGCTTAGCCCACGTTTCTGTGTGACCTAGATATCCACTGGAGCCTTGCTGGTTCACTTCCAAAGTAGATGAAATGATGTATTGCATTTGCGAGCTTTTTTTTTATGTATACATTATAGCAGACATCCTGCAGTTAAGGAACTGGAACTTCAAGGAGAAAAGCAGAGCACTAAAAATTTCATGGCTGGATTGTTCCCCAGATTTAGAAATGGTGTAAACATTGTGCGTAATGCTAGGTTGCGCTAGAGGTTAACGTTAAAGCTCATGTTGCCCGTATCAGAAAAGAAAAAAAAAAAAACTCATCCTGTTTTAGATTTTCGTTCTAAAAATGTTCATCACAGTAACAATGTCAAGTCGACCCTGTTAGAAAACATTTCCAAGGAAGTATCTTTATATACTCCTATCAATAATCACAGGGCACCCGTACAGGTGAGCGTGTGCATGTAAACGCAATAATGCGGGAACAAAAGCGAATGTGAGACTCCGCTTCACTGGAATGTTGGCGTGTCTTAGGCATGTAAGCAAAAACCTGCAGACAGCCGGTGCAAACGGGGTGGGGGGGGGGAGGCTGGTGCAGGGCTAAAAGTGAGGGAGGGACCTACAGCTGCGAGTGGGGGGCTGTGTGTCAGTGGTCAAGGTACGGGCATTTTATTAGGGATATTTATGACTCAAACAGTGCAGTCTCACTTGGCTGAAGAGCACGACTGAGGCTTGTTTCCACATCTTACCTACATAAACTGTGACTGTGAAGGTCTTATATAGGAAACCCACTTTGACCATAAGTTAGTAAATGTTCATCAGGCAAAGTGAAAAAGTTATTTTTTCAGTTTTGTATGTTTCATCACTTTGCCTATGTACAAAGCATATTTTTAGCGAACTGTAGCATTAGGTTTAGTTAATGAGGTTGTTGAAAATCTAACAACTCATTGACTTATTACACTCTAGTTAAATAAAAGATTATAAAGAAAAACATCTTTGAAGTTCTATTCAGATATGATTTGTTCTACCAGGGGACGAAATGTAGCTGAAGCAATTACTGACAAGGTGCAGAATTTTAATCCAGCCATGTCTGTTGTTATTACAAAATTCAGGAAATTACCATCTGTGTTTCAGTGAGCATGGACCTTTTCTGTTAGTAGTAGTCCTGTCCAAATAGTCATCTAGGTGATAAGGTCATATCTATAAAGACATGCCTCTTTTTCCTAAGGTGGCAACAGCATTCATTCACTAAAAGTGGAGCTTGAATGGATACTGAGTTTTCCACATAAACGTCTAGCAAGCTACACCTACGGTCTGTACTGCGTCAAGTTTTCAGTAGATGCAGAGCAGTACAACACTACTGAACACAGACTCGTAAGGTACTGTACGGTTGGGAGGGGAAAAAATGTTCAGTTTTTGTGTTTAATTAGTATGTTAAAAGGATAGGTCACCAAAAAAAAAATGAAAATTCTGTTGTCATTTGTGTTTCAGACATACTAACTCTGACATTAATGTCCGGACAGGATTACTTTAATCTCCGCTAACTCTGGTCATTTGGGATAATTACATACGTTTCTTATGCCATTTGAATCAGACAGTTAAATCACTTTACAAACCACATACTGAACATCTCTGGGTAAAACTAGACCAGTCTAAATTGGGCTTTAGACTACTGTCCCAGTAATACTGGGTGTGCAAAGGGGATATATTGCAGTCTTCTCATAGTTTTTTGTGGGGTGTGGAGGGGTATTCTTGTGAGACAAACAGAGACACAATGCAGTCCTGGATTTTCACAGGAGGACCCCTGCAAGACTCCGGAGTCTGGTTTTGGCTCTGCGGATACCTGCAGGAGGATGAGTGTGACCCTGTTGCTGATCCCATTCCTCACTTATCACTTGCTTTATTAGAAAGAGAGAATGAAAAACCCCCATTACAGACAGGGGGAATAGGGTTTGTTGCAGTGTTTACAGGGACATGGCAGTGCAGCGCGTGAGTCAGCGTGCCAAGCCGTCAGGATCCCCCTTAGCCTGCATCCTCTTAGGACCGCATCACCGTGCCGTTTGAGCTCAGCATAGCAAACTTTGCACCATCGCTATCATTTGTAAGGATCTGGTGCAAAAGCGAAATAGAAAATAAAAAGGAGAACAAAAAAAATACTCAGAGGTCAGTATTCAGGTTGAATCACCATCCCACCCCTACAGTGTCCGTACATGCCTGACAGCCCAACCAGACCAGATCAGAGATGACAGGCAGGTTATATGATCCCAAGGGGATGGAATTGGTGCTCCTTGAAAAAGAGAGAGACTGTAAGCAGCTCGTCGAATGACTTCAGAGATATCAAAACATTATGCTGATAAAAACAATTAAGCCTGCAGCTGTCTTCTGCAATAGATTATTTTGCCTAACCCCCTGTGTAATCTTATAAACTGCAAGTGTCATATTTAGTTAAATATATATCAACACGCCAGTTAGTAAAGGTGTTCTGCAAAGAAACTGTGTTTACAGCATCATGCTCTTTAGAAACTCACTCCCAAATCAGGAGTGGGGGGGGGGGGGGGGGTGGCGGCTGAGAAATAGCCCAGCTGACAAGGGGTAACCTTGCAGAAATCTAATTGAAAAGATTTCACAGTCAATAAACTGATGCTCCGCAATTCAATTACTTGCTTGGGAATCTCATACATTGACAATTACTCCTGAAGGGGTAATTTCATGGTTGAGTATGTGTTTGCGTCCTTTGTAAGTGCTGATTTGCGACATGTGCATGTGACAGAGAGGGTTTCTGTGTGTTCTGGTTGCATGGGGCATTTGCCGTGAGACATGTGTGAGTGGGGACAGCAGGGGAGGGAGAGGTTTGAGACGTGTCGTTCAGTCCTGCGGGGGTTTATGTCAGGGGCAGAGCTGCTGTCCTCACACTGGAGGGTAGTAAAACACACGGCAGCCCTGTGAAAAGCCCGGAAGCGCATGGGGAATGTGGGCCAGAGCGTCCAAACAAACTGCGGTCGCATTTCACACTGGACACTGGCGTCTCAGCGAGTGAGTTAGAAGTTTCAAAACTAAGAACTTGGCGCCGTGACATTCAGCCTTTAAAATCAGTACAGCTTAATAATGATGGAACACCCTCTTTTACACTAAGTGCTAAAGCTTCTTCGGTTTTTAATTTTTGCATTTTTTACATGTTTTGCATATCTTTTGCATATTTTCTCAAAAGGGTAAAACCCCAAAAAATATAGAAATGCGGCTGACCTTCTGCGGTACATGAATATATTGTACAGCATTCACCACAGCCAAACACCAAGTCAAATGAAAGTACATTTAATAAGTACCTTAGAGAAAAACAGACAGTGTTATGTGCTGCATCCATCTATTGTCCAGTCGTCGCAATTACTGACTAAGATGCGAAACCAGCTCCCTCTTTGCATGTTAACTTGTTAACTTAATGGTACAGTAATTTCATTAGCATGTCAACAGAAAGAAAATGCCAGCGAATTCTTTCACGTAAAGCAAAAAGTTTGAGATTCCAGAATTTTCTGGAAGAAAGTAGACGTCTTTTTGGCAGTCATAAATCCAGAGGCAAGAGGACATTGACAATGGGAGTCATCACACTAGACACTGAGACCATTATCCTCAGAGTTCAAGGACACCCTACGACAGCAGTGCGCTTTTCCTTATAAAATATGCCGTTTATAGACACTATTTGATATCTTCTGCCATTCAATTGCTTTTAATCTGCACCAGAAACTCGTAATTGTTTCAGAAAAGCTGCAACGCCAGTAAAGCAATATGATTAATGCATGCTGATATTACGATAAGGATTATTAATTGCAAGATCTTCCATGAGCAAGTAGAGTTTAGTTTACATTTTGTTTATCTTGCAGAAACAAAGAGAGTTATGTTTATTTGAAGTGGCAAAACAATTCACATGATGTATTAGCCAGAGTGACACTGCGGAGTTGGCAATGTACCACAAACACAATGGCTGTGTAGTCAGGACTTTCTGTGAGGTTCCCTTCGATTTTTTTCCCCTTTTTTGCATTTTTGCATAATGCAGACTGGACAAATGCAGTTGCGCTTAAGTATTAAAACAAGGGCATTTACAATGTTTCCCAGCGTGTGTTAAAGTGTTAAGTGTTAAAACAAGGGCATTTACAATGTTTCCCAGCGTATGCTTATACTGGAAAACAAATTCCTGTAGTCAGTTTACATAGCTGGATATTTTTGTGCTCAGTGGAACTACAAAAGGGCCAGTTCTAGGATTTGATGCAATCATCTGTTACTTATTTTATTATTTGATTTCTAAGATATTCTAGTTTTACAATCCACCAACATATCATCACTGTATTTTTGCAATGTCTGAAGCAGCACATGCTTACATAAGTCACTTGTTGCCACTATAATCATACAACATAATCATGTGACTATTTTAAACATTTTTATTTAAATGTAATCAACATAATCTACAACCCATAATCCATTGCATGTACTGTAGGAGCCTCTCTCTTTTGCAAAACCTTGCTCATGGTCCTGGGCCTGTTGTTGCTAAGCGACTGACTATGGGAAGCTACAGTACTATAGCTTGTCGAAACATTGTTTTTCAATGCCAGTATTTCATGCACTAATCTTATATAAAGACATGAGTAATTTCATGCAGATTTAGTCCTTCAAAAACTAATTATTATTGGCGCCTTTTTGAATTTGATTTAAGAAATTTTAGATTAAATGAATAAAACCAAATAAAATTATAAATGCTAGCAATGAAAAAAGTATTCTGAGGAACCTGAGAATACAGTCGCCCTTAATGCCCCATGCAAAAACTGAAATAATGTCAGCAATAAACTTTATGTAGCTAAATATATACAATTAATTAGAACAATTACGACATCTCTGATAAATATGGCCAACAATATTTTAGAAATATATCAAAGTATCTAATGACCAGTATTATTGCCTGAAAACAAACTATATTTGATATAAACTTGAGTAGTGGGAGATTTCAAAATTATTGACAGTGACAGATTCTTAGAAATCAAATAAAACTAAATTTGGACTTGGGTGTGTAAGTGTGGTAACACATGTGAATCTGTTCATTCATCAGCACGGAAAGAGACAAAACACTTACAAATAAAAAGAAAAAAAATGAATTGCATGACCCCAGGAATTAAGAGTTTATTGCAAAACTATCCATAATGGTATCTTCCCTCCCCCACACACAGTGAACAGGATGGGTCAGGAGGTAAAGATTACCAGGTGCTGTATTCAAGGAACTGGGTGCATTGGTCAGATAAAACAGATATAGAGCTTTTTGGCCATTTTGGCATGCAGTGGTGGATTTAAAAGGAGATCCCACATGCAGGAAAGACCCCAAATGGAGGACGAACCCTGAATATATATCATGTAATTAATGTTCTGTGTTCATCCTTACTGCCTTGTTTTCATAAATGAATAGCATATATGGAACATGTAGACAGAACTTTACCACCGCAAATGGTTGCGAAGAAATGTATCTGGGAAATAAAACCCATTCTTGAAAAATATAAAGGCGTCCAATGCGCCTCTTCCAGACACCAGGCTATGGAAGCGTACTTCCGTCCATTACATGTTACGCTATCGACTAGCAGGTGCTCGGGGGTAGCGGTTCCAGCATCATCGCCATCCTTATAATAAAAGAACTGGCTACATATTAATATCTTTATATCCTTGGAAGATGGTAGCAAAGCAAAGGATCCGAATGGCAAACGAGAAACATAGCAAAAACATCACGCAGAGAGGCAACGTTGCAAAGACACTGGTAAGAAATTGGTTTTCCTCGCAGGATGAAGTCTAGTTCGGATCTAAAATGGAAGGAATACGATCACGCTTGTGTTAAATTACAAGTCAGCGATCAGTCTGTTTTCTGTCGAATATAACATTTTCAATATGAATTTCGTTTCATAGCCAATAATCCCTTTAAAGGATCGCGGCGATTCATTGCGTCTTTCGTCTGCTTCTCCTCAAGATCTTCCCCTCATCCCGTATCTCCACGGTCGTCTTCATTGCACCTGAACAAACATGGATACTGATGGTTTAATATATCACTTTTTGAGGAGATTATTGGGTCTGAAAAAGTATTCGATAAGCTATAAGTGAAAATATGTATGCTGCCTGGTATTCAAACACGCACATTGTCCTTACGAGCTGACATAGCCTAAGATCACCATTAAAAAGGAAAATCATAAATGAAACATGACTTCTGTTCGTTTACTTTGTTTGCCATAATATGCAGCAATATTAAAATAATCTCTAAACGAATTTTTCATTCTATGTGTTTAAGTCACTATATAACTGACGTGGAAACATCGAAACGATGTCTTTAATATTTGTAAATATTTGCATGCGTATAATATTGTGCGGTATCTAATCATTTGAGTTACTGTCAAGAAATATGATTTTAAGTGTGTCACTATGCAGATTTAGAGCCAATGATAACCGTGTCTCGAAAATCTCGAAGGCGACGCAGAAATACATTACTGCCCTCTAATTTCCTTTTCTTAAATAATTACATCTTTATTTGCGTAACACCGGAAACTAGATCATTGGTAATATTTTATAATTGTGAAAACCTAGGAGAGTGCGGTGATGGTTATATGATCAATAGCATATTTATCAAGAACTAAAGGGACACGTGACTTTACTTCCGATGGAGGCAAAGCACGCATCTAAGGCAACGTGTCACGTCTAAATGTTATATATAGGTGTACATGGGACGATATACTGGGACCCTGTAATATCTCCAGTTAAACTGTAAGTGACGTAATGTGTTTTACAGGCAAGAACTAGGGCATGCGGGGGGTTTACAAATCTTTAGACGTTTGCTTTTGCAAAACTAAAATCTTCCCCTTATCTCTTGATAGTTAAGGTTATGACACGTGATGTGGTTTAATTTAATAACAGATCATTCTGGTAAAAGAGAGTCAGCAGTACTGATAATGACATTTTAGCAATATACAGTATGTAATTATATCTTACACATTGCATATATTAGGGGTAATAAGCAAGACAATGAGCCAGTACTTAAATTAAATCTGGAATATCAGTCTAGCCTGAAAATGCTTGCAGGAGTGTATTGAAAATCTATGGAAGAGGTTAATATGTATAATTTTTTTCCCAGATAAAATTGTTATATAGGGTTATTTTCCAAATAAAATGGATTCTGTATTAAGGCTAGTTTACATAGTGATTAGAAGTTCAACATCTGCATCTAATGGGGGATTAAACTGGTAGATTGTAATTCAGTGGCACTTTAGAAAAGAAAATTGCAGGTAATTAAAGCTAAGAATCAGCTTCACTAATTGTTGGGCTTTTGTCTTGCAGAGACCACAGGAAGAGAAATACCCAGTAGGACCATGGCTTCTGGCTCTCTTTGTGTTTGTTGTCTGTGGATCAGGTAACAAACACACACTTCATTATCTCAAGGAAAACCTACTAGGCATGTTCATTTCTTGATCTCAAACATGGAGTCAGTTCACACATGATGGTTTTCTGTTCTTTATTTTGGTGTTTAATCTTAATTATTACCATTAACAATGAAAAAAAGGCCACAAGTTTTTCATTTTATATCATCTTTGTAATTTCCCTGTGCAATGTGTTACTAATCCAATTATCAGTGTAAGCCTATTCAGAATTAGCAGTGTAAATTAATGTCTTATTGAGGAAATTGAATTATCATCCCGGTCGCATTGTGTTCTGATGCATGGCGTTCATTATCAGGCTGGTAATGTTGGCTTCCTCCTTCCACTACAGCCATCTTTCAGATCATTCAAAGTATCAGGATGGGCATGTGAGCTCAGGACCCGGATAAAGGGCAGCTCTTGCGTTCCTTGTCGAACTGAGGGCTGACGGCTACAGCAGGGAGGAAGACCAGAGGTTCAGACTGGAATCTGCTGCAGGACCGGGTCCCAGCGTGTGGCCTCTTGTTTATGACGCGTCCCTTCTCATGCTTGATTGCGTTCTCGGCTAAAGAGACACGGGGCTTTTCTACCGACCGGAGCGATTCCGGTCGGCTTTAGCCGTTTACGTGTGCTGCCCGTCACCCGTTTAACGTCCATTTGTGCCATTAAGTACGCAAATCTCTGAATATGTGCCATAATCTGTTTATAAATTTTGTGCGCACAGTGAAAATGTTTTTCAATTAAATGTTAAAGTCAATTTGTGGTGCTTGGAGTCTCATTTTTTGAGATTATTACTTGGGCGGTTGTTGGAACAGCATTCTTTGTAAATTCTCAGAATTTAACACGAAAGCCCTATTTTTAAGTGAAATATATTTTCTCAGACATCTGCAAATTATGAATTTGGCCCTGGAGAAGAAATTCTAAAAGATTGCAACTTTGTGGTCCAGCCATCTATATTCCATACCACTTACATTGTGTTGGGTCACACTGAGCACAGAGCCTATCCCGGTTAGCATAGGGCACAATACAGGAGAAAAATTTGTTTGGAATATCAGTCCACTACTGGCAATTGGGAGAAGCCAATTCACCTACTCACATGCTTTTGGATTGCAGGAGGAAATCTGTATACCTGAAGGAAAATGGTGCAAACACAGGAAGAACATGCAAACTCCACACACATTGGTGGAGTGTGGCCACCAGGGTGGCTAAGCATTTCTTTGCAAACATCTAATTTTTGACCAACTTCTCCTGGTGAGGGATATGATATCAACATGCCAAACAGGTTACATCAGATCCCTTTTCCCACATCCACAGACTCTGGCTCATTCTGTTGGATCCCCAGATGTTCCCAAGCACACATGGGAGTTTTACTTCCACAAAAAAAATTCTGAGAGCAGAATGAAAAATGATTGGTTCAGAGAGATAACCAATCAGATTGTAGAGGAGGTGGGTCCAAGCAACTAGAGGAGGCGGGAGCAACTAATCAGATGTCTTGGTCCCGCATCCTTGTGTACTTGTGTAAGTAAAACTCCTGCAAGCTTCCCATGCCAGCTGGTAGCTTCTGTCCAGTTAGAGATGCCCAAGAGCTGACCAGGTGACATCCTTATAAAATGCCCAAACCATCTCAGCTTCAATCTGAAGGAGCAGAAGCTCTATTTCAAAGTCCCTCTGGATCTCCAAACTACTAACCTATCACAGAGAATGAGTCAATCAACCATGCAGAGAAACCTCATTTTGGTCTCCTGTGCTCATGACCTTGTTCTTTCAACCATTACCCACAGCTCATGTCCATAGGCGAGGATCCAGAGGTACAGTAACCTTGGATTTGGAGGTGCTGATGCTCATCTCTGCACTTCACATTTGGCATAGGATCACTCTGTGCTGGAGGTCCTGGTTGGATGAGGCCAAAAGCTTAACAATATATGAAAAAAGCATAGATGTCACATGAGCACACCATCAGCTGTGCTTTGATATCCCATCCATGAAAATCGCAAACAGGAGTAGAACCAATATGCGTGCTTGCTAGAGGGTACTCAAAAATGATTACATAGACACAAGTCTTGCTCGAGTCATACTGGAACCAAATAGCAGAAGATAGAGGTTGGTGTTCCCCATGTTACTCACTGGTGTCAAGAATTTTGATTCTCCTATGTTCCTCTTCTTAATAATATGGAATATCACCTCTGTTCGGTAGTCCAGAGACACTTCACCCACCTACCATA
Organism: Hippopotamyrus pictus; assembly: GCA_026781145.1. Taxonomy (NCBI): domain Eukaryota; kingdom Metazoa; phylum Chordata; class Actinopteri; order Osteoglossiformes; family Mormyridae; genus Hippopotamyrus; species Hippopotamyrus pictus. The sequence continues at coordinate 44,580,001 of JAODLC010000001.1, forward strand.
CTACACTTAAGCCACGTCACCATTCACTGCTTTCAGCATCTCTGTACAGATTTTATGTACTCTGGTAGCCTTTAAACTATGAAGGACTCCGACCATTATAGCAACTTCAGTTGCCATTATCCACCAGACTCTGATCCACCAGAACTTCTGCCTCCTAGTGAGAGGACATATCCACTGAGTTAACAAAGTGTTCTTTCTTGAATTAAAATATATTTTATTTCTATGTATTTAGCATACATGCTTTTATCTAAAATCATGCACAATTAAGAAAACAGGGTCAACCAGTCCCTGGAGCAATTAGAGCCAAGCATACAATGGTTGCAAAATATGCACTGAAATCACTCGTTGAAGCAAAGAATTTCAACCAGCGACTTTCTGTCCCCATTCAGGCAGGCTCAGTGAGTCCCTGAACTAATTGGAGTAAAGGGTCTTGTTCAAAGGCCCAATGGAGACCAGTCATGTGATTTGAATCAGACACTCTCTGACCACAGAAGTAGCATCCTATCTCACAGAGTCACACACAACCCTAAAGAGTTAGTCAGCACTTCCCCATTTTGGCTGAACACAGTCTGAGCAAGGCCCTGCCTCCCCATTCTGAGGAATTGTATAGTTTGACAAAACATCTTTGTGGTCACCCAAATTATCTCTCCAATGACCTCTCCAAACTCTTCCCATGCACAAGCTTTGGCCTCTGTTGCCGACTTTCCTGCAATCTTTCTGACCTGTCAATGCCTGGCTCTTTCATGAAACCCCCTCCCTCTTCAGCCTGACAGTTTCCCTCATCACAGATGCCTACCAGTGGATACAAGCACTGATTGCCTCACTGGCCACAAGTCAAGCATCCAGTTCAACAATTGATGTCCTGAACATAGTCCATTCAGACTTAATGTCCCCAACCTCACTCAGTATGTGGGAACTCCGGAAAAGGAGGCGTGAGTTGAATTCATCTCACACAGAAGATCCAGCCAGATATTCCCAGCAACCAGCTGCTCGTCTGGGTCATCCTGGTCCATTTGGCCTTCTCCCAACTGACTACCAGTGTTGCCTCACTTCAGTGTCCAGTCAGATGACACAACTAAGTAATTCACTGAACTCTGACCTGGGATACTGAGATACCAAGTTCACTTATGCCAAACCCTGTCTTTGAACATTGATTTTTTTTATGGACAACCTATTACTTGCCCAGAAGCCCAGTAACAGTTGACCATTCTGGTTTACTTCCTGGACGCCATTCTACCCAATTATACGCCTTCAGGTTTCTCCATTGTTGTCCTACATGAGAATTGGGGTCTCCCTATAGGACCCGTAGTTGGTAGCCTTTCAAGTATTTTAGCCATTTTCACTAAGAAGGCTGGGTACACACAAACTTCACTCAGTTTTCCTCTCAACCATCTGGTCCACCAGGATAAACTGGAATTATAAAGCCCTCTGCCTGGGACTTGAAACCATTTCCACTTCCACCCAATATGGGGAACTCCAGAGTAGGTGAGACCCCCAGTTAAGAGGTCTGACTTTGGAGCCCATACTATGCATGGAGGTAAGGCTGAACATATCTAACCGATACCATTTCCAACAATAACTCAGCCTACTTTCCCACCAGAGAAGCAGAAGTCCTTACTCCACACACCTGCCACACAAATGGCACTGCACTTTTTGCCCAATCTTTCCATCACGCAGATGGTGGGTCTACATAAGGGCTCCACGCAGACACTCTGAGTTTAGGTGGGCTGGGTTACTTGGCGAGCACCACCCCCAGGCATGACTCCAGGAATGAGACCTGGTAACCCTTTTGCTGGCAGGGAACATGGGTTCTTCATAATACCTTTCTTCTGGGATTTTTGTTGGATTGCAGTTAGTCTGGCCTCTCTTCACAGGCCTGCTTTCCAAGAGAAACCCAAGCAGGAGGTGATTTTTCCAGACAGCATAGCTATGTGGATTGTTAAGGCACACAAACCCTTCCTCTATGCCGAAGTCCTGATCCTCAGAGGGCTAACAGTGAACATGGATATTCCCATTTACTTGTCTGAAACAGTGAGTTTCACATAATTGCTGCTCTGGGAAAGATTCATTTTCATTCCTTTACATGGTAATACTGTAAAACCAAATATGTGTTATATAGACAAAGAAATTGTAGATCAGCCATCAGCCAAAGAGGAATCATCATTACAGCCACAAGTATCTATCTTTATTTTGTTTTTTTTTTTTTTTTCAGATATTCAAAAAAACGACCACAGGTTTTGTGAAACATATCTCCCTCAGTAAACCCTGTGGATGACCTGAGAGCTTTATTCATAAAAACACGAGTTACGGCTGAGATTTTTGCAGCTTTCAATAATCTGATCCGATTTTCAGGAAAGTTTGGCTACAAGTTCTCCCACACTGCGGTTCACAAAGCAGCACTAAGCAGATCTTGCAAGATACCTGCATAAATTAACCCGTTACTTATATTTCCAGCTGTCCCTGTAGCTACAAGACCTGATATGTCTATTCGCTACTGCCTCTCCCATATCAATAGTCATCCCTAGACAGTATATGCATCAAACAGCGTGACTAAATATTTCGTATGATTTATTTTCCAATTGTAATTGGAGGCTGGCAGGAATGGTACCTTTCTGGATCATGATAAACACAGATAGGAACTGTAACCAATGATAAAATACATCCTCCTTACATGGGCAGCTCAAAAACAGTACTAACTAGTTTGGTGAACTGGTGCCTGTAAATTGTCTTGAATATGTAATTATTTGTGTGACTTTTATCTCCTGCCTGATGCCCTATGCTTACTGAGATAGGCTGCAGGTTTCCTCTACTGAATAATAGGTTATGGAACATGGATTGAAAACTTACACTCAGTGGCCACATTATTATATACACCTAGAGAGTCCTGGGTACGACTCACTTTGGCTTCTACAACCAATTAAAGGGTAGACGCCTTCTTCTCAGTGCAGAGAAGCCATTCTACACACCACTGCTGAACTGAGCGGTTACTTCTGCACTTGTGGCTTTCCTGTTAACTTTAATGAGCCTGACTGTTTCTCTCTAACCTGTCTCATTTTTGTTACTGGACCCAGAAATGTCATTTTCGTTGCCACCTGACTGGATGTCTTTTGTGCATCACTGGAGTCCCGGAACCTCTTGACCCGGTCATGATTCACTATTTGGAGGAGCAGGTTGTTGGCATTATTCTAAAAACATCTAAAAACAGCCATTAACACTGCGCGAGACACGGCACAGGTATGGAATGTGTGAAACAGAACGATCTATGTTTATGCACATTTCCACGCATCCATCAGTTTTCTAACCACTTATCCTGGTCATGGGAAGGTCTGGAGCCGATCCCAGGCAGCATAAGGCACAAGGCTATAGGTTAAATCTTGAATGGGACACCAGTCACAGGGCTCATACTGCAAACAATTAGAAACCGCCAGTCAAAGGTGGACACGTCAGGTCCAGAAAGTAAAAATCCAGACCAGGATTTTGTTTCAACTAACCACTTGAGTACTATATGACTGTGACACTTTATACTAAGCTGGTTGGTTGAAACAAAATCCTGGTCTGGATTTTTACTTTCTGGACCTGAAATGTCCACCTCTGCCGCCAGTTAATCTAAGTGCATATCTTTGAAGCGCAGGAGAAAACCCACGAGATAAGGAGCTAACAGACTCTACACACAGCGTACATGAGATTCTAACCCCCAACCATTAAGGCAACAGCAATACTGACTGAGGCACTGTCCTGCCTATACATTCCATATATGTGTGTGTATATATATATTTTCTCCTCAAAACCGGGGTTACAAGCTAGTCCTGCTGAAGATGAGACTTTAGACACACTGAATGGACTGTAATCGTTCAAACATGTTATGTAGTGCTTCAGCCACAAAGGCCATGCCAATTGTTACTTGGCATTTAAAAACCATCCAGTCGATGCATGCAACAGAAGCCAGCATAGCCAAAGACCAACATATACTATATTAGGAAAACCACAACAAATTGTGACGCACAAGTATTAACCTTGACTGCGAGCTAAAGTTTAACAGGAGTGACGCATAACTGCTTTCACGATACACCATCATCCTTTATCCATATTTCTGTATGAAATGGCCGCCACACCTAGCTTGTGGTTTCATATAAAAGAACAAATGATAGGTTTCTTAGAAGAGTGCTGGACGAATTTTATTGTCCTCAGTAAATGGACTTTTGTTACCTGACATCTGGATGCTACCAGCTTCCTGAGGCCAAAGTTAAAATCCCAGCACAGCCAATCACTGAAGCAGGAGGATTGAATCCAGCAGGACATCACACTATCTTCAATTATTAGCATACTTCATCCCTGTTAGCACTCTTGGGGTGGAATCTTCAGAGGCAGCCTTTTAATCCACAGGGCATATTGTCATCCGTTCAGTTGGGGTACACCTACACCGTCCACCCCTTCCTATGCCTCAACAGTCATTAGACCATAAATTCTTGCTAGCAGCTGCATCGTCACATCCAGAGTAGCAACTTGTCAGTTGGAATTCCTTGCAAAATCACGATGTTAAGATTCCCTTAGTACAGCTCCAGATTCATTGAGATTATGCCAAATTTTGCTGGTGCTTTGAGGATCATCACTGACACATTATCCTGGCTGCAATTTTGGCGTCCCGGTCTAGCTACATAATGATACATGTCTACCAGTCAAGGCAATTCCTACATTCTTCCAAATTTAAGTACAAGGGAGGTAGGAATAAAGGACTAAGGGACATGTGAGATTGCAAACGCCACAGTCCTGTAAATATACTGACTTACAATGGACCTTTTTTTTTGGTCCACACTTAGTCAGGACACCTCGATACTGCAAGATTATCAAGAAGTGTTTTCAAACGCCTTCTAGGAAGTTCAAACTTTACAAATACAGAAGCACGTGAAACCTAGTTTTGGTTTTTTTCTTTTATTTTGAAGTTGAGTGCAACTGTCAAGTGCAATTGAATTATGGTTACTTTTTCTGCCTCAAGGAACATGCACAAAACATAGGCAAACAGCTTTCACATATATGCAAAACCCATGTCAGATCTGATTTATGCTGAGTGGATTAATTGTGAAAAATGTGGAGTGCTTCACTGTCAAAAGTAAAAGCAAATGTTTGTAATTTCTCAAATGAACAATGGTTTACAGTAGTATTTGAAAGCAACCAAGAAATTACAGTTCGCTGTCAAATGTCCTAAATTGCTGGAAATAGCTAGATACCTGATTTACAGCATTAGAGACCATCCAAACTTGCTCAGGTAAGCCCATTTACATTGTAACTTCATTTTGTACAACCTAAATATTTACTTGTCTTTCATTCTGATTATTACTATTTTACAGAGCACTTACACTAAATACATAAATATACATAAACCTAACAACCTGCACAAAAATTCACCCAAATCCTTTAGCCTTGGATTCAAGAACCTGATTTTCATGGCTTAGGTAAGAAGCAGCATTGTACTAAGAAAAGTGTGAATTTGAAATTTAAGTCAGATACAGAAAATTAATTTCTTTGCGCAGGTTGATCCACTTGGTCTACACATAAAGATTACAATAAATGCAAACATTGATCCCACAAATATCCTGTCTTCCTAATATCAAATAGGAGGATTAATCTTTTGTCGATAGTCATCGAAAATGCTTCACATTTGTCTGCAAGAAGGTGCTTGCTCTCATTTCGCTCACAGCCTGGAAAAGACGTATATATTTACACTAGAAAATTAAGTGAAGCATGGCAACACTCGTACGATTCCAGAGCCACCACTGAAATGGACATCAACTGAAATCCTAAGATGCAGGCACAATGATTCTGTAAGCTGATTCCACGTAAAATTACACGACGAGCTCAGCAGTCCAGTGAGTTTGGTAATGTCCATCACCTGCCAGCAATCCCTTTATTGAAGACGATTGTCTAAAGTGTGTAAAGCATCTCACGAGATATTAACACTTGTGACGTTAAATATGTGCAAATATCGGAAATGGATCCTCCCATGATTGCAGCATGTTCGTTCGTTCTGACATTCCGGGCCAGTGCATTTACAGTCTCCGCGCCCGTCTCCCTGGAGGGGGGGGGGGGGCCACTGTGCTACGCCGACCCTCCGGAGCTCTGTGAGGCTGGCTGAGCCGACGGCGCGGCCTGCTGTGTTGCTGCCCCGGGTTGCTGCACGGAGGGCGGGGACAAGCTGCTCTGCACCTGTGCCTGGAACTGTGCGAGCTGCTCGGGACTGGCCAGGTTCTTCAGCAGGTTGTTCTCCTGCTCCAGCTGCGAGTTCCTTTCGATCAGTTCTTTTATCTGCTCCTTTAAAACCTCCACTTCCTCCCGCACGGCATACATCAAGTGACTCTTCACTAGGTCCTGGAAAGAGAGATGGCAAGCACAGTTCAGAATTTTATTTCAGATATTAATACAAAATATTTACTGGATAGGTATGAGGTTGCATTTTTTAGATTTTACTGGATTTTCCACATCTTTACTTGAAAATAGATAACTAAGAAAAAACAAAACATAAAAAATATTACGAATAATTAACAACGGTGCAGGGCATTGCGTAAAGACGGATAGAAAACAGGGCAATTCTCCGCAGAGATGGACCCCTCCTCATTACGCCAATACAACGCGTCACCAGAAGAACAAAATGGCCGGCCTCCAGAGAGGGCAGCCAATCAGAAGGCGAGTTATTTATAACCGCATGTCAAAGATTCAGAGTTTGCCTAGCAACAGTCGGCAAGAGGCAGAATCGCGTGAGTTTCTTCAGGCACTGATCCAACAACAAAAGGACTGCCAAGGAAACAGAAACCGTAGGTCTAAACAAGCACATTTCTCTCTGAAAGTATAACCCAAACTTAAATTCAGTTAAAAAAAACGTAGCCGAAATTAATTTACGTCGAATTGCTATCCTGTAAATAATCAAAAACACATATATAGCCGTCATTGGCTAAATAGCTTTGGTCATCTAGAATGAGTGTAGCTATAAACTAGCCGAAAGTGTCACTCCGACGGTCCGCCTCTTAAAAACACGCTCCGATAAACAGCCAAATTAAGATATGAGAAGCGGATACCTGCCTATATAAACCCACCTTCAAGCCCAAAATACAATAAAAAGAGATCGTTAATCATTTTTTATGTTAATGAAAATGTCCGTACAATCAAATAAATGCTGTTACTTAGGTAGGGGAGGGGGCATATGAAGATAAAAGAAGCATCTTAATGTAAATGCAGTGATTAGCAAAATACATCATTAAATATATATTTACAAAAAACACTTACCATCGCTTGCTCTATTTTGTTGTCGATGGCCACCACACTAGCGCCGGAGGAGCTAAAAAATAAAAACACCAATGCATTAATGGACAGCATAGAGATATCAAACAGAAATACGAAAGTGTCGTGAAGTGGGATAAGATTAAAAACGATACCAGCATTAAACCAGACGTACAGTCAATGCGGTGGTTTCAATGCAATGCACTGAAGGCGGACCCGGTGATGTTAACCAGACTACTGCCGCCTGAACGCTTCATATCACAGGTCAGACAACTTTAGCATCCATTTATAAAATCGGATATGGAATACATTTACAAAAGGCAAATCGATGTTTCCCCCAACTTTCACTGCAATTTCAAAGCTACTTCAAATCCTGGTTATTTTCAAAGCATCGTTACCTCCATGCATCCCGTCAAAACGGTACATTTTCCTCTTTACAAATCGCAAGCGAAAGGTACGTTTCGACGGACTGCTACATCACGCCTAACTCCACAAAGATGACATTACAATATTCATCATCATCGCACGCAACATTCGCGGCTATTCACACTTTGCATATTTAAATGTAAATTTGACGTTACCTATTATCAAGACTGAGGGGCGAACTCTCTGTGCCCAGCAACGATGACAGGAATGATATTGAAAAATTTCTCAGCTGGCAAACACCAAGATCCATCGCCACTGGATAACATGGAGTATTCATGCTATTACGTCCATATAACGGGCTAGCAAACAAAACGTCTTCTGAACTCTAATCAAAATCACATTCTGTTTTCGTCGGATCTGGAGAGGCTTTGAGGGGGGAAGTCGGTCTCCAGACAGAAGAAAAACAAGCATCCAAGGGGAACCCGCACAACTACCGACGCAGCACAAAGAATATCCAAGGTCAGCTCATCTCCACCGTGCTGAAAATCTGCAGCCTCTGCCATATTTGCATAATATATCCAAGGGGAAAAAAACACGCAACACTCTGCGGCATCTCATTGGCGGAGAGAGTAGGTAATTATATTAATTTATTCAGGAACGCCCCCACCTGGAGCTCAGCCGACCTACTTGGCATAATACATTCAAAGTGCATACCGGGAAAAACCGGCTGGAGTAAGGAGGAATGACCTATTAATCTGCACGACGCGGTAACCACTTTTGGGAATTTATCCTTTAGACAATCCTGCATCAGATTCTAATATCACAATTTTATATACAAAGCATCAGAACAAAAGAATAATTTACTAGAAATACTAACTATAGTTATATAGTTCGTCAACCCGACGTCAGAAAGACATCCATGATATTCATGCAGGTGCATTGACGGTTGCTGTACACTTTACACAAGATGCTGCCACCTGCCGACGAAAAGGAGAAAACCGTTTCGACCTTTATTGTGGAGGGGAAAAGCGCTTCTCGGAAATGAAGCCACCAGAGAACAGTAACAAACAGACCTCTGGCTCCCTTTAAAATTAAGTGCATTACCCCAAGGGACATAAACCCGCAGTTTCACCTTCCTCAGCCCTGCTACACTGCAGTTTAAATGGCAAGGAATTCATTTCTATCTAAACAAACTGCACTATTTTAGATTATACTTAATTCACAATAATTTAAAAATTTTATAAATTCTATAGCTAACATCACATTACTTTGAAAAGCCCTTTCATTATTTTCCCACAAAAAATTCTTAACTGCATTTCTGTCATGCTGTCTGTAGTCTAACATAATTGCTCCAGACCAAAACCTACTGCTGAGCTAGCTACAGAATTTATCGGAATAAAGACAATCAATTGCAACCCACCTTCTGAGAAACGTATCAAAATAAAATCCTGCATGAACGTGTGACGCAGGTGCAGCCTGTCTGCCCTAAACCACACCTAAAACATCTAGGCCTACTGTTCCTCATTCCAGAGAACTCAAGAATCCTCATATTACTGTTGCATTATTGAAATCCTTAAGATGGGAATAACTTACAATGAGTCGGGCTGGAGTTAAGCTACCCTGCACTGTTCCAAAACCCCCTGTCTCAAACTTGAACCAGCGTTCCATAGTCCATAGTTAGGGTGTAACTGTACGGTAATCTTTAAATATACACCTCACTTCTCACCGCTGAGAGGTCAATCTCAGAACTGTCATCACAGTTATTGCAAAGACCATCACTACTACAAATCACAAACTGCTTCAGGTAACAAGTGACAAGGATGAGATAACATGCTTTGTTGTTAAAGACAGAACATGAATCAAACACCAACATTAAGCAGGGCCACCACCACAGAAGAGATACTTATTTTCTCATGGGTTAATTAGCTTATCAAATAAGGAACAGAAAGCGTAATCCTCCATGACATCCTCCATGATATATGAAAAAGAACACCCTTCTGCAATGAGACATTCTCGTGGGTACTGAAGTGTCGAAGCCCTTTCTAAATAAGCATGAATGTACTGGGAAAAGAATAAAATCCAATGCTTCACTGCACAGGCACTCTCTGCACAGAGCAAACAGCTTCCTTCAATGCAAATGTGTGCCAGACAATCGAAAAAACAGTACACGCTAACCTGAAAATACACAGTACACTCATGTGAATGGGTCAGTATAATTGTATTACACAAAGAACATAATGAAACGGAGTTTTCGTGCAAACCCGGCAACTGCAATACGAGAGGCAGGAAGTGATGTGGAATGTCTTTGTTTTATATGCATATTTAATAAGCAGGAGGATCAGGCCACAAAAAGCCCAATCCAACTCCCACCATGGCAAACGACCTTTCAGTTAATGTGGCTAAAACAAATCCAATAAGAACGATTGTTGCCACACTGCAGTCTTGAGTCAGATCGTCTTTATTTTGACAGAGTACTCTGTATTATTAGCTTCTACGTTTACGCCCAAGAATTCCCAGGAGTAATGCGCGTGTCGCTATTGGCTGGGGATGGGTCAGGTGGAGCAGGCTCATTCACCCCAACAGGCAACCTGCTGGGCTTAAAGGATAAGCGCTAATGCTTTTTCCACTCCTTAATGATGGAAGACCGGCTAGCAGGTATAAGACTTAATGTTAAACAAAGCAGAAACAATCGACAGGGTCATACCATTTTCCAAATCCTTATGCCATTAAAATTTGTGAGTAGGGGGTGGGGTTAAATCAGGTAGACTTCAGAATCAATACTCCAAAACCTGGTCCTTCTCTAACAAATATAGATCTTTTAAAAGTGATGCAATTGGCTCTTTCTCACATGACGTCATATCATGTCACAAACGAGACTGACAAGTGAGTAAAATATAGATCTTCCAATCAGGTATTGTTGCACAGCAAACACAGATGATTTAAACTGCTTCAGTTTAGCAGCTTTTTAAAAACAAGCCAAAAAGCTCACTACGCTCACTGAGTGGAGTCAGCTCATTTGGATTCTTAGATGGCCCTAAAGTTTAAGCAGTAACAGAGTCCAAATAAATCTCCTGTATCTGGGATCTACTTAAGGCTTGTGCCTCTTTGCCCCAGGTACATGAAGCATAAACAGGTTAGGATCCCAAGAGGCTCAGTTATAATGAGTAAACATGAACAGAAATGTTAAAAAAACACTATGTTTCTCCCATATGCAACAGCTACAAATAGACACGCAAACTAAATAAATAAAAAAATTATATGTAATGGACAATTAGGAAAAGGGGGACCTAGTTATATAGCTACTGGATTCTAAATTAAATAAATATGAACTCATGTGGATATAATCTAATGGTTTAATTAAACTTGTTACAGGATTTGTGAAGAAATGCTATAACAACTGAATTTACAGTCATGGAGCGATCATTTTTGCCATTATTTCATGTACAACATAACACATAACTCACTTTAAACTCACTTTAAAGTTACAATTCTGCAAGCCTAATTCTACTGAATTTTTCAACAGCTCCTGCTCTACAGAATGGGTGTCCATCACATCTATATGCCAACCAAAAATTATTTTAACCATGAAACCACTGGGAATTTGATTAAAAAAAAAAGGGACCTGAACACCATAAATGAAAAGTCTCAGTGTCTTTTTCCTCCACTGGTAGCCCAAGGGCAATTCACACATACATAAAAAGCATCAGCGCAAAGCACGCTAAGAAGCTAGGTCACAAAGGAGAGGGACAGACCCTAGGCTAGCATGCTGCTCGAGCGTAATGCTACGCCTGCAGATTTTACCTCTTCAAATGCTGTTCCAGTTCCCAGAACAATAGCTTCACAGCCATCTCATCCGGGCCCTGCACTCGGATCACCGTTTCTCTCATTGATGTGTTAATAAGCACTCCACCTTCGATAACAATGCCAACCACCTCTCCCGCTAAATCTCCATGGACCCCCAGACTGGCCAGCCCATCACGTCAGCGGAGACGAGAGGAAAAAAAACTAAACGGAAAACAGAAAGCGAGGAGCGTGAGCTTGGGCGGCG
>JAODLC010000001.1:44599071-44619829 GCA_026781145.1 Hippopotamyrus pictus
TATATATATATATAGAGAGAGAGAGAGAGAGAGAGAGAGAGAGAGAGAGAGAGAGGATACTTAATACTTCAGCATACGTGGGTGGGAAAAGTCCTTGTTGCCAGTGAACCAGAGGAGCCAGTTACAACATCAAGATAGAACCATCCAACAAATTTTATTGACTTTCAAACTACAACTTGATCTGAACCTGAGAAGTAGCCCCAAGCTGACAAGGGAGCTTAACGGATTGACATATCAAGAAAGAGCGAAGGACTATGGGATAGTGCCACATCTAAACTGGGCAGGAAACCGTAACAGAGCAGTAGATTGCAGTAGATTTAGCAAAGCGCAGGGCAAGTAGCAGATCAAGATGTTAGCATAGCATGGGCCGCTAGGTGAAAGTATATGCAGATCTGCGATAAGCACATCAGGCCAGCACACATTAGGGCCTGGGAGCCATTTGGATCCAGTCCAGCATATCTCCCCATGTCTTGGTGGATGCGCCCCCACTCTACAAAGACCTCATTATTCCCCCCCCTTTGTTCCCAGCCTTTGCAGGTACAGTTCCAGCCAGACACGCAAGGGGGAAACACGACACCCAGAGTGTCATAAAAAAAAGTGATGGTCTGCACTGTGGACATGCTGGGAAAGAACTGAGAAGATCCTCCGCAGACAAGGGGGGTTCACATCACACGTTTGCGACTTGAGTGAAGGTAACCAGAGCGTCAGACCTCATCAGAGACACGCATCGGATACGCCTTTGTCTTCAGAAAAGAGGCGGATGGTGGAGGCCGACTCCACGAGCTCTCAGGCGCTCATCGGCGGCTTGAAGAACCATGACACGCTCCACATGACTTTCGTCAGCAGACGGACAACCGGAGCAGGATAATTTGGCCGACCAGTCATAACCTGTCAAGAGCATTCCATGCTGAGAAACGCCCTTTCCAAACGCAGTTTTACATAGCTCAGCGCGCTCAGTATCGATGTGCTGACAGCCGCGTGGGTAGGAGGTGCTGACAATATCGGACCTCAGCACAGGGAGGACAACAATGTGTAATTAAGCAGGACAAACCAGGGGGAAAAAAAAACAATGCTCATAACAGGATTAGGTGCCACACAACAGGCTTGAAGTTCTATAACCCCCGGCTGGAAAAAATCCGTTAACCTTCTCAAGCTAGATATAGCAGAAGTAAGAGTTGAAAACATGAACAGATGCGCAATAGGACATAAAATGCTTTTCCGGATAAAACCCATTGGAATCCATATTAATGCCCCATATTAATGCCACAGTACTCGGCCCGTTGTTTCGGGCCATTAGATCCCTGTACAAACAGAGCGAGAGTTTGGTTCACATTGCCAGCAGTCAAATTCATTCCCGGTGGGTGTTGGACTCCACCACGGCTTTGTTACAGATTCTCTTCATAACATTTATGGACAGAATTTCTAGGTGTAGCCAAGGGGCAGAGGCGGTCTGGTTTGGGGGACTCAGGATCGCGTCTTTGCGCTTTGCAGACGTCCTGATGGATTCATCAGGCTGACTTGCAGCATGCACTGGGGTGGTTCACAGCTGAGTGTGAGACTGTTGGGTTATGGGTCAACACCTCCAAGTCTGAGGCCACGGTTCTCGACCATAAAAGAGTGGATTGCTCTCTCCTAGTGGGGATGAGTTACTGCCTGAAGTGGAGAAGTCAAAGTATCTCAGGGTCTTGCTCACGAGTGAGGGAGAAGGAAAGCGGGAGACCAACAGGTGGACTGACAGTAATGTGGATACTGTACTGTTCTGTCAAGGTGAAGAGAGAGCCAAGTCAGAAGGCAAAGCTTTTGATTTACCAGTCGATCTATGTTCCTACCCTCACTTATGGTCACGTGCTTTGGGTAGTGACAGAAAGAATGAGATCGGGGATATGAGCAGCAGAAAAGAGTTTCCTTCGCAGGGTATCAGGGCTCGTCCTTAGTGACAAGGTGAGGAGCTTGGACATTTGGGAGGGGCTCAAAGTAGAGCTGCTCCTCCTCTGCATTGATAGGAGTCAGCTGAGGTGTTTCAGGCATCTATGTAGGATGCCTACTGGACGGCTGCCTGAGGAGGTGTTGTTTCGGGCATGCCCAATTGGGAGGAGACCCTGGGGCAGACTCAAGACATGTTGGAGGGATTGTGTCTCGTGGCTAACCTGGGAACGCCTTGGTATTCCCCTGGTGGAGGTGGCTGGTGAGAGGGAGGTCTGGGTATCTTTGCATAGATTGCTACCACCACAGAACACATTGGGGTGGATGGATGGTAATATATTTACAAACAAGAGAGCAGGGAAGCTGATCAAATTAGCACTTATTTGTAAAATATTAAGTAAAGATGAAAACTGTCTTACCTTTATAAAGCAGCCATGTTAAGTGGTCAAGCAGGGAAAAAAAAACATCAGTTACATCACCTTCAAAAACAAAAGCACTCAATGGCCTTTGTCTACAGAAGGAGACTGAGAGAGCTCTGTGTTAAAAACAAAGCATTCTGGATGTTCAGTGTATCCATGATAGAGAGGATGGTGATGGACCTGAACAATTTATAACATTACCAGGATAAGTGTTGAATAACAAAATGTATTTGTTTTGAAGTTCGCTCCAGCGCACAGATTTTCTAGCAATCCAGCCCCAGCCCTAGATACAGCCTCACACTGGCTCCATGTTGCCTGATGCAACATTTTGCAAAGGAATTAAAATCAGGCAATGGCACAGCTAGCGCACAGAATGCATCGTATCCTGCTGCTTCAGCAGGCATTGCACCTGCTCACTCTGCTCACAGTTTTTGGTGGTTCTTCAGGACAAAATGTGAACAACATCACAAGGTCACTAAGTAGAGGACATTTGAGGTAATGATACAGTTTCATGGGATCCCAAGTTTCCCTGTCTGTGTCCACGACTGGGGTGCGTAATCCAGCTTCACCCTAGAGGCGAACTGCAAATAGTCCAATAGCCTGTATTTTGTAATAATGAAGCCCGGGACTGATATGACAGATTATGGATGATGATATGGATGTAATCATGCAACATGCTTTTCTGTTGCCATTTAAGTTTCATGTGTAATGTTTCACCTTGATCTTTCTAGGCTACTTAGCCAACATTTTTGAGAAACCTCAGATGAAATTATCAAAAGATGGCCATACCTGCTTATGCAAATGTTCATTTCAACTATATTCTGGATGAACATCTCAATTTAAGTTTCTTTCAAACAGCAGTGCTTGGTTTGTCTCACAGCAGATCCCGCACAGTGGACAGTGTGAGGCAAGGACACAGTGGACAGTGTGAGGCAAGGACACAGTGGACAGTGTGAGGCAAGGACAGAGGCTCCTGGCTCAAAGGTAAGGCAGTACCTTTGAACAAGACTAGTTGAAATCCCTCTAGTAAGGTACAGTTTTGCAAGAATTTCATAAAAACTGCAAAATGCTTTAGATAACTACCAACAAAGTACATAAACACAGTTAAACTTCATGAGCAGGGCACCGTCTCTGAAAATAAGCCTGAAATGCGGATGCTTTCCAGCACTAACTCCACATTCCACTACCCAGGAGAGGTGATCCGACACAGGTAAACTGATACGTGGCTCCACCTTCCAAGTCTAAAAGAGCCTGCTGGCATCGAAACGTTTAATCACACCTCCTAAATCACCTGTAAACAAATAATCTTGTTCCATCCTGCTCACCCACCCACTTTCAGAGAATCTGAAAGCTGAACCGATGCAACAGTAACCCTACCATCAGATTAAAAAGGTATTATGAGCAAGAGCAATGATACTCACACATACGCCCACAAATGCTAGATGCCAAATACTGAAGCACTCTCCTCAAGGATACTGATAGCCACAACAAGAGCTAGTCATGCAACTGCAGCTGGGTGTCTCATGCCTTCCTTTGTCTAATCAAGTCCTTCTGAAATACGACGTGAACATCACACCCAGGTTTATATAATGCAGATTTCCCTAGGAGTGACATGAAACATTAAGAAATGCTTGATATTTAAGGAGGATGTGGCTTGATTTTTATGTTTTGTTCAGTATATACTTCAAAGCACAAAAAATAGAACATTAGATTTTTAAACAATGATTATGCTTTAGGGGTGACAATAGTACCACAAATTCTGTGCATAAAACATCTTCTTTAATAAACAGTGCCACCTAGTGGTTGTATGAAAATATTTTTTAAAATAGCATGTATTTAAGAAAATGATTTACATGTGCAATATACCTTTTTTCCCCTCATTTTTAGACCCTATTTTCAAACATCAGCCACAAAGGACAGCAAACAGAACTATCATGAACCCTGAGAAAAAAAGAATTCCAGAAAATCTTACTTATCAGTGGGTTGAAAATCTATGATTTCCATGAGGGTGTAACATCGGAAAAGTGATATCAGATTCTGTTAGTGTGAAATGGCAACACCTACCAGAGAGACGGGACCTGCAGGATTTTACACTTTGTTCTTGACTTATTCATCATTGCATATAAAAGCTCTGCCTGCCCTTTTTCAGATTACATTTTTCAGGTTTCTTCCAGATTGAAAAGTGATCAGAAACCACTATATTTTACACACCTGCACAAAGAGTTTGTTTTTAAATCCTGTATATGAGTAATTATTTTATAACTGAAATGCAATTTAATGCCACAGAACCTTCTGGCCCTTATTAGGTATCACTGTCACTTCTGATCATAGCTCTGTAGACGTCTAGGGTTGGACCCTTCAGATCTTAATCCTGTACGGCCACAGACTGCAAGGTTTACAGCAGAGGGAAAAGGTAAAATTGGTTTAATCCAGTTTGTAAGCCAGTGTCTCCAAGAAAAAATGAAATGAACCACTAGAGTTCACTCTTATGCAATATTCCCTTAAGGGGTCATGTGCTTTCGATGAAAGTACCTCAATTGATCAAATGAGACTTAAAATAAAAAGAACATTATAAGCATTAAAAATCTATGTAAAGAGTTGGGCACCTTTTCTGTCATACAAAAAAAAACTTTTCTTTATAACTCTTGTACTTAACTGGTAATAACATTTATAACAAGAACAAACAAATGTGGATTGTAAGGCTGATGCTAGAGGGTGTGAAAAAGACACAATGCAAAAACTTGAAAGAACAACACTAATGGCTTTGACTACAAAAAGATCCCATGAAAATGTATTTAATTGTCAGCATTCTAGATTGTTCTGTCACTGTAAACTGTAATAAAACCCCAAACAAATCACAGGTACTGTAATTTGTCATCATGCAAAAAATGCTTTAATCTCATAATATGCTCTTTATTATAACAGGTACAACTATTTCAGCAGGGCTTAATACCCAAATTGTTCAAATAATGCTTACAAACAGAAGCAAAAATTCCTCTGCTTTGTTCACTCTAACTGAATATACCATTTTATTCTGGTTAAATTCTCTAAGCAGTAAAATATTGAAACAGTTTCCTTATCCTATTCCTGCTGACCCACTGTTTCTCCGTTTTTTTCCTTATGGCCGATCTGAATTAATTACCCTTGACTGATCGGTTGATCAAATGAATCGCAAGAAATGAATCAGCTTAAACGGAATTAATTATCTGACACAATAAAAGCATTTAAATGAAGAAGCTTCATAAAAGTTTCTCACTTTTAACTTTCCAATTAAAATGAATGTCAATTTCAACTGAGCAAAAAGTTCAATGGCTAAAGCAACAGAAAAAAAACTACAGATTATTTAGATTAGATCATTTGCTTTGATTGACGAATTACTCGCAATAAAGAAACGGCACCTGTAACAGGCCTGCTTAGGGAAATGTGGGATTTAACTTAAGTCTGTGAATCTGAAGACTCCCAAGGATCCTGCCAGGTAAACAGAATCTCCACTGAAATTAAATCTTGGTTAGCAGTGGATATCCATGAAAAATATTGGAAAAAAAAATGCACTTATTTCACAATAAAATCAGCATTTTCATGTCTTCTTTGCGGGATGTCGCTATTACTTACTTTTGAATCTGGAAAAGGTAAAGGCAAAGTAAATATTTCAGAATTTGGTGATCAGTGGTCATTGTTGACACACCACAGCATACAGTGCACAACAACGAAATGTGCCCTCTGCATTTAACCCGTATGTGACATAGCAGGGGGCAGCTAACTCAGTGCCCGGGGAGCAGTGCTTGGGGGTGGTACCTTGCTCAGGGTACCTCAGTGGCACCTTGTTGGTCGGGGATTCGAAGCTACAATCTTTCAATTACAAATACACTTCCCTAACCATCAAGCCAGCACTTCAGCTAATGAGAGCGACATGCAGACCTCATTGCAGACATCAGGGATACGGACAGTGCTGGCTGACATCAAGAACAGAATAATACTGATTTGAGCAGGAGTCTGGGGACACTTGCTGGGTCCAAGCAGAGTGACTTCCGCTCGTCACTCTCCTGTTGTCCCCAGATACGTTTCTCAGTTTCTATGCCTGCCTCCTGCTCTTTTTTCCTTCTGACGATTCAACTGACGTCAGAGAAAACAACAATTTATAAAGCGAATAGTATTCAAATGAGACCATTTGCCAAGATAAGCTTCAACTTAAATTTACAATACTTAAATAACATCATCCAAACACTGTCATTTACTAACACTTACAATTTCCATGTAATATACCTCGGACCCATGAGACCTTAACAAAACCTTACAAAGTGATATTTACATGCATAATGCCTAAGGTCTAACTTTGCTTATAAAACATTCCTATTTCTAAACAACTGCAAGACATATCACAGGGTACTGCATCACAACAAATGCAAGTTCATGGTTACGTTTATGTGCTATCCCTCATGGAGGAAGCATTCAAGGACAAAAAGAGTGCCCTCTCCATTTCTGCAGCAAATTAGAATGCCATTTAAATGGTAGCAAAAATGGAGGAGAAAGGAGGAGAAAAATCGTCTTTTTTTTTTTGTAGAACGTGGCAGCGGTCCATGGCCTTTTGCTATAATCAGCCACTAGGGGGAAGCAGACACTACATAAACGATAGTGCCAGGATTAAAAGCCCAGACTGAGACGGAGCACATCAGGTGTTTTCTGAACCAACCCTGTCTGCAGCAGATGCTACTCAGCTCTTTGCAGTATAAGTGGCTCAAGGCCTGGGGTGTCACAGGCTCACTGGTCTGGTTCTCTCACCTCGATTGTTTAACGACAATCACCATTTGGACGGAAAATCACAGACTGTCTTAGCAGCCACTCACTGACAGCTAAACCCAAAAGAACCCTTAAGTACTGGACTTCCTCGTCGTTGCTTTGCAGCACCAGTCCTTAAAGGTATATACATAAAAGTGATGTCAAATATGACAAGAGAATAACAAGGAAAAACGTCAAAGAAAACATCTCTAAGGCAGGGTAAAGATGGACCTTTCTAAAAGGTCTACCTAAACATTTTTATTTGCTTTGTAATATTCAAAGCACTACCAGAACAGGAACTTAGCTGCAATTAACTTAGGCAGCACTTTTATGGAAAAGGAAAGGGTGAAAAGATTTAATCCGAGGCCCGTTCTGCGGCAGCTAAAATGAGGGTTCTTATTCCACTTGCATTTTCTACACCAACACACATGAAATTTAAAACCGCGAGGTCACAGTGCTTTTAAAAAGGGAACGGACCACATCCGATCCTTCCCCAGAAGACCAGAATTACTAGTGCAGCTCAGCACAGCAGTAAATGCTAGGTCATGTGCTTGGCTGGTGGAGGGGGCGTTGTACTTTAGAATAATAGTGATTGTAGTAAAATAAACAAAAGCCAAGTCCTTAAGAGAGAGACACAATGTGAAGGAACAGAGGAACAGGCTCCCATTGTCCACTAGGCACAAGTGACTATGTGGCACTTATCTTTATCTGGCTGCTTCGATGATGTCACTCATCACATCATTCAGCTATTTGGAAAGAAGAAAGAGGAGAAGAGGAGCCGTACACTCCCTTAAGCTTACAGACAGACAGGAGATCCTGCTCCGCTTCTATTGAGACCGTAATACTTTCATCTACTGCGGTCCTGGCAGATTACGATCTAAAGCACCACTGTCGATGTAAACGCAAAGTATAAGCTGTCTGAAAAGCATCGTAACCAAACCTAATTCGTAACCAAAATGACCAACAGGCAGGCACCCGCTTCTGGGGCTAGTACCTGGCTTTGGTGGCAGGGTTGCGACCGGCTCTGCGCGTATCAGGGTCGGCCTGACATGCGGTGCCACCCCATTCCTCCTTACAGGCTGCCGCGAGGCGCTGGCCGGGTCCGCGGTGACTCATTTATGATGTTCCCAAGCCACCGCGTGTGTAAACAGTAACCTCCGCCGGTCACAAGCCTGACTGGTGGCTGCGGCGAAACGCAGCTTCGCCTGACACATGATGAGTCACTCGTGCAAACACCACGCTTTTATGAGCACGGCCCCACGACCAGGCCAAGAAACGCACGCAGGCGGACATAAATACCGGCCTGGGCCTTCCTCAGATGACCGCTGCTATTCAACGTGGGCCCTCTGACCCAAAAACCTTATAACCCCGTCCTCACAGCAGCTCTGCGGTGTGTCATGGGATCAGCGGCAGGCTGACCCAAAACGGGAGGAGGCAGTGCCCCTTCCAAATGGACACACATCCTGCTGGAATAGGCCTTGGGCCTGGGCGGGCTGACGGTGTCATTTTCAATTCAATTTTTGGTCAACAAAGCAGCCGTGGTCCTGAATTTAACCCATGACAGGAGATCACTAGGCAGGCCATTTTCAGTTCCATCCCTGCTTTGGCCGCCTTACATGAGATGGGGCCGTCATGTCGGACACGCCCACTAGGGGGCCAGGCGTGCAGAAAGGCCCGACACAGATGCCCATTCTTCCAGCGGACCTCATTAGCGAGTGCGGAGAGAGACTCCCCGCTGCTCAGTCACACTATCAAAGGACACAAAGTGTCCTTTTCAGAGCACAATGAGCAGCCGCCTGACCGCTGGGAGACAAAGGTCGGGAGAGGCTGGGTGCCCTGCTGCCTGAAGAAGCACCGACAGCCACATTCCCCAGCCCCCAACTCGCTTTACGGGCTGCCACTTTGACACGGTGAGACCTCAGAGGGCAGACGCTGGGGAAGGGCACATTCCACAACCCCGGGGTAGACATCCCATGGAACAGAGGGGTGTGAAGGCATCTGGAGGGGGAGGTGTATAGCCCGGCTATGTTTCTAACACAGGCTGCCTCTGTCATGGTGGATCACTAGTTATTCCTTTTTCCCAACATCCTTTGCAACATTCTTCACTGACAGTTGATGCTAATGATGTAAGACGATGAACTACCTTGGATTCAGTCTTCATACAAAAACAACCAGGCAAGCTGCCTACCAGACTTCCGGAACAAGCTACACGTCATTAGTTGATAAACAGAACTAATTGGCAAAGCACTGAACATCTTGGCTCGAGCAGGAGGCTCCTGCATGGGCTCTGCTGCCGTTACAGCAGCCTCAGGGCAATTCTGGGACACTGCTGACCACAAAAGGGCTCAAGACCAGAGTCACTAGACCAAACCTAAGCGGGTTGCTCAACGTACCTGCAGGAGGTGTATAGAGATGTCGCAGAGAGACTCGGGGAGAAAGTTGTGCATGAATACTTCATGACTTTTAGGGTAGCCAGACCCACCAATCTCCCCTACAGCTAACAGGTCAGCTGACACACAAGCAAAAGAAAAAAATCAAGCACAGAGGAGTGAATTCCTAAGACCTGCTGCCACGGTCCTTTTTCCAAACTTCTTTTTAATCTTTGTTGAGCATAAATGTGAGAGTGGGAGTGGAGAATCTGAGGTATTACCTCAACTGCCAACACCATCCGCAAAGCAACATCCAAACAAAGATAAACAAAGCTGACGATACGGCAGATTCCAGAAAAGCAAGAAACAAGCCTGCACTTCCTGTGAAGCAAGTCAATGTGGGACAGGCTGAGTGACACGATCCCCTCATTTCCATTTCACCTGTAGCGCAGTCAAAGGTTCCTCAAACAAAGAAATGAAAACGAACCAAATATGCCTCACTTCTTATGCTCAAAAGTTGCACTTAAGTTTGCTAATCTGTAGCAGCCTTAAACCGAGCTCATACAAAGGATGCCATCGATACTTAGAAGTGAGACCCCTTAATAAGCTTGACTCCAAAGCTTACTGCAAATGAACACTGATCTCCAAGAAAAACACATGCAGCAACACTGAAATCCTGCCAGGAGATCAAAGCTACGCAATCACAGAGTAACTATATGCAGTTGCGTAGGGATAAACAATTGAAAGTAATTACATGGCTGAAACGATTACACGAGTCCTGTCATAATTCTTTGATCATGTGCACAGTATAGTTAATGACACCTTTCAAGACTATCACACCTGCATTTCAGCTGCATGAAACCGGCCTCAGGCACGGAGGCACTATGACAGCAGCAGCCATTACCGGCAGATCTCCATGTCTGGGCCTGGATCTGAGCAGGCTGGGAGGCGCCGTGTTAGGGGGATGGCTCAGCTCAACGGTCACCAAGAGCATTTCCATCCTGCCTGGCCCTCGGAAGAAGGGCTTCAGGGAATGCAGACCTGGGCGTGCCTTGACCCAAAAGACTAACTATAGCCAGGCATCCGGGCACCCCAAAGGCAAGGGGAAATGAAGCCGGACTGGTCCTTCACGTAGCTCTAAAGGAGGACAGGTTTGTCGCAGGAAAAGGCCTTAAGTCAGCCTTCTGAGTGGAGGTCTTACATGGCATTACAGATCAACATCAAAAGCTCAAAAAATGACTAGCTACATTAGATCTATTTGTGACCAGATGCACTATTTGTGCATTCTTCAAATTCCAGAGCAGAAGAGCTCTTGCTGTAACCTCCCTCCTCTACTCCAGAGCAGGAAGGCTTTTCCTGTAACCTCCCTCCTCTACTCCAGAGTGGCAGAGCGAGATCTGTGTTCTCCACACTTCAGTCTAGGACAGCTCATCCTGTGTTCTCCCTACCCTAATCCTGACAGTTGAGCTCTTACTGCATTCTCCCCACTGCTGCCGAATTAGGTCTCCGGAGAAGGTCGAACAATTTAGCCACATGTCCTGATACCCCAGATGGCCCCAGAAGTCAACTGAGGACAGCATAGCGGCGGGGCGGGCCAGCTCTTCCTCAGCTACACCCCATCAGCAGAAGCAGCTGACCCAGAAAATAGCCCAGCGGCTCACACCAACAGCCGTCTTCCAGCAGAGGAACCAGCAACGACGCAGATGATGACCGGGCATTTGAGGACACCGGCTACACGCTAACCGCTGTCTCCAGCTCCCCCAGAAAAAGCTTCTCAGCTCCCAACAACCCCATTGACGGTGGCCAGACACACAATCCGAGTGGTAAAATGACCAGCGGCTTTGCATGGGAAATCAAACGGAAAGGCTGACAGCTCACTAGCGATTTCTCCTCTTCAGGCAGGAGGTTTTCGGTGTGGCGGAGTCGTTCGCGGGCCATAACCCGAGTTTTTCCACTTCACGACCGCGGGGTACATCCGAGCCAATGACTGAATGTCTCAGGAAACATGTTCACTCTGTCCCTGGAACGTAGCTGCCTCCCAGACTAAACTATCCGAGCCACCAGACCGGAAAGGACACCGCATGCCCAGATGTCCATCACAGGAGCAAACGGAAACAGACTGGTGTTATGGGAACAGATGTGGGTGGGGACAGAATGTGTATCATATGTATATATGTACAGAAAAACCAACCAATCAACCAAGAAGCAAAGCCAACATGATATATGGTGCATCAGCATTTTACAAACATTTGTGATATTCAAAGCTAACAAGACAGATCGGGTTAAACGGCAACTAGCAAGACTGGAGGGGGGGGACAAAACTAAGCAGCTGTGGGGAGGACTTTGGAAGGAGGGTCTGAGCGTGGTTGGACCTCATACTTAAAAGCCTATTGGGGGAATCGCCTTCATGAAAGCACCTGTAAGTCAGCCTGTCAATCTGGAGGATCCACAGACTTCAAAGGAAGATGGATATATGAGAGAATAAAAGCCAGGGGGTCACCAGGTGCATGCAGGGGTTGGGGGAGGGCTGGCTGAGGCGAGGAGACATTCTATACAGCCAGGAAACTCACTGAAACAAAAGCTCTGCTTAAACCCACCTAAATGCATGAAGAATTTGACCAAAGCTCTGCACAGTCAGCTTAACACTGAGCTGCTACATGACCTGCAAAAAGAACCTCAACACCACTACAATGACGAGAATCTTTTGTTTTCTGTAAACGAAACGTATACCAACATGAGGATGACAAAAGTGACACTCAACACCATTTGAGAGACTGTCATCGACGCAGCACTATTACATATAAATTTCCACACCCAGGTGCCGACACTGATTTGATCTAAATATGTGCTTTGATCAACAGGACTGTACTACATCGATCTATCAAGTCGTACAATAGCACTCACAGCACTGACTGTCCAGGAAACATAAGAGGGCCATTCTTGGCCTGAGAGCTAACCTCTAAATCTTATGCTTTCTGTGGTGAGCCAGGCAGAGTCAGCCTCCAGTCGACTGAAAACGGGCTTAGGCATGTAACCCTAGAAATTTCCCATCTGACTCATTAACCTCAATGGTATCAAGTGAAGCAAAGCACTATGGGAGCTCGAGCGAGAGCAGGGTGCTACTGCCTTTACCCTGACACCACGGGACAAAGCACAGTGGTCAGTGGGAGAGACTGGTCAGTGCCTTCACTGGGAAGAACCGTCAGGGGGAAAGGCTGGTTAATGCCTGGTTAATGATTCCGCCAGGGAGCATGAATTTCAAACAGAAGGGAACTACGAGCGATAACTTAAGGGGTTAAAAAAAAAAAAAAACTCCCCTTTAAACCAACCAAACAAGTTCAGTACGATCAAGAACTTGCATCCAGATAACTTAGTTCAAGCTATTATAAAAAGTGGGTTAAAAGTTCATAACTGTACAATTCCTATACATACACATCTGAGTATTATTAGACTTCAGGTTCCTCATCAGAAAGGTACAACAGCATAATACCTATTGGGATGTGAACCAAGAGTTACAGGTCATTAAGCACTTTTGATATCTGCTGTCACAGAGGTCACACCTCTAAAAAACATTCATATCCTGAATTAATTAAGCAAGAGATGAAGCTATTTCAAGCCAAAAGACTAATCAGCGAGTCATCTATTAGCAGAAGGCATTTTTCGAGGCTGGATTCACAGCTCAGAGATCGTCTACATGTGTTCCACAAAAGGGACCCTACAGAGCAGCACTTTACCTTAAGAGTAGTAGGAAATACAGAGTAAATGGGTAAAATGCAAAACCGCTCACTAAGCGAGTAGCTTCAGATTGTGGCATGTGCCGCATTACGCAACCCGACACGGCAAGTCGGGCCCTGAGTTAGACAGACATGTAACCGGCGAGCAGCGTGGAGCAGGAGATACCGGAGGCATGACGAAGCAGAGCTGTGGGTCTCCGCAGGAGGCCCGCCCTCAGATAACCTCAGGCAAGCAAGGCATTGCTATGTGCTCACACCTAAATAAAATCATTACAGAAAAGGGAGCTTAAGGATCCACGACAAAAACACACATCAACATCACCACTTACTAAACATATTTAAAATTTTGAAAACTCGATAATGTACTCAATTGTCTGCTTACTCTTTAAAATCTTGCTGTGCCTCCTTTGTTACACTCTGACGTGGGCAACTCGATTGGCTATAAAGGGAGAATGCAGTACTCCACCACGAAAGATCTCATTCAGGAAATCATCTCTCTCTAAATCACTGCAATACACTTCCAACAGAACTGTTTCAACGTACAAACTTTCTCTCCTTTTCCTGCTTAACAAAGAGTTGGATACCGTCAAATCAAATTTGCACACATTTATGAACTGGTGTGTGTGTGTGTGTGTGTGTGTTTCCAGATTCAGGATATGCAGTATTGGTGGATGTTTGTGAGAGTTGGGGTGAGCAAACTAGTTTTGCAATACGGGAATGATTGTGCCTTTAAAAAATTGTTATTGCTGCAACTTTGTGTTGTGACCGAAACTTTGTAAAATTGTAGTGATTGGATGGAGTGGGATATGGACATGAAATGTTTGTGTGATTTTATGGCCTGTATTGCATATACCATTTACATCCCGTTCTGTCTTTAATTTAATGTTCCATCTACCTCCTCAGGGATCATGGGCGGAAAATAGCAATACTTACTAAAACCTGATACGATGCATCTTTCCTTGTTTTGTACAAGGTTAATCTTTTATTGTGTGCTCTCCCTGTCTAAATAAATAAATAACACGAGAAAGAAATCTCTCACACATACAGACTTGGTGCACAACCAAGGCCAGTGTTACCCAGGCGTGACCCAGGGTGACGACAAGTGTCAGCTTTTCATGTCAAATTATCTCCATGTCCTTCACCCTGCCTGAGAAGAACAGCGCAGGGAGAAGCGTAAGAAAAGGAGCAGCAGAGTGGACAAGGAGCAGCAGAGTGGACAAGGAGCAGCATGCACCTCTTAAGGTCACATCCACCCTATCAGGCTTCAAGCTGCTAACAGAGAGCTTCATGATTTCACATTTTCACAAGATGCCTGATTGAGTAGGATACTCCTCTCTGAAGATCAATATTTCATCCCAAGCTAATATCTCCTGGCCACAACCTGGCACCATAAACCAGTAAAGGAACAGGAGGAGGGAATTCATGCAGTACGGGGGACTGACCACCGAAGATAACAGGTAGGCTGCCTGTGGTTCCTCTCCCTTTCTTATTTAAAGGGCCCTGCAGCAAGAATTATGACTTTATACAGACGGCAGTGTCATGCTCCCAGATCTGCCACATGCACTGCTGACAGACACCCTACCATGCATCAGTCACCCACGTGATTAGAGGATCAAAGCCAGGACATTGCACTGCCTGGAGATCCCCTTCATTTTTATTTTCCAACAATTCCTCTAACGAATTTACACATATAAGGTTACACTGTAACCCCTCCAGATTCTTGCACCCCAACCGCTACCCATAACATTCTGCTAGCCTGAACAACACAAAAGTCCAAAAATGACCAATTTCTAAACAAACAGTTCTGCATAGAACAATCTGCTTGCCAAGTTTAATAATACATTATAAGCATGTTGCAGGTTATAAATAAAACGTAATGTAATGTAAATAAAATATTGTGGCACTAGAGCGGCAAAGACATCATTAGGCAGACAGGAAAGCTCAATTTTTAGCGGCTCATATAGTGTGATGCTTAAAAACAGAGCCTTAAGACAGCGGTAAAACAGCATTCGAGAATAAATTCACATACAGCCTTTAAGGAGACAAAAGTGCAGACAGGCAATAGAGACAGAGCGCTAACTGTCATACTTTGAAAACTACGAGACTTGTCTCCTTAAAGGCTAATTTTTTTTCCAGTTCACTAGCTTATAAAACCTTAAAAAACAAAACAGATCGGGATAAATCTGGAAAAAATGGAATTTGGAAAAAAAAAAAAACTGATTTCATAGGGCTCTAGATTGGGAGATTCAGACTGCGATCTGAACAAGGGGTATGGCCAGGTTGCAGTGCAGATGGAGGAAGAGCAGGTCGGAATTACCCTCTTCCCATGTCTAGTCATTTCTCTCCATTGTCCATTTGCATTACATCAGTTAATCTGCACTACAGTGAGCCTTTATTTTCTCATTACTTCAGGTTATTGCTCTACTCTGCGTCTGTGAAAGCGGCACACCGCTCTTAGCCGTTTCCCTTGCACTTTGCAGTTATTTACACATGGAACGCGTGTGCAAACTTATTTACGTCTTTGCATGCTTTACCTGTAAATTTGTCATTTCTATTGTGTTCTTTAGGTTTGTTTATACTATCCAGCAAAAAGTTTCTTGAAATATTGTTCTGTACCTCACGTTCGGCACCCAACCATAACCAACTGAAGAGCAGATTTCCAAAACTGTGAAAATCTGCTCTTCAATTCTGTTACGTTTGTAATAAAGTGTTCTGAGGTCTGACTATGAGGAGGGTACAGTACAGTATAAGGGCAACGGATACTGGAAGAACAGGAGTGGCCAGTATCAAGTACGGATGGAAGGCAAGATGGACACCAGAACACAACTACAGGACACCATTTACTCATGCCACACCCCAGCAGACACACTTGTGGTATAGATTATTATATTATACATGTAGTAATCCAACTTTACCTGACCAGATGCGTGACTATTAATAATCCCGACTACGTACGTATCTGCGCTGGATATCACCGGCACGTCACACGCCTCATAGGCGGAACCTGTATGTCCGTTATAACCGAACAAAACCACAGCCAAAAGCGGGACCAGATTGTTTGTCTGTTATAAGCGAAATTCTGTTCTATGTGAGTCCGCTATATCCGATGCTTTTTTGGCATGTTCTTAAAGGCGTGCGGCCGGGACCAGCAGACCTCGTCCGTTTTAGACGATATTCAGTTATAAGAGAGTCCACTATAACGGGATTTTACTGTATAGTCATCTTACTGAAAAGTAGAGTGTATAATAAATGTAAATACAACAATGTTGCTAATTAACGTTGGTAATTAATCTGAACACCAAGCAATTATGTTGGTCACCTACTGGTGAGCACGTGTCAGACTAAATGCTAGCACGACTGCGCAGCTGTGAGATGTGACATGTAAAGGACGCTGCCTGAGGGCGACCAAACGATGTGGCCGGAGAATGTGAATGACAAAAAGCTATTTCGGAACCTTGATGGCAACTGGCGAAATGACAGGTCACTGCAGAACCATTTATTCATTTACACTCAAAACAGTGTCATCAGCTGGGAGACTCCCAACTCTTCTCGATGGCAATTCTGATGGTGAAAACCGCTGCCCCAAAGCACTCAGATCAGGCGTTTCCAGTTCATTACTGAAAGCACTCAAAACACATTTTGACAAAGAGAGAGAAAAAAAAAAACAACACAACATTGTTTTAGACCCCACCAACAGTCTCCTGTCGGCTCTAATGGTTCATTTAAAAACATTTGACCATATTAGCGTACTAGTGGCAGGGGGAGGGGGGACGACAGTGGAAACAGTCATTGGCTATGAGCTGTTTCACTCTGGTTCTCAGCACTCGTGACCCCCCCCACCACCAACAGAGAGGCCAGTGGAATGGGTGGACAGACGGGTTAGCTCGGTGTCTGCAGGGGATAAATCAGGCCAACGTTCTGGATTTCTCTGGCCTGTTTTGTGTGGGAGTGGCATGGGAGGTGAGGCTGGGGGGAGGACGCAGATAGATGATTGCGTTTGCGAGGTGTGTTCAAAACACGATACAACAAATACTGACATGTGGTTATGCTTTACAATCAAACGAGACGACTCTCCCCTAAAAGGTCTGCTGTACAGGTTTTTTGGAAACTGACGGGAGGGACAGGAGGGAAAACTTTCACTTGCCCAACCCTTTGTTTTACCAATACAGTGGGACCTAGGAACTTAATTTCTTCCAGAAGGCTGGTTGAGTTGCGATTTGGTCGAATTCCAAATCGAATTTCTCCATAAGAAATAATGTAAATTACCTTAATCCGTTCCAGGCCCCCAAGTGATTATTTAAAGTATTTAAACTTATTTGCCTACCTAACTAATGACAAAAAGCATTAACAATCAATATAACACTAATACACACATGAAAAATGACACATACAAAAGCAATTAACATGAAATAAATGACAATCCCACACTCAGAAGCAATAGCACATGCATGTGCACCACCTTCAAGTATCACTGTAATTGCCTTTTTTAAATTCTACAGTTTCTCTCACTACTTTCCTCTTTGGTTTGCTGCTATCACTGCTCACTTTCTTAGGAGCCATGATTACTGTATCATTCAATGTGCTGTAAATAAAGCACAAAAAAATTTTGCACTGAACTTCTAGAGGTACCAGGAGACTGAGAGCGATTCATAGGCATAAGCATCCCAGTAGGTCCGCTTGTCTTTGTTTTAGCCCACAGACGCATCACGATCCATACAAGTTTTAGCAGGTCTGTTTTGCTTTGCCGTGTTCCGATTTTTTGGTCGAGTCATGGATCAATTTCTCTCGACCGACCCGTTCAAGGTCCAGTTTGGTAGAGTTGAACGCATCTTGACCCATACAAGTTTTAGCAGGAAGAGTTAGGTTGAGGTACAAGTCGAAAAAAAAACAAAAACAGACCCATTCGATGGTCGACTTGAGGCGTTCAAGTTCCAAGGTTCTAACGGATTTGCCATCAAACAGAATTTACAACCATGAATCCAACTAACTCCAAATTCAAGTTACTGGAAATTCCACAAGACTTCACCAACAGAAGGGTTTTCAGATATAGGGGTCCTGATCTGAGGCCAGGTCTTCAAATGTCCTTCTTATGAACTGTTAACAAAGGAACCTCAGGAATGAACTAAAACTATAACATTAAAACACAACATTGCAAGTCATCCAGAAGTTCTGGTTAGAAGCACAGAAGAAAAGGTATTCATTGGTGGCAGACAACTGCAGAGAAATAATCAGATTATTCAGACATGGGAATCCATATTGCTGACTGCAGTTTGCTGCTGGACAAAAGCTTTCAAGAATGTTATTAGAAACATAGTCACTTATCCTCCTTTCACAGATAGCTGGTGGGGCAGATTGATGCTAAAAGTGATCGACTGTGGAGGTGGACTGGACATCATGAGATCGAGCTCTCTGACTGGCTAAACAAATGACAGGGCCCGCCTCCTTTTATTCTTTATCGTGAGACTGGCAGGTCATTCAGCAAAAAGTTATTTTGAGCCTGACAAAGCCAGCAAAAAGCCAGGGTTAATCCTGGTGAGCAAATCAAGTAAATCTGGAATCCATGCAACGCTGAAACACAACCCCAGGACAACAGATGTTCAGTATGAGCCATAGGGATTCCAGGTTCAATATTTGACTGGATATTTGATGGAAACACACCCAGTAGCCATTGCTTAACTCTTGGTGTTGTTTTTGCACTGACGACAATGCACTGAGTGGGAGGAACTCTCATCCAGGATGGTTTCTGGTCGCCATTTAACATTGTAGATTTCCAACAGGATACACGTCAGGCTTGGGCACACAGAAATATTTATATGAACACAAAGATCATGTATGAAAATGCTTCTATTCTCTTATTAGGTTGTTGCTTTGTTAGAAGCTGTTGTGTATCTCCTGCTCCAGTCCTGCTTACACTCGTACCTGGGCATTCACTGGAAGCTCAGCCTCACTGCACTTAAGTTGACTCGTTGACAGTACGGATGTTTGTAATGTGCCACTTCCCTCACTTGTATGTTGTTCTGATCAACTAAACACGTCAGCTAAACACGTACATGTTACTGATTCCAAGAATTTGATCAAATAAAGGCTACAAATTTTTCATTAAATAATTTACATTTTGAATGTATTCAGGCGTACAAGGGAGCGAGTATGAACATATTCTCAGGTCACAGTGGATGTTTGGGGGGGAAAAAAAGATCCCATTGGGCTTCATATTGCCGTAGTGGAAGTTGGTAAGTATTTCAGGTGCGAGAGTGATGCGAATCACTGCCTCCTACTGCCTCCTTGCACTCGGTTTACTAATTGCAGAGATAATCGACTCGATCGACGCAGAGAGAGTGATTCTCGCCCGCAGCCCGGCACTACTGAGAGCAGACTGCATTCCTACAGGCAAACACAAGATAATCGTCTACCTATATTTGCAGATTAAGGACAGCATGCAAAGCCATGGTTCTGCTTCCTGCAGTACTAGTGCCATATAAACAGAATAAATCACATAAAACGCAAAAACCTAACAATACCTCCTTTGACAACATAATAACAGACTTTGTAAATATACAACGGCAGGTAAGGACATGCGATTAAAAATAATTCTCTAGATCTGGCAGCAGTATTTTTTTTTTTCAAAACCTCTCTAGGCATTCTTAAAATTAGCATCTGTCAGTCAATGGTTTTCAAACAATGCATCAGCACAACAATCCTTGCCAGTACTGGAAACGTACGTAAAAACACAGAATAAGGGTTGCTGCAATCACGTCACGATGTGATGGCGATTATATGGCAATCATCATGATGGCTTTGGGTGACGGGTGAAACATTTGTTGGGACACCGGGTTTTCGGAACTAGACGGACATTTACTTACACCCACAGTTTGGTAAATAGATTAGTAATGTGCCTAAAATATTAATGAGATGCGTATTGTGATGCCCAAAAGTGATCTGTATAAATTCAGTGTATTCTTACATTTGAAGACCTGGTTTATCCACAATATCTCCTCTTTCAAAAGATGCTATGACTGCTGAGCTGTCCTATTCCTTACCGCCACTTTAGTACTCATTGTTTCCATGATTTACTAAAACAATAGCAGGCGGCGTGCTCCGGTAACTGAATGAAATACTCATAAGGTTACGCTGAATTTAGACTACTGGCTTTTGAGCGTCACAATACGCTTCTCATTAATATCTTAGGCAAACTACTAATCCGATTTCCAAATTTTGGACGTAAATAAATGTCCGTAAAAGTACCGAAAAGCTGGTGTCCGGACAAATGCTTCACCCATCACATAAAGCCCTGCTAATTATTTTGCATGTGTCTTATAATCACGATTACATCGTGACATGATCATGACAGCCCTACAGCAGTTTTCAGTAACTGACAAAACGTGTGGCAAAGGGACGTTTTCAGAGCAAAAATGCTACTGCAAATATACAAACACCAGTCTTTCAAGTCAATGTGGAAAATTCTTCATACTTATTACATTTAATCTTTTCTGCATTTTTGAAAAAGAAAAAAAAATTATTTTATATATATATATATATA
>JAODLC010000001.1:44621855-44631981 GCA_026781145.1 Hippopotamyrus pictus
ATCAGCAGCTTAACTAAGCAAAGCTTAACGCTAACTGCTAATGAAATGGGACGATCCATCAGTGACTGACCCAGGGCTTTTATGAAGAGGGTCCCAAAGGCCAGGCTCCTAAAGCAGGGTTCAACCAGGTCCCACAGATGGGAAACGGTGCCAAAGACCATCCTCCGCAGTGACACAGACGTCAGCTGGACCACGGACATCAATCATCATCCAATCAGCCCAGCTGCTTTACACCGGCATCACAGGGAATGGCTGTAATAAACTGATACCAAATTAGCTCACCTGATTAGAAATTCAAAAAAGGCGTCTTGCTGACAGCAACATTCTGTCTACGAATGTTTTAGGTCAGCAAAAAAAAACAAAAAAAAAAACACCCAAAACCCAAGGTGCCCAAAGCAGCCCATGAGGGCCACAAGCTGTTTCATTCTTTCATTCAACCTTCCTCATTCACATTGTCTATATTTAAATGATTAATTGAATAACAGGTTCCCTGCTGTTTTAGGTGTAAATCAGGCACTAATTAAACTGCTTTATAACAACTTCAGTAGTTAATAATAAACAAAAGGCTAATTCATAATTTTAATAAATTATCGCATCCATTCATGGTGGGAAAAATCTCTATTCAGGCAGACAGGAATATTTAAAAGTCTGAAACTTGCATGGGTTTCTCGAAGAGGAGCCAGCGAAGGTGATTGTGTTCCTTATTTTTCGTCAGTCAGCACTGTGACTGATGCTGTGGCATTTTTTTTTTTTTTTTTAACGTACTTCTACCTGAAACAGAGGTCGTTTCTTAGCCGTCAGGATCTCAGATTCCTGATCGTGCAATATCCTGGGTTACTAGACAGAGCAGCACACTTCGCATTATCAGCGAATCCCCTGCTACTGGCTGGGCAAAATTATTACTCAATATTGCATTCCCGATATAAGCTCATGCCTGATCTGCATCAGCAGGAGAATTCGACGCTCGCAAACCAGGTCGGCCTCCCCGACTTTTTCGAAGGTGAACTGCAGGGCAGCCCTGCTTGAGGTTTTTCATGCTGCACGCATAAGATCCACACTCAGCTTCTATGTGTATAAGGCTAATTAAAAATAATAATATTAAATTTAAAAACACACACTCTCACTTGCACTTCTCATTTATCCGGGTGAAAGCTTGTCTGACTTTCGATACCATTTGTTGCTTTTTCAACGTCTTAAATATCTTTTTGTTCTCCCTAAAAACCAGAGGAAACCGAGCCCCTTAATCTTTCCCCCACCCAACTTAATGCTTCTCTCAATGATCGCATAAAAATTATTCCTGACGCGTCTATAGTGTGTAATTGTATGCGTGCCCTGCGATGAACAGGTACCCTGGCCAAAGAGTTTCCCCGCAACGTGTTCTACACTGATGTGGATATAACGCACGCCCTCCCATGATCAGGATAGGTGGTCAGAAGTCTGATGTCTGCAATCTCCCCCAACACAAAACGATCAATTTAACTTCTTGCAAAACCTCGCAAACAAAACATTAAGAAATGTAAGCCTCAGCCTGAAACTAAGGTTCAGTTGTCTTGAACAGAGAGCCGTAAAACACAGACAGAATCGCAGAACAGAAGGTGGAAACTGACTAGAACCCCCCCCCCCCCCCCCAAAAAAAAGTTCAAACAGCAACTTAAATGAGAAGATGGGTCTATGGGAATGACATGAAATGATTACAGGGGCAATTCTGCAACAGTCTGCTGAGCATTTAAGAGCTTTATCGGTAAACAAAAAAAGGCACTAATATCCCAAGGATTATTAACATGTAGTTCCTGCGGCGGCAAAGTAATTCAAACCCCTCACCAGAAACAAACATTAAAACTGATTACAAGAGCAAATCATCTATGCTAAGTACTTATGACCAACACTGAAAGCTCAAACAGCTGTCACAGGCTTTTAATACTATAAAAAAGCTCGTAAGCTTCAACAGGATAACCAAGTCTTTCTATCCCTCAAAGTTCCTCACCAAATTTCTATATCTACTTCAACTTCTATTTAAGAGTGTGTGTGTGTGTGTGTGTGTGTGTGTGTGTGTATTACCTTCACATATATTATATACGACTTTCCACATGTAGAACGTTCCAGCTAGTAAGCATATTTCTAGAGAAACCAGCTGTTTCAAAATATATATTCCTCTGAAAGGTTCAGGTGCAACTGAATATAGAACAAAAAAAATGTACTTTACTTTAGCGGGAACAGTGTGAGATTTACAAGCCTATGACTGGCCAAAAAGCCCTAAAAAGTTTGAAATAATGAGAAACACATGTCAGAGTCAATGGACAAACAAACCTCTGAGGGGCTATGGGGGAGCTGAAGAGACCTTACAAAAAAGCAGCAAAACGCATCAAGTATATCGTTTGAAAAAAAATATACATTAGCCGAGTGAGAATATCATTCATGCTAACAGAGGCACAGATGTACTTCATTCCAACAATCACAAGACTTATTATTTCCCAAGGAATGCCTGGTCATTCCACTGGAGTAATCGCACATCAGCCCCTGATTAAATCGAATACGTCACGTCCGGTGATCTGGGGAGCAGCAGCAGCGAACACTGTGTACGCCAGACTCCTGGACAACACTGAGGAATCCGTGTGGCATCACTCACAAAAGAGCTGCCACGGCGACCGGGATCTGTCCAATCCTGCGCCTCACAAAGCCCCACAAGCTGAAGGCCATAGCAACCGGCCGCCTGGATGGCACTTGTGCCCACTGGGTGTGTTCGCCATCCTCTGTGACATTGCAGAAAAAAATATATATATATATGGACTGCAGCAGCGCAGACGGCTGAACTGCAAGGTCACAATAACCACTGAAGAACCAGGCCACTGTTCTTCCAACAGAATCACCATTACAACATGTAACTTGTCCTTCGTATTTCAAAGGCATTCAAATCTATACATAAAAA
Source organism: Hippopotamyrus pictus (assembly GCA_026781145.1). Taxonomy (NCBI): domain Eukaryota; kingdom Metazoa; phylum Chordata; class Actinopteri; order Osteoglossiformes; family Mormyridae; genus Hippopotamyrus; species Hippopotamyrus pictus. Next base: position 44,624,782 of record JAODLC010000001.1, read on the forward strand.
TACATTACTGCCAGGGAACCATTAAAAAAAAATAGCTCAACGTCAGTCCATAATTTGGCCTCAGACTAAAAAGCAGAAACAAATAGAGGCTCTTGTGAAGGTCTGTGTGTGATAAATATTTCCTCTCCTCCTCAAATGGGCTTGCTATTGTGATCCAGGCTATATTTAGAATCCCTGCACTGCACAGAGGCTGGTTTCTAATGTATTTCTAGGTCCCACGTATGAACGATCGAGAAGAAAAAAAAAAAAACAGAACTGAAATACAAGATCCAATAAACAAACAGAAATAAATGTGAGCTCTTCCATTGCTAAAATGGACTCTTTAAAAGGATTCTTCTAGGTTTCAGGTGTTCTGCAGATGCAGTCCAAAGAAGCCCATCAGATCTTATCAGTGGCAGGTCAGACGGAACCCCAGACAGGCTTACCCATCATCCTCTCCGTCCACAGGCAGGCTCTTCAGAGGAAACAGGCCCGCTGAGGCAGTTAAGGCATTTGCACCGCTGCTCCCCTCTGCCCCCAGAGAGGCACCAGCCTCTGAAGAAGCGTCTCCAGCGGCCATCTTGGGGAGAGAAAGCAGGGAATGGTGCTGAAAGAGAAGGCGCTGGGCGTCCTCCAACTGCGTGGCGGTCACAGAGGGTGGGCTGATGTATTGGGCCCCAGCAGGCGGCTGCGAGCCCTGGCCCTGTGCGAGGCTTGATAGGGTCCCGCTCGGCATGGCTGGAGAGCTCTGGGAAAGGCTGGGCTGGGAGTCAGCCGGGACGCTGGGAGGCACCGTCGGCACAACCTGACTCGAGGCCGCGGCAGGAGTCGGGGCCGGTTGCTGAGGCTCGGGTGGGAGTGGTTGGGCCTGGATCAGTTGTTGGGCAGCCACCTGCGCTGCCCCCGGGAGCATCTGAGCGGTGATGGCACCCTGGGACGCCTGAGGGACTGGGACTGACGAGGTCTGCTGTGGCAGGAGGCCCTGGTGAAGAGGCTGAGAGACAGATGCAGACAGACTCACCCCAGGCTGCTGACCCGCAGCCATCGCTGGGGAAGCCCCAGATGGCGCAGCTGCTGCCACTGGGGGCAAGCTGGCGGGCATAGGTGGCAAAGGCTGTGTCACCACCGGGAGGATCGGCTGGTGTTGGGAGAACTCAGGTGGCAGGCCGCCTCCTTGGCTCGTTGGCAAAGCGTGAACGGCTTGGGTGGGAGCGGGCTGTGTGGGAGGGTAACCCATCTGTTGGGCCACCCCTGGCAAACCCTGTTGGGGCACAGCTGAGGTGGAATGCACCACTGGCTGGGAAAGACTTCCAGGAGTCACCATAGCCGGCGGCCGGATGGAACCAATGCCGGCAGGCACAGGGGGAGGCGCACTGGTCTTTAGTAGAGGGTGCACCATGTCCTGGGGGTGTCCTAGAGGTTGGGGCACAATCTGAGCAAGGCTAGGATGGGAGGGCTGCAGCCCTGGATGGGTGCCATAGTCTTGCAGCGGAGGAGCAGAAGGTTGGTGTTGGGCTGGTTGAAAAGCCTGCATGGCAGCGGGTCCCGATGCCTCTTCACTGACCACAGCCTCCCGCTCTACCGCCACGCTGCTCTCCACCAGCCGGTGGCTAGGCATGGTGTCCGTGGCAGAAGCCGCAATGACGGTGGCAGGGGGTGCCTCTTTGTCGTAATAATCAGTACATGTCCAGCGTCCCTTCCGGAACGACTCAGAACTGGAATCCAGCTTCACTACCCGAAAGCGGGAACCAGCGGGAACCTGGGCCGGCTGCTGAGCCTGGCTGTGTGGGGCAGACGGGGTTGGCTGGCCCATACTGGGCGTGCCGGTCCCCGCTGCACTGGAGCCACCGGTCGGGGTGGCAGTAGTCATGGCGACGCTGCCAGTTGTAGTGACAGCATGTTTTTGCACCAAGTTCATATTCTTGCTTCCACTTCCTATGATGCCGGTTCCACCACTTACTGGTCCTGGGGCAACACCGGTGCTGCTGCTTTTGGTATTGGCCATCCCCAGCACCGGGGTGCTTGCGGAACTCAGTCTACTCACATTGCTGATGTTGCTTGCGTTTACGCCGCTTATTGGGGCTCCTACCACACCAGGGAGCATTCCTGGAATGATGTTAGCTAACGGTGGGGCCGTGACACTGCCAGTGCCGGCAGTAGCAGGTATCACCTGGGAAATGCTTGACAAAACCCCGGTGGTGGAGGTAGCAGAGGAATTAATACCTCCCCCCTCTGGTGTCCAAGATGGCCCACTAGAGGCCGCCGCAGGTAGGGGAGCGGCCGCAGGCTGAGCAACATGCACTTGATGGTGTTGCCCATGGTGGTGGTGATGTTGATGATGTACAGTCCCATTCACTATAGTGCCTTGCTGATGAGTCTGGGGTAGGTGGTGCGATGGCTTGCTGGAAAGGTGGGGCTGGTTGGGAGAGACCGCACCAGGGGTCTCTGCCTCATGAAAGTTGTTCAGAGTCTCTTCAGAGGAGCTCCTCAACGGACCTCCCATATCGGTGGCCCGGGACAGGGACACATCCAGGATCTCAGACGAAGACAAATCCTCTGTGTGCGATTCGTCCAGATCATCGTAACTCTCAGTGTCCTCTGCAGTGCTATTGTTGGTGCTTACGGGTACCTGAGCCGGCGTAACGCTAGTGATCTGGAAGCCACTTTTCTTCTTCATCTGAGCACCCACCGACGGGAGAGGCTGGGACTGCAGCTGGGACTGGGAAAGGAGGTTAAGGCTCTGAGGAGGATGTTGTGGCCCCGAGGAGGAAGAGCCGACCGGAGGTGGGGGTTGTATCAACAAGGGAGATTGATAATCTTCAGCAGAAATAACATTATTGCTAACGCCAGTACTCGTCGCCGTTGTCAATGCCGAAATACTACCTCTGCGAGGAAATATTGCCGGGTGCGCCATCTTTCTAGTGCTAGCGGAATCTCCTGAAGACTCCGGATGATGCATTTCGTGAATTTCCAGGAGTAACGCTAGTTCACAGACTAATAAATAGACACGTTTTCAGAAGATAGCAGGTAGGACTGAGTCAACAAAGCCTTAGCTGAGAGCAGACTTTATTCGGTAAGTAATAATCGAAAAAATAACATCCGTCACTGATATTATTTTATGCCGTAACTAGTTTAACTTTCCGTCGGTGTAAAATTTCCCCCCAGTGATATAACGCTAGCCAATCGGGAGCTCTCACTGTGATAGCTAGGTTAGCTAACTATGCAGCTAGCGATCTATACAGACGCGCTTGTACTTGCGTGTCTTAAATTCAGTTCATCTCTTTATTTTTTATCTTTATAAGACAATTTAAGTACATATACACAAGACAAAAATATAGCTAATTATTAGTATACATCTATCACTTCTTGGGTAACAAGAGACCATCTCCATCACTACCAGCCGCTGAGTCGCATAATTTGAAAATAGCTAACAACGTTAGCTAAATTAAACAATCCGTGAGCGACGTAAGATTCTTCTTATTGGAAAATCCCCTTTTCGTCGATCACAACGCTTGTTTACTCCATCCTGTCATGTCTTTGTTTTTAAATCCAATGTTTGCTGTATCACCCTCTCGCCGTCTCCCCACCGTAGCCAACCTTCTCGTAATGTAGCTGTTTCTCTCTGTGACGAGACAAGGGGGAGGAGGACTCGCTAACATGGCGATGGCGCATGCGCGCTAACGCCGCAGAGCCGCCAGACATAAAGCCAGTCTGGGTAGAGGCGGAGGGTGAGGAGGGGACGCGGAGAAGCGAACAAAAACGGAGCCTCGGTGAACCGGCCGGCAATTGCCGAGAGATTCCGGAAGCTGTAACCGAACAGAAACGAGTTTCTGACGAAATGTTACGATCATACGGAGGACTAGCTGCCGGCTACGCCTTCCAACTGACACCAGATCGGTGCAATAGTTTCGGTAATGATATATCCGAATTAAGAGTGGGAGACGAAAAGCTGATCACAATTACTTCTTAATGACATAAAAGCCGGAGCCGCTTTGGCCGAAAGAAACCATGATAATTTTTATATTAAGCGCTTTTTCTTGTTCTAGAACCAGTGTCGCTCATTGTGTTTCACATTCAGTTTCACGTATTGTTCTAATTTAGGAGCATTGCAGCTGAAGGGTGAACTGCTGGCAACAATTTCTTTCTAACGACATGGGCGTTGCCAGATCTTTGCGCATTATATGGATTTAAAAGTAAAAAAAAGCTGCTAGCAAACGATGAGATTCGCGGTCTACAAGTCAGGTAAACGTACAGATAATAAAACAAGAGACTTATCTAACTCAATTTCTTTAATGATCACCCTCTAAAAATACAGTTTAATTGGACTTAATAAATAATTGGTAATTTGCGGCTAAATGTAAACAATATTGGACGTAAATAGTATTTTAGATTAGTAAAGCTAAAGTAAGTGATATGAGGCTGAAACATCGCGAAAAGTGTTTTGCAAAAAGAAAACGAAATACCTAAAGAATTTTAAACCGTTTTTACCCTGAATGTAGAAAACAGTGACTGGCATATATAACATGATCCGAGTACATGATTAATGAATTAATATATGCAGTCAAATGCATTTCAGTTCCCAATAAAAATGCACCACATATAATCGCTTCCCGTCTACATATTGTAAGTAAAACTGCATGCTTTCTAAGCAGAAATGCATTTGATGATATACAGTGAATATTTCCATTTAAATATACTGTGTATATTTATGTGTGGCTTATGCGTTGCTCGAGATAAGATCACCTTCCAATTTATATTAAGCGTAACAATAAAGTAATACAATGTCTATGTTTGTCCATACAGAATTCAACCATACGAAAATTTTATACTGAAACCGAAATTAAGTATAAGCAACTTGAAAACATTTTTGCTGAAGTAAGTAAATTAAGGAACCACATTAAAAAGTGGCTTATCTATTATCTTATTATATGTATTAAATAATATATACAATGTATTGTGTGTGTGTATGTGTCTCATAACCTGGGCCCATTCATTTTGCCCTAACGCTGTTTCCCTGACTGAATTCACATGATGAAGGGTCCATTAGACCTGTTATGAAATGAGCATTTGAGAACAACGGCATTCATCCTCAGTGTTTTACATATCTCAGAAGAGTAACATATAAATTCATTAAAATGTATTTTTAAACTGTGATCACATATCCCTCAGAAAAATGTGCATAGTGTTTCTTTTTTAAAATAAAAAAGACTTGACCAATACAGACTAATAGCTAACTGCTCTGAGTCACGTGGACCATGAGTGGTTAGCTTGTTTGTAGCAAATCCCTAAAAGCCATAATACGCTGGTAACGTATTATCTGACAGATGTGGCATTACAATTATCATTCATGGTCAGTGCTTAACGTACTGGGGGACCAATCTTATTAAAATTTTACAGGAGCCAATGGTGTTTATTCATTGCACTTGAGGCAGCCGATGAGTCTCTGGATCCATTGCAAATGTAGCAGTAACTTCCTTATGATGTTGCTCTCAAACAAACATGCTTGCACAGAAATGATATTTTATGGAGTTCTCAGTTGGACAACGGCCATGGGGTAATTATTTTGATAACTTTCACAGCGAAGTAAGATAGCAGATGAAATGAAAAATGCGAGCACTCAGTTTTAGTCACAAAGACATTGTAAATGTAGTTTACTTCCTTGCTGTACAAATAGCACTGTAAACAGAGCGTGAGCAAGTTTCATAGCGAACAGCGGCATGCAAGAAACAGCCGTCATTATACTGGAATACTAGCATATCAAATGGGCATCTCTCTCCTGTCCAGCCAGCTGACCCCATTTAAACCCTAAAAAGATGCCCAATTCCATTAGTGTTTGCTAGGTTTCATTACCAGAGATATTTCATTTCTTCAAAAACATTCTTATTAACTGCATCAGAGTTTTACATTCAATGTCAGTTGTCCTTTTCAATATTCAAACTCTATACCGCCATCCTTGCATATTTGAAAATGTGGTTTAAGAATGAGCTCCTAAAACTGGAGTCTGAAGATTTAACTGCTGCCATGTCATTTGCACATGTAAGACTGGGCCAGTCTTCGGAGAGCCAAATGCAATCCGTCCTGCATTTTAATGGGGAAATACCCCCATCACCTTACCCAATGGAGAGGGGAGATGTCTGCTTTGACTGATAGCTGCCTGAAAGCCCGTTCCCATCCATACAAATGGTGGGGAGGAGGGTTAGGATGGGGGAGAGCCAGCAAGGTCTGATTGCAGTGTAAGCGTCTACTGACGTCAGCAGGTTTACATCACACTGGCACTCGGAAACAAAAAAGCGCAGACAGCTATTGTGGTATCGGACAATAACAGGCAATTAATACAACATGGGTTTCTTTAATGAACCACTTTTGTCAATTAATTACCTATGATAAAACATTGCGTTCAGTCTTAGATTTATTCTGCAATGCCACATTAATATAAATTATCCAGAGTTATTTGTTGTACTGCGCATGTATCATGAGGCTTAAAACAATAGTTTAGATACAAGAGAATAGTTTAGGCACAACAAAAGGGATTATGTTTGACAAAGAAAGCAATGAAAAAAAAAAACCTCTAGAACCTGAATTGATGTTTCAAATGGAAGCCACCATCAGAGACCTGTAATCAAGGGGGGGTTGGCCTGGCACCCAGCCTGAGACCCTTTAGAGCTTGTCATCCGCTCTTCCCTGCTGCCTGGAGTTGGAGCCAGTTGGGTAGAACTGCCTCTTGGCACAGAGCTACAGGTTTATTTTAGTTAGACAGGCCACTGAGCAGCTGATCGGGTTTTGCTGTACCTTATTGTTAAATACTCTAGATCAGGCCACACTGACTCATGCACTTTTCTTCTCATCCGGCCAACTGCAGCCACAGGCACGTGATTTCAATTCATGTGAAGTCGTGAACCAGTTAAACCATTCAAATTAGCTTTTCACTTTCTTCATATAATGGTTCCTCTATAGTCAACAAAATACTTCCCACAGTTTTAACAAATGATTTGACATAATAAACATTCATCACAATATATTGTTCATAGATTGTTCTGGACTTTTAGCTAATGTAAACAGCTTACGTACTTGGCCCAGGGATACTCTAGCCATATCCCCTCCAGTCCCCCACTCAGTTTTATGCTCTACTACTTGTTGCCCTGTCATCATCCATCCATCCATCCATTTTCCAAGCCGCTTATCCTACTGGGTCGCGGGGGGTCCGGAGCCTATCCCGGAAGC
>JAODLC010000001.1:44632081-44667967 GCA_026781145.1 Hippopotamyrus pictus
GGTCGCGGGGGGTCCGGAGCCTATCCCGGAAGCAACGGGCACGAGGCAGGGAACAACCCTGGACAGGGGGCCTGCCCGCCCTGTCATCATTTAACTTCCAAATATCACTGGCCAGCCAATTCTGCCTTTCCGTAGTGTTAAAGTTTTTGAAGTAGATTCTTTACACAATTATATTTGCTATTTGTGCTCAGCACCGTTGCCTGTTCAGAGATCATTTATTACAAGTGGTGTGGGACTCGAATACAGAGCCATCATGTTGGACATCTACACCCGACCTCCTCAAACACCCCCTCACACACCAAATCCCTCTGCACTGCAATATTTTTGTGTCATTTTGCACTGCCGTTTACTCGTATTACTTGCACTGAGTTGTTCTTGTCGCTGTATACTGTCGTGTGCTGTTTTTGGCTTTTTAAATTTTTTTTAATTGTTCAGCTATTCTTGGTCCCAGACGTCTGATGCTCTGAAGTATCGCGCTTTGCTTTCGTGTGTGTGAAATGACAATAAAGTGACTTGACTCTTAGCTCTCTTTGTTCCTTTAATTCAAATCGATTGATTTTTATATAGCACAGTCTTTATAGAACGGTGTTTCTCAACTCGGTCCTTGGGGACCCACAGATGGTCCAAGTTTTTGCTTCTTCTCAGACAGTAGTTGCTTTTTACTCCATCCTAACTCCCCATTAGAAGCTGGCAGGAAGCAAAAATGTGGACTGTCTGCGGGTCCCTGAAGACTGGACTGGGAAAGACTGTTATATAGTATAGTCTTTATAATAGTCCTTAGAGAACATTTCAAAAGCAAGAGCTAGCGTGAAGTGGAGGCCTTGCAGCAGCGCACCAGATATGCGGCGACTTAAACTCACTTTACAGTTCTATATAGTTCTAGCTATAAAGTTTTAAAATCATCATCAACCCCCTTTCATTCAAAACCATGCTTCAAAAAGACCCAGGTAATTTACAAGGCAGGGCTCATTGAACTTTTGTTGGTAATGCACTCTTCCTTCCATTGACCAGATTCTCCTTTATTGGGTCACCTGCTTACTGCAGGATATGGCTGGACATTTGCGAAAGGACCAGTCTGTACCAGATCAGGAAAAGAAAGCTTATGGATCAGATTTAGGTGGATTGTGGTGTAAGTCTTTTAAAAACAAAATCCTTCCTAGTCCTTATTGAGGGACCAACAGACCTGTCTGAAGAGCTCCATTATGAACGGATGCAGGTCAAACAAGGTCAAATTATTCAACAGTATAAAGTTGCAATGAACTACCTGTGTTTTTTTGGGAAATAATTGCCTTGTGTGTGAGGGGCCCATTCAAGCAGAACAAACATGGTATGATCACACACCAAACCAGAAGTTCTTCATCAAGTATGGATAAATCAGGCAGCAACCCTTATTTTCCGGCCAGTTCAGAAACCCCACATACGAATACTAGCGTTTTCAATTTTTAGTTATTAGTTCATTGTTTACATTTGAGAATATGACTCGGATAACTAGAAGAGAATGTGTTGATGAAAATGCAAAGACAGCTATTTTAATTTAGGAAGTGCTATTTTAATAATACAACCCCATTGACTGAGTACAAACAGAAGGTTACAAGACATTCACTGCTCTCCAGCTTCCAGGCAGGACGTGTCTGCAACAGGTGTGCATGCTAACGCTTACGTGGCACTGACATCAATTACCGATGTAGAACCTGACAGCTTCCCTGTCCCCTCCCCTGCCCAAGGAGAAAACCTGAGCTGGCTGGCAAACGGAAAGGACGACAGATATGCAGGAGAGCAGAAGGCAGCCATGAAAAGGCATCTTCGCCGTCCCAGAGGCCACAGTACTACACAAGAATGGGAAAGCAGTGAGGAAGATCATTCAGACCTAACCGTCCATAAGGAAGTTCTGAAGTCTAAAATGCTCATATTCTATAACAACTTATAACTACCACTGCATGAGGTCAAAAAAGAAACAAAATTAAGATGAAATGTCATTCAGCAACTGTCAGAATTATGAAATCAGTAAAAATACTGAGCATGAATAAAACACATTTTAATCAGTACGACTCTTCAGAGGCTAAATAACTTTATTACTTGCTGACATGAACCAAACCAAAGGCTTTTAGTAATCAGTACATTTACAATTGTCATACATGTCGTGTCATAAAACAAAAAAACAGAGCTGAAATGACAGCCACGATTAAAAAAAAAAAAAAAAGGTCAGCCTGAATAACCACTCAATTTATGCAAACATACACATATTAAAAAGGAATAAAACTAACACAAAATACTTGCTTTTAGGCAGTTTTATAGCGCCATTGTACGTCTCAGACTGCAGAGACTGACGGCACGTGGCTTTAGAGGGAAAGGTAGGCACTTTGCTTCAAGCGAGCACATGCAGGACCAGCAGTACAACAGGCAATGGAGGAAGCGCTCAGTGCACAGGCCAGCGACAAATCACACACAGCACAGCTACAGATGAATGGAAGTCAAAGTCAGGACTTATTAACCAGGCTTACATCACTTGCATTATTTGGTGGGGTAACCAGTCTTCTTGACTGACAATTAATGGCTCGTAAAAGCTAGAAAAGAACTTTAACTGGACTTTCGTAATAATTTGCCGACATTAATATATAAAAAAAAAAAAATGGGCTTAGATTTTAAGTTGTCAGAATTTATTCATGTATACACAAAAAAGGTATTGATTCATGGAGATATACTCTCAGATGTTCTGGGTATATGCCTCAGAGATTTCCCAAACGTCCTCATCCACCACAGGAATAGCTGGTGGGGCATCCTGCTCTTCACGCGTACCGGAATCGTCCCCTGGTGAGCCAAGACCTCCATGCTGAGTATTCCCACTGGGCTGTCTGTCCTCAGAGTGACGCAGATCTCCATCCACCTCCTGCTCCTCAGCTAACATATTCTCCGTTTGCCCCTCAAGTTCTACAGGCAGCTGACTGTTTTGGTCACTTCCTGTTGGACAGTGGCCTGCAGATGCTGACGTTTTCTCGGTTAACGATCCAGGTTTGCCGGAGTCCTGCCCACAGTCTTGGGTGGACCCATCTAGGCTGCGAGCTTCTGAGGCATGCTGGCTTCTACCAACCCCAACATTTTGCTCAGAAAGGTCAATCCCATACTGGTGGTTTCCATCAGATGTGGCTTCTCCAGTTTCGGTCCGCGGTCGGCGCTTTCCTTCAAGCTTGGTGACCGAAGCACCGTCCACTGCCGTGCTCTCCTCAGCTTTGTCGTCCAGCCCGAAGAAAGCGTTCTGAACGACATAGCGGACGCACTGCAGGAGGACATTCCTCTCATGCCGAATCTCCGGGGCCAGCAGCTATGGGGCCACAATGAAGACATTCTTACTTAAATGATTGCTCGATCAGTCGCTTCAGCAACTGAAAAACCCATGTGAGGATTCATTTCTTGTTCAAAGATCTTAAACTGGCATCGATTAGGAAATAAACTACACTGGAAAAAATGCATTAGTTTGAAGCAGTTTTTTTGTTTTTTTAACTGTTAAACCCCACTCCCCCCTCCCGTTTTTGAAGTACTGCATATTCTTCAAAATTTGTCGGGTGAGAAGAGGAAAAAGAAATCCATATAATTACAGCCACAGAGTATACATAAAAAAGGTATTACCAAATTACAAAATATTTTCCCTTAGAATTATTTGCACATACATTTACCCAAAGTGTGTCATATGGCCACACATAAACATAAATCAATTGCTTATTTAAAAAAACAAGCAAAAAAAAACACAATAAATTTCAGTTAATTTCTGAACTTGGCTACTTTTTCCACTGTTGATGCGTTGTGTACCGATTGAGTTTATGAATCGTAAGTCGAAATGAATGGTACTAAACCACATTATCCCGTCCCGTTCACCCACAAATCTTCTTATGTGAATACAAATTCCTTTCTCCAGCCGGGGTTAGCTCACTGGAATTGCCCCGAGGGGCCGGTAGCCTGGCAACCCCATTGAGTGCGTACATTCAGCTCATCGGCCCCCAGCATGCCTTTCTATGCTGCTGAATGACCGAAGCCACTCCTGGTATAGAAACTGCGCTCGCATCTGCTGTCAGCAAACTTTAGTTGGCCGACGCTGTCGATGAGGTCACCGCCGGAGGGGTCTGGGAAACGCGTCAAGCCTGCTGCCCCAAAGGACAGTTACTCAAGCCCGCTTCTGGGGGTGGGGGGGTGGGCTACCGCTGTTTACAGGCTTTTGCTTTAGCTAGGCACTCAACCACATGATTCAACTAATCATTACCTTACCTCAAAAAATAAGCTTTCCTTCCAAGTATTTCGCTGGGTTTTTAAAACAAAACAAAAGTTGTTGTTCTCAACGGATTGAGAGCTTTTAATAACAAAAACAAGCAGCAATGTCTCCCAGTTACAGCATTTCTGATCCATGGGACTAAAATCAAAATGATAAAAAAAAAAAATTGGGAGCAATAATTGCTACAATTTCTTTTATTACTTAATGTCACCTGCCTAACAACATACGATTGTGCCCATTTGCAGAGCAGCTTCCCAGGTGGCACCAGTGACAAGCTGCCCACTCTTTCACCTACACTGCCACCCGATCTGGTCTATCGCATGGAGACCTTTTCCATGCAGCAAGAGACCTTTTCAAAGTCAGCAAAGTGCACTGTCATTAAGGAACAGGGCTTGCAGATGGAGTCTATGCAGTGATATCCCGGGCTGATATCAAAGATCAGAATCGGGGCCGACCCAGACAATTTTTAATTGAACGGTATCGGCTTCCAGAACCCGATCGATTTCATTTCCCGCGTCCGCCCGATTTACGTCGGCTGTGCAGATCGTAAAGTTCCGTCGCAAAGCTGCATCGAGCCTCAGGCACGGGCCTTGAAACCACAAACTATCGGGATGTCAGCCGTGTGGAAATTATTTAAATTGGAAACTGAAGGCAGCCCAACAGCAACTTGCCATGTTTGCGATGCCATCCTTTGAGAGGAGGTAGCAACACGGCGTCATTCAATACGACAAATCAAATTAGATACTTAAAGAAACATCATGAAGAACACTGTAAAACCGTGACATTTTCTCAGACGAATTATGCACCGTTGCCTACTATATGTGTATGAATATTAAAATATTTATTAAAAGGTCGGATAGGGACTCAGAATCAGCAGATATATATATTGAATGGATCGGATTGGATTGGGGTACCAAAAAAGTGGATCAGGACACCCCTAGGTCTGTGTGCCTCAGACAGGAAAATACCCTTAAAAAGTACTTTTCTGACAATATATAAAATCAGAAGCTCAGAATGGATTTTTTTCCCCCCAACATAACTCTCCAAACATGAATGAATGTCCCAGGACTGGCTTTCCATACTCCGCAGCTCCCACAGTAGACAGTGTGCACCATTCTGCTCCAATGGACTGCAGACTCACCATCTCCAGTAGCGTAGGGCGGCGCTGCTGTGGTGCAGTCGGGCCTCGGGAAGGACGCCCCCCTCTTCCCGGTCTATTAGGGGCAGTGCCGGCCCACGGTGCACCAGTAGCTGGGGGGGCCCTTGACCCCTGGGGAGGTGGCTGACCCTGGACACTCTCAGGTACGGTCTTCAGCATCACCCGGTTCTCCTCAAGCACCTTGCTGACCTTCAGAATAGGCAGAGCTGGAAGAGGAAGCACACGTTACCGTTACTGTCACATGCCTGGGTTGAAAATCCCTACCTGGCTAAGATTATACAGGGACCTAGCATTCAGTTCCATGCTTGTTGTGATATTACCTAATACACGACACACACAGAGAAAACATCCTAATATCACAACATGCAACGCTGCCAAAGTAATACCAGATGTTTTACGAGGAAGGAATTGAGAACAATATTATAACTTCTTGTATTAATACTTGGGAAATAAATCTCTAAAGTATGACCGACATATTCCAAGACTGGAGAACAATATCGTTTTATTGGTCACAAAGCAGACCATAGACAAGAGACGCCCTAAATCTTGACCAAAAAAATAAAAGGTTTACAAAAAAAAAATGCCAGGAAGTAGATATCTGACTGAGCATCAATGGAATGCCGCACCTTCTGGCTCCCGGTCACTCTCTGAGGTGGAGTCATAGTTGGCCACAAGGGCACCTAGACCGGAGGTCATGTGCTTCGGGGTCACAGTCAGGCCATCTTTTCCCGCGTCGGCTGCTTCGTCCTTGTCGGACTCTACAAGGACAGACCACGGACTTTCAACACACTTCTATTAAAAGATTAGCTCCGGAACAGCCAGTACGCAAGTTACGACAAAATGCCTATACGTTATAAAACGGTGGTGAAAGGCACGTGGCAGCTGTAAGCACGAATGCCCTTCTTTGTGCTGAAGACCTGAGAGGCCTTCACTATGTAACGTACCACATTTCTTAACAGAGGACACACATTTACCTGGCACTTGCTGATGGAATGCAGTCCCAAAAACCCTACATCAGGATACAAAGTTAAATCACAAAAGAAACAAGTGACCTCTGACCTGGGTCACTGTTAACAATGGCTCCGAGTGGATCTCCATCTTTGGTGCTATGTTTAATGGGTGGGGCTGTGGTCATTCCCATCGTACGGCCAGGCATCCCCGGCCTTGACCATGCCCTTCTCTGGTTGTTTTGGAACCTCCCGCCTCGCTGATGGAAGCCGCGACCCCTTCCTCTCATTCGCCTGAGCAGAGGACACACCTGAGTGAGCTCTGGCCCTTCACATGCAGAAAGAATGTGCGCGAGATCCAACGAAAACATGCCATGCTGCAGAGCAGCAGAATTAACGCAGATGCTGCGAACAGGAATAGGAAATCAGTATGAATTCACCAAAAGAGTAAAGATACTTTTAGTGAAAACATATTTCATTCTCTTTCAGATAACGTCCCATTTGTTTGTATCCAGACCTGAGAAGACAATATTACAAAATACAATATCTAATAACTGAGCAGATGAGTCTAGTCAATGAAGGGCAGATGAAATGCAATGAAGATGAAAGTGCAGCGTACCCAAATTCCGCAGTTTCCAGAACCTCTCCCCTTTCTTCTCGATCCTCCAGTATCCTTCTCTTCCTTTCCACATTGGATACAGTGGGATAGTTCCTAAAAAATAATGTTGGTCCGGTTATCAGTTCTAAAATACATACATACAATGCATTTATATTTATGATCCTTAAATATACCTGCATTAAACTGTATTTCAATAAAAGCAAATATTAAATTAACTACTGCTCGTTGTACATTGTTCCATTTCTCCATTAGCCAGCATTGGAAGTAAAAAAATTCAACTTCATCAAAATTCCAAACATGTGCTCCCCCTAGTGGTTATTCTGTAACAAAATACTGGTTATAAAATAAATGCAGAACTGCACAGATGCACAATCGATTACTTAGAATTAGAATTTAGTGATCAGTGGTCATTGTCAACACACCACAGCACACAGTGCGCAACAATGAAATGTGTCCTCTGCATTTAACCCATATGTGACTTTCGTGACATAGCAGGGGGCAGCTAATTCAGCGCCCGGGGAGCAGTGCTTGGGGACGGTACCTTGCTCAGGGTACCTCAGTGGTGCCTTGCTGGTCGGGGATTCGAACCTGCAATCTTTTGATTACAAGCGCGCTTCGCTAAACATCAAGCCACCACTGCCCTGATCCTGATGCCTCCACTACTTAGAACATCTATATTAGAAAAGTTCTTCTGACAAAAGGAAAATGACAGGTAAAGAAGAAAGGGAACACAGTGGGAGCCTTAAAGCTGTCTAACCTTCTTCTCTCCTCTCTCCATTTTGCGATTTCTTCTGCAGTGTCAAGTTTGATCTTCTTGGTTCCAGGCGCATGGCTCTAACAAAATTGATACGATTCATGTTGCATCAACCATATAACCGTAACTATATTTTAAAAAACATAAAATAGCAAAAAGTTGGACCTAACTGCAAAACATGAATTGTCAACTACAACTAAACATTCAGTTTTACTTACATTTCTCCAGTGAATGCTGACGAGTTTCTCGTGGGCTGTGAAACTGCAGCCTTCCACTGAACACTAAAAAAAAAAAAAAAAAGAGGCATGTTTTAACACTCCTACTGAAAAACAGAAATGCTAGACTTCATTCAAAATATTAGGGTACGACTGACTTTCATACCAAGGAGCAGAAATGGAAAGTGCAACTAATCCCCACCTTAACATGCTGTGCCAAATGTTCATCATACTTCTCTTGATTTTTAAAACCTCTGTCACAGGTGTCACAGAAATGCATAAACACCGGCTCCTTTTTCTTTTTCTGAAAGATAAAAACAGTAAAACATTTTCCCGGTATAGCAGAATATCTCCTCTTTGAACTCCATTTGAGGCTTTGACATTAGTTATCTTACTGTTATTCGGAACGGTTACTGTGGCCTTGGTGAGTATATTGGTTACAACTAACTCTGTTTAAAGTGCCATTCGACACCGCAGAAGCATAAATAAAAATTACCTTATTTCCCCCCACGTGTGCATTTTCCTGGAGATGACGTTGATAGCCCGTATTGTAATGCCGATCTGAAACAAAAACGACAGACAGCTAAATTGATACGGTTTAAGTTACTGGTTGGTTTGACGTTTTACGGGTAGCCGCAACTTATAATTACCGAGTAAAGACACCAACTTCTGTCAGAATGCACATAAACTGCAACTCACCATTACGGTTTGGATCAAAGCCACTCTTCCAATGCGTAGGTGCTCTGTAACAATTCACTGGAGGGTTTCTAACCCACGGAACAGATGGAGGCTGAAACCAGTTCCCATTACCAGAGTTAAAGCTGCCGGGACGAGGCTGCCAGTTAAACACCGGAGGTCGGAGTACAGAGTCTTGGGTTGGGCTGCTGAAGAATGGAGGTGGAAATTGTCTAAAATCGTTCATGGTGACATAAACTTCAGCAACAAGACGACGTTCATAAACTTGTTTGGATTCTCTTGCACATGTCTTCCACTCTGCATCCAAGCCATGTGGGTAATACGTCATGCGTACACGTCATATCCGGAAACAGCCCGGTCGCTCTTTTTGGAAAGGTTGTTTAATTACATTAATTAATACCGCACAAATACATAATTAAAATATGGGATCGAAGCAATGTCGTCGCTGTCTTTATATATACGTACAAACGATTTCAAAGTGTTTTAAAGTAACGAACACAAGGTGGCAGTATGTGCTAAAATCTCCGGCTTTTCATTCATTCACTTCCGGAGCAAAGCGAGGTCAAATGGTCACCTCCAAAAGTTCAAAACACAAGAACTTAACCGAGGGCTGCTGATGGTTTATGATTTTTAAAAATTATGTCAGAGGATGATGTTTTAATTGGACCTGCCCTACCTCCATGGATTAAAAGCCGCACGAATGATGACTCCGATGGAGAAGGTACACGTAAATCACTTAACTGTTTGGTTAAGTTGGTATATTTCTAACGTAAACAGCACACCAACTACATCGAGAATACTGTATATCTGTAACCAGTGAGATTCCAAGGCTGGCTACTAAAAAGACATTTTTGCAGGAGTCGCTTGTCAGCCTAATTGTGAAATCGAAGTGGCTTGGAATAGTGGTGGCAGTTTATATGTGGATGTAGCCTGTTTTTTGAACGCAACTCTTTCCGCAGTTGCAGGTCCGGCGCTTCCGCCGGGATACAAACCTGCTGATGATTCTAGTTCGTCGGATAACAGCGAACAGGAAGAGCAGGTGGTCTTCAAGAGAAGCAGGCCGGCTGTTAAACAGGAGATAGGCGATGGCCCGACATCGAAGTACGTGGAAGGCTGAGATATCCTTTATTTAACTTCACAGTGTGTGGTAGAACTTTACAGGTGAAGGAGGTGCGATATTGTTAAGAATGAATCTTAAAGTATAAATCCGTGTAGGCGAGTCACCGGGACGTGAAAGATAACATCCCATGCAGTGTGACATAAAGGAACTAAGCTGTGTCATTGAATGTTGTGCAGTTCTGTAAATCATGATCTTTTGCCAGGTTAAAAACTATGATTTTTTTTTTTTCTTCAAGCAAGCAGCGTAGGGTGGAAGAATCGGGGAAAGATGAGAGGGATGAAGATGAAGGTTTCTTTGGGCCTGCTCTTCCACCAGGATACAAGAAGCAGAACTCGCCGGAAAGGTACTAACAAACAGACTTCCCAGTCTCTGTCAGTAACATACAGAGAAGTGTAGGCAACTAATTGTGTAGTGAAGTAGTACCTTCTTGTGGAAAATAAGTGCAGATGTTTTATTGTCAGGCCAGTGCTGGGCCCTGCCCTTCCGCCAGGATTTCTCAAGGCTGCAAATGTCAATAACGATGACAGCAATGATGAAGATGGCCGGGTCTTCTCTGGGCCAGCACTGCCTCCCGGTTATGTGGCAGAGGTGGGCAATGATATTGTGAAACGTACATTAACCCATCTATCTGCTAATCTGCTAGCTGCCTGTCCTGTGGTTACAGGGCATTGCTAATCAAAGCTTCTCATGTAATTTCTCCAGAAAACAATTTAGTCTGTTGCATTTTTCCCATTGTCAAATCTTAGGAGGTATTTCGTATCCCATGTTCATTAATGTTATAGGTAGAATTAGGAGGATTGAAGATTAACTCCAGTTCCTGTGTAGCAGATGTTACTGGGCACTGGAACGGCCAGTGTAAATGTGTTGACTGTGGCGATGTGTGTGGCTGTGTCTGTACAGGCGTCCAGCAGTGACAGTGAGGATGATGTCATTGTTGGGCCTATGCCTGCCCAGGGAGTCGCTTGCAGCAATGTTGCCATGGAATTTGAACTCCGAGCAAGAAGAATGAAAGAGAAACTTATTCATGGTGATGTAAGGACTGTGACTTGGACTCATTTTATAATTATTTTGTTTTTTATTCTCTTTTTTTTTTTGTCCTTTAAAACTGAATTTTTGATTTAGAAATGTTAATCATTGTTTGAGTAAAACAGTGTGTCACTTGATTGAAAATGGATAGTCAAAATATGCCCATTTGCTGTCACGGCCTTCTGTGTCCTAAAGTAGCAAGGAAAGAAAACTGATGCATTTAATTCATTAGCTGACTGTTGTATCAGTAGCAGCTTACAGCAGATGCAGGCATTATTAATTTGTGTTCCCTTGGATTTGTACCCCTGACTTTTGGACTGACGACACTTGTTGAGCTACAGGAGCACTGTAATTCAGGAGGGAGGAGGGTTAATGAGCTCGTTCCCACCTGCAGAGCGGTCCCAAGGAGCTCTCCCGGGAGGCTTGGATGACCGAGCTTCCGCCTGAGCTTCAGCACATTGGCCTGGGAGCGCGCAGCTTCAAGAAGCGGTCTGGACCAGAGGACAAAGATCGCTCCATTTGGACAGACACCCCCGCAGACCGCGAGCGCAAAGCCAAGGCACGTCTAACGAGCAGTACTTACGATCTTAGTCGGATGCTTGTATCCAAGGCAACAGCCACAGCTTATTATTTTAGCAATTTGTATAGTTTGTAAAAGTGTTATTGAAGCTCAGTAAGACCAGGAAACCTCATAGGAGTTTACTTTCAAAAATAGTCTGATTGTGCAGCATGCATTTACAATCCATGATGATTAATCATCAAGTGGGGGTTGATCTGTTTATTTTTTTGATTGATTATTTTTTTGTTCCCTCCCTGTCCCACAGGAATGTCTGGAGAAGAATCAACGTGGTGAGCCACAGGAGGAAGAGTCACCACGCTTCTCCCAAAAAGACCTCCAGATGGCGGAGAAGGTGTCCAAGTACAATGTAAGCTCAGCTTCACCGGCTGCGATGGTGGCGGGAGCGCTGGCTGAAGCTGAGATGGCCAAATGTCTGTCGTGTGCCTTTTTTAAAAAGGAATCCAAACGGGGAGAGTCACTGCTCAGTATGCACACCAAGAAGATGAAGAGCAAGGCCGAGGCAGACGCCAGTAAGCCGGTGGAGAGGCGGCCCTTCGACCGAGACGCCGATCTCCAGGTGAACCGCTTCGACGAGGCCCAAAAGCGCACCCTGCTGAAGAAGTCCCAGGAGCTGAACACTCGGTTCTCGCACAGCAAGGACCGCATGTTCTTGTAGGTAGTGTGAGGAAAGGGTTTCAGATCCTGTCCCATCAGATCAGCGTTTTAATTTGGCAAAGGTGTAGGATGTGGGGCCTGATGAATCGGGAGTTGTTGTTCATAATTGAACTTTATTTTGTGAGTAGTTTGTGTGTGTGAGTGTGTGAGTGTGTGAGTGAGTGTGAGAGAGAGAGAGAGAGAGAGAGAGAGAGAGAGACCAGAAAAAGAACAGAAATAATTCCCTTTTATAGCCTGTTCCTAGCTGGGGATTGCATTTAAGGGTCCTCCTCTTGCATCAGGTGGTACGCCAGCGGGAGCCTATCAACCACAGGTTCGTATTTAGACTAATATGTTTACTTTCCGAGTGTAGGCTGAATGAACGTCACCGTCAGATATTTTGAGGACCAGTGTGTTGGCTGTTCACTTTAAGTCTTTAAGTTCACTTCATGCAACATCAAATGTTACTCTCTCCTCAGAATTTTAAAAATGGAACTTGGCACCTGCATTTTATTTATTTGAGGAATACTTTGAGATGCCAGAGCGTTTGTTTTTATATAAAGTGAACAATATCTTGTTGCATCTCACAAACCATAAGGCATGTCGAAGGGCGTAATATTTTTTGTGAAGACTAAACATCAGCATTTATCATTAAATATGATATTTTAATCTTATATGTTGATTCAGTGAGCAAAATTTAATTAATGGGTAGTTTGGAGTTTTAATTCCATTGTTATCAATTGATCCCAGTACTTTCCTGTAGAAAGTGAACCTAAAATTATCTTTTTCAAATAATATTATGTTTAGTCTTAGAATTGTCTTGAATTAAGTTTCTAGGCATTCTGTAATGGTTTTGAGCCCTTTTTACTTTTTCACCATTTCTGCTGATTTGAGTTTTGAGTTGAATAACATGCAGTTTTCCAATCCATGTTTCAGAAACTTAAGGCCTGGTCAAAGTCAACCTACCCAACAGATCAATCCAATTGGTACAGCTAGTTATACTAAAGCTTATCACATAATTTGGAAGTGATTTTATCTTCTGTGTCAGTGGTTCCCAAAGCCAGAAATCCCAGGAGCACAACAATTTGAACCAAAAGGAATAGTTCCGAGGGCTTGTTAGTTGTTGTTTTTTTTTTTGGCCACTGGGTGGCGATAAGCCCTCTGTTAGACTTCCAGCAACAAGTCTTTGTGAGAGTAAAATACTAAATGTAAACATTAAGTCAGCATGTTTTCTTTGCCTGCCTGACTATGCATATTCTCATCAGGTTGGCAAATATCATGCAATTATCATTGTGAGAAATTAAGTGTAATTACATATCATAACAAATTGGGAATTAAAATGTCACTGAAAACAGCCTTTTATAAACTTCTCTCTGGTGGGTAAACACATATTTGCAAATGTATTAACAGGGTTAGTCAAAGTCTATTTACATGATGTTACCCTGTCTTGCATACAATAGCACATTTTATGATTAATGATCCTAGATTTTGTGTTCATTTTGTTCTTAGTTTGAATATTGTACTTGTATTTTTTTGTTATGACTATAGGAAATAAAAATAAGCTTAGTCTGCCCACATCTAGGTCTGTATCACTGGTCGTGTAAGCTTCTTCCAGCTGGTGACACTTCTTCGCTGGTAATTTGCATGTCGATTACAGGGTGTGCGTCCGCAGATACATTTTTGCAGCGGTCAAGCTAATTGGGTCCATTAAAGACTTGATTCATACAGAAATGTGTGGAATGTAAATTGCAGTTTTCATTCCACCCCCTCCCCCCCTCCCTTTTTGGCCCCTGCTTTCTGCCAAGCCTTCACGAGCTGCAGGTACTGATTAAGTAGTTGCTAAGCAACAGGTTTCGCCACAGAAGTTGGCGGTGAATGCTGCTTCGGCAGGGGTGTCGCGCTGTTGCAGCCCCTCGGCGGTGCGCTGGTTTTCCTCCACTGCTGCGGGCTTATTTCTTGACCGCTAATGAGTCGGTGTGAAAAAACACCATCCGACGTTCCAGGTGTCATCAGGCTTGGTACCTGAGCTGCTGACCTGGCATGAAGATAAGCGCTATTTGGATGCAGTGCCGTTTTTTTATTAAATTTGCGATTTTATTGTGACAGGTGCTGCTTGTATTCCTAAATAACCCAGTGAGAGGAGAGCAAAAGAAGAGTTTATTTTGACTGGTTTGATATGTTGTTACGTTTTTGGATTAGTAATTTATGGAGTTCAGCTGCCAGAAATGTACTTGAATTAATGACAAAGATTTCAGCTCTATCACATTGTTTTGAAACCAATATTTAGCTAACGGATTGTTGCTTTCTTCCAGCTTAACTTACAATGTTTAACCATTTCTACAGCTTGGTAAACATCATTACAAACGTGTGATTCTAAAAGGGTTGCATCTTATTGAAGTAATTCAGGTTAACTATCACCTCAGGTGTATGACATCAGCACTGCTAGAGGAACACAAACCTTTTCTGTTGCAAATCTGGTTGACCAACACAGCAACTGTCATTTTCAAGAAAGAAAAAACATGTTACCGCCTGCTTTTCATGTTTCTCAATAGCCTTGTTCATCACATCCTTTTATGATTAAGTGACAATTCGCTTTGCAGAATCAATCCTATTTTCCGTGCCACTGACATTGTGGTCAATTCACTTCGATCGTGCGGCCTTTCTTAAAGGCACAGTGCATGGAAAAAATGCTACCTTTTGTGTCTTACCTTTGAGAATGGCAGGGAGACCCTCTTTGTAGATTGCAAATCTTTGAATCTGTGATGCAAAGCATGTTGTGAATGTGGGTCCAGGCTGTTGAGAAATACCCCGGCACATTCATCCTTTTGTGTGCAAGAATCCCATCTGTGCAAGACCTTCGGGTCCCTGGTTCGCCTGAGAGCTGTAGAATGGTTTTGATAACATGCATTTGAAGTGAGTACACAGCCTGTTTGGAGGGAAAAAATGTCAAATGTGTGAAATTTGTCTTGGTCACATTTTTTAACTGATTGTGACCACAGCATGAAAAAAAAACATGCTTTTATATCTAAATCCATCCAGTCATCTACCAACAGCTTAGGGAATAAGCCTACCCCAGGAGGCTCAGATCACAAAGACTTTTTGGACTGAGGAAAAGAGTCCTTAGATGGAATCGACGAAGCACAAAATGAACATGCAAACTACACACACAAAGCAGTGCCCTCTCTGGAGGTATGAGGCAACAGCAGCTCCCAAACCACTGCGCCACCTACTGGTATCTTAATGTAATGCATATTTCCTAGGTGCATAATGCGAAGCGTATTAGTGCACAACATGCATATGACTGCCTGGTGTTGCAGCTGCAGTATTTTTTATGTTTTTTTTTTTTTTTTTTTTTTTTTTAACAAACGAGAAGTTTGTGCTATGGAGGAATGGGTATGCAGAACTAGCCCCACAAACAAATGACAAAAGGTTATTTGTGCACACGGTCCTGTTTGTGAGCAGCACTGTAGATAGAAGTGTATAGCTTAGGAGGGCTTTTTGTGAATTTTGAGGTAAATTTTTGCAGGGCTGGCTCACACATCAGCCCCCTCAGGTCAATTCATTAACGCCACTGTGAAAATGTGATGTGCATGGATTAAAGAGTGGGCCGATATAGCGACAGCGGAAAAGTCCCCCTTAACAGGACAGTCAGGAGAGAGACATGACGAGCCTTGGCTAATGAAATCCCCTGTTGGTCTGTCCGTGCTCTCGCTTGTCTTGTGGCAGATGGATTCAGTAAGAAATCGTGCAGGAAGGAAAAAAGAAAGAAAAACCCAACTACTAATGTGTGAACGATTTAATGTGTCGGTAACGAATGAATATAGAGCTGCCCCATGGACACGTAGACAGAAAACGCGCATCTCCCGTCGGACGGAGTGCTGTCTGTCTCCCGTCTTCATCGTCACGCGACAGGAATCGATGTCTTCCCCGATCAAAAACCAGTGCGGCCATAGAAGCAGGACAGCTGGTCTGGAGAGATGCACCATGAAGTGGACTTGCATGGGGAATGGCCTGGCGCCTTGATGAAAAGTGTGCCCTTCTGATTCATGTGATTGCTGATAAGCGAATGCCAGTTAACCGAAGCAGATTGTTTCTTCTGTGTGGGGCTGTAGTCTGCTCTGGAGTGGGAGTTACCGTATGCGAAATATGTGCATGTGTTTGTCCATCTGAACGCCCCAGACATTTAATTGGGCGGATTCTTCTACTAGCCTTCCTACCTCTGGGTACCATCTAATTTTTTTCCCCTTATTGGGCTAATTAACAGGGAGAACTAGAAACCTATTTTATTTAATTGTATTTTCATCATCTCATAACTTCAACAGTCTCATAACATTGGAAATCTGATCCCAAAATGAAAAAAAAAATCCGATAAGGGTGGTATGAGGTCACAAGCTGTTGCATTAGCGCTGTATTTTGAGTGAAGTCCAGGACATCAAATGAATTAAACCGCCCATTGACATTTTCGAGGCCGTCACTACATTATCTGCTCCATCATATATCAATTTTGGCGATCACAATCGGCTGTCATTTTTAAATGTTGTATTTGTAAAATAGATGAAATAGGGAAGAGCCATATTAATGGGTAATAATGCGAGTATTAAGAAAGGTATGAATGCGTTGTATGCAACAGCAAAGGAAAACCATACTAACTCTATCCATTTCGTAATATAATTTCTAATTTGCACAAAGAGTAATATCACATTAAAATATGTTTCATTACAACGTGTTTTACCCAGAGGGAACCAAAGAGCTGACAAGCTTTCTGAGTTGTGAATAAACTTCAAACACGCAGACTTGATCAGTTTTAGTCTTTAATTTAGGGGTGTGGTGCTTTCCCCGATAATCCGTTTGATAAATAAGGCAATTTTTCAGTTGACAGCATCTATTTAGTTCGCCGTTTCCCAAAGGGCATTTGCGGAAGGGAGAGGGAAATGCTTTATCCACGTATGGAGAAAAGATCGATGAAGGCGCATTTAAAATTTTTACTATCGTACATGATTTCCATGCAGATACATATATAGTCAGCGTTCCAAAAAGTCTTCAATTCACACATGCGTTTTGTGGATCGCAAGCATTATTAACTTAAACGACATAATGATTTTCGGAAAGGAGGCTGATTATATGTTATGATAGAATGAAGCTGAATTATGAGCCAGATGCACATGGCTTTTATGTGCGTAAGAAAACGATTCCCATTGAAAATGATCTGATTCTAGTGAGCAACACGTACTGGCATAAACAATGCATAGCCACATTTCTTACTGTTCATTTGTATACTATATACTCTTAGGCAAAAGGCATAAATACTCCTACATCTCTGATTTGAATATACGCTACTATGAGAACTGTAAATGAATAAAATCGTTTTTGTTTCCACACGTTCAGCCAATCCCAACTAAGCAAGAGCCCACGGCAGCCTCCGTACATTAATATCAGTGTGAAAGCTCGAACGCCAAAATCAGCAGCTCACTCTCACCCCTGCGTACTGAAAAAGGTTCGAAACCAAATTTACATTCCTTCATTCCCTAACCTTTCGCACACTCGCAATAGCCGGTCGTGGAGCGGCAGTTTCTAGACATTTCTGCAGCGCTGCATTCAAGCAAGCTATAATAGCATCCATAATACTACACCTTTTATTTTTCTGGAAAACCTAATCACGGATACAGAAGAGCACAGATCGTAAATCACTTCACAATACAAATCATATGATCGCTCCAGTTAGAACAACCACTTTTATACAAGCATGCATTATTCAAAATTCGATCGTACTGTTTTTTCGACCTGCACCTGGGTTTGTATGAAGGAGAACAAATACAAGGAATATTGCAGGTTAAATTTTTCATATACTGTTTTCTGATATCCAGATCATTGAGTACCTTGGAGGTTTTATTATAAGGGAAAAGAGCCAGGAAGATTGCCATAAGTAACAGCATTTTTGAGCAGCCTGTTGCACAAAACCTCATGCTTGTTCTCAAAGCGGGAAGGTGGAAGCTGGAAGTTAAAATCTAAGCGCGCGCGCCACATAAACGAATCTGAATGCAGGCAGAAGGTACACAATACTCATCAATTCTTGTATGCTGAGGCTTTTGGGGGAGTAACAGCGAAGAAAAGCTAGAAATCATAAAGTGTTTTCTCTTAAGAGGAAAAGAAGAACCTTGATCTTTCTTGGCGGAGGCAGCCTTTCAGTTGAGCAGCCCAGACAAACGCTCCTGACAGGTCATTTGACAAAGTGCAGGGCCTCGCTCTGCACCACCGACCCCCTGCTGCTGTCCAGGTTGGTGAGGAGTCGGTAGCCGCCCCTGAGAGCCAGCAAGACGATCTCCAGCTTCAGGCACTCCAGCTTGCACAGGAATGTGCTGTCTTCCTTCAGCACGAGCCGAGAGCCCATCTCCGACTTGATGAAATGGCGGAACTGGATGATGTTGGACGAGACCTCGAATTCCTCGGGGAAACTGTCCAGACGGCTCTTGGACACCTGCACCAGGCGGCCTTTGACCGCCTCGATGAACGTGGGGTCGCTGCAGTAGACTTTGAGGCCCTGGGATCGCTCGTGGCTGTCGGTCACCTCCAGGAAGGCGGTCTCCTGCTGGACGGCTTGCCGCTGCTCCCAGTCCGCCACCGCTTGGGCCAGGTCATCCAGGCGGTAGAACTGGGCCTCGCGCTTCAGGAGCTCGGCTTCTTTGAAGTCCTCGGGCAGCAGCAGCTCGCCTAGGCGCAGGAAGTTGAGGATGTGACGGAAGACGGGGCCATCCCGGTCTATGAAAGCATTGCCCATAGAGTCCACATGCTGGACAGGCCTTTTGCCGCTGGCGACCTCCTCCAGCAATGAGCTGGGGTGCCTGGCCAGCGTCTGTCTCTGAGTGGCGTACAAGTAGCCCCCCACGTTGAGGGTGACGGTGGCCGAGGATGACTTCTTGAAGCTCTTGCTGGGCTGCAGCAGGTCCGGATTGATCTCCCTCAACTCGCTGTCCATCCTCCGGAGGTTCCAGTCCATGCCGAGGCGCGCGGTCTGTGGCGTGAGCGAGCAGGAGCGGCGGCGCAGCCGAGTGGCGCTGGCATGGAGCGCTAGCTGCCGAGACTGGCGCTGGAGCCGAGCCTCTTACTGCCGCTCGGCGGAGGAGACAGGGTGGGCTCGGTGAGGGGGCGGGGGGCGGAGAAACAGAGCTGCTTGCCTGGCCTCCATTCAGAAGGCATGATTTAATCACCCCTCCGCTCCATGCGCTCACTGCTGCTGACGCGCTCGGCAATTAGCGCCGCTCCCTCAGATGAAAAGCGTCCTCAGCTGGACAGCGGCACGTGAGCTGACAGGAGAGAGAGGCAGTCTCAGGGAAGCGAGCTTATAATCTGCAACTAGCGGGGGTGCACATATTTATAAATGGGCTCATTGTGTGTTTGCACTTGGCCGAAGCAAAGCTTGACATTTCAAGCCCTCGGACTTTGGTCCTCAACATTATTTCCCGATTTTTCAGTAACCACCGTGTCCCTAGGCAAAAGAACACAGGATCTGCGACGAGTCAGAATTGTTGTGGTTCTCTCAGATGCTGTGACTGGGGAAAATCGGTACCCAGCCTGACTGTGGTGCTTTTAATACTCCGTCACGTTCTCGGGGAAGAGCCGGCCTAATTAACTGCAATGGATGAGGGAGTTGGACAAATTCCTTTGTGTCGTCCTATATTAATGCACACGGGATCCAGCGTGTAATTGGCTCTATGGTTCCCCTGGGCCAACGTCGTACCGTAAGGGTGTGGCCATGGTACCCTGTCACAATACCAAACACAATATAGGACAGGACTGTTGTGTCAATAACCTCTGAGGCTACGGTTCAACCAGACATGCCTAATATAGTACTCTGTCGATCCGGGCAGACAGTGACACTTGGGCCTTGACTTATATGTCAGCAGGGAGACTGGCTCCATAAAGACAGCTGCCGAAATGTGTGCTGGGAAACTGTGCGAAGTAATTACAAAATAACAAGTTGACATCTGAGAGAGCCTGTCCCTGAGGGTGACTGGATGACTGACAAGCAGCCGGGGCTGACAGACCCGATTCCCGGCACAAAATGAGACTCCGTAATCGTGCTTCGCAGTGTGGCCGATTTTATTCATGAAGCAAGACCACGACGGCATAGACTATGAATGTATATGTAGGCAGTGCTTGTAGAAATGAGTATGTGATGTTCAATCTGTTTCTGGGAACCTTGAGGTGATGCTATATCACACATGGCAGAGGGCCCCGATGAGAGAGATGTCTCATCTCTGGAGAACCATAGTCTTGGCTGGACTGTCTGGCTGTAGTTATTTCTGACTGCTGAGTGCATAACAAGGAATAATTATCGAGGGGCAGTTTTTATGTATGCAGTTGTTTATGTATATGATGAGCTATATGTTTATATATATCTGTTTACATTAATTATATTTTCTCGTCTAGCATGAATTTAATTTGATCTGAGTACTGCATGCTTTTAAGTAGCTGTTACTCGAAACAGTTCTTTTATATTAATGACCAGATATTTTGTTCAGGTAATGGGAATATATAAATATCGAATTTTTTCCAGTTCTGTATTTAGTAATGACTGTAAGAGCCTCCCTGTACTGGGAACCATTTACAATCGTGCAGAGAGGGAGGTAATAATGCAGTTTGTCTTTTTGCATCTCCTTGGTGTTCTGGCAATTGAAAGATCTTTGATGTCTCAGAAGCAGTCTATTTAATATTTGATGATTCCACAGGATGGGGGAGGGAAAAGCCTTTGCTCTGTCATCCAGTTAAATAGAAATGCATTTTCAGATTCCCTGACAGTACCTGCAAGGCAGTAGGGGGCTGCCACCTTCCGGGTGGGGCTCTGGGCTCGGTTTGATGGATCCGATCCTGACCGGGTTTTGGTTCAACGCTGGCTGTGGTCACCGTCCTTCTGTCTCCCCACGTTTCTGAAGGTGATTCAAGGCGAGATGCAGGATGAGGTAGGGGTTAGGCATGGAATAGGCCTCGTCCTGCCAGGGGGAGCTAAAATGAACATAGATGCAGGGGCCCTGGTGAACACGGGACCCCTTTGGCCCCCGCAGGGGCGGATATGCGCCGCACCGCTTCGAGGAACCAGGCTAATCCTCAGAGAGCAGCCTTCAGGGGCTGTGAGGACTCAGCTGGCGGGGGCTGTGAGGGGGCGGCTGACCGACCTCTCCGAAACCACCTACACTGGCATTGGGGTCTAAAGCAACAGAGCCCTGGGCCCTCCTTCTCCTTCCGCACCTCCACACCCCCCCCGCCACCACCCCGGCAGGCTGCTTACGGCTCCTCAATAACATTATGGAAATGTTATCGGTATTATGCAACCCGGAGGCTCAGAGCAGCCAACGGACGGCATAACTTTTGTTTTCAGAAACGACGGCCTGTTTGTTGTAAACCCAAAACTGGAATGTTAACTGCTAGAGGCCCCGGTCCTGACCCCGGCTTTTGCCTTCTGGGTAATTGCGAAGCAAGTGGATGCTTCAGCGCTGCCTGGCAGTTTTGAAACCGAAGTGTGGGCGTGTTTATGGAGTTATTATATCAAACGACACAGTCACTCCATCGTGCGATAATTACAGATAATTGTGTCCATTATCAAAACTGTTATGATGTTGTGCTTGGGAGGCAGCGCTGATTCGCTGAGTGACGTCAGCCACCCAAAACTTGCACTCTTGGCCATCGGGATGTATCTTAAAAATTGTTACGGAACAATTGTGGCTCAACTGCATTGATTGACTTAATGAAATCCTCAATAGACTGAAAAAACTGTTACATGGCTTTAACAAAAAGGCATATATTTCTGGACAGAGAGAGAAGTGATAGGTGAATCATTTCAAATGTCAAGTTGATTTAATATAGTATATATATTTTTTGGAGGGTTCCTTCGAGTGAAAGGCCTATTAGCATTTAACGGATGTCTCCTGATTTTTCAATCTTGGCCAGGCCAGATGTAACAGTTGACCGCGGAGGGCATGAAATCACGTCAGATAGCTTTGCTGACGAATGTCATTGCCGAATGCATACTTAGGAATCTTTCTTCATTCAATCTGAGAGTCACTCGAACAACCAGGTGAATGATTTTTGGCTTTATTTCTACAAATTTGCCCAATCGTCGGTCCAGCGATCTGAAGGCAGAGCTGAGGCTAATGATGAGTAACTTAGACATGTCTGTAGATTTAAGAAAAAAAAAATCATTACAAAGTGGACAATTCATAAGAATAATTTAAGAGTTTGGGGTGGCAGGGTGGTTGGCACTGTGGCAGGGTTGCAAGACTTGGTCACCTGGTTGGAGTGAGATTTTCAATTCGGCACAAGTCTGCACACATGTTTAGATGCATGTGACAGTTTTGTTACCTTGTAAATAGTCTGCAGGGTTTGCAAATTACCCCAATGCGGTAAGATTCCTTGCGTGAGAGTTTGAAAGCGTGAGTGTTTCAGATGCGTGAGAGGTGTCGACCCTGCTGTTGCCTCACGCCTCTAGGACCGGTGTTTGAATCTCTGTTGTCTCCCCGTGCCATCACAGCATCTCCTTTGGGCTTTGCGGTTATCCTCCACAGATCAAAACCATGGTTAAGTCGAATTGGAGCTGCCAAATTGTGTGTGTATGCCCTGTGATGGATAGGAGCACTATCCTGGGTTAGTCCCTGCCTGTAGGTCCAAATTCCTGTGACGCTGCATAAGATAAAAAAGTATAGAAGATACAAATGTAACTTAAGGATTTTCTCTCCTATAAAGGTTATTAATGGTTTTGCTAAAAGAGCATGCTGTTATCATACTCTCTCTCCTTGGAATTGCTTTTAATTCCCCTGTCAGTGTCACCCTTTTATGTCATCTGTCCCAGCATGGTAAAAACAGACCAGTAGATGTTACAAACTGCATCCCATTGCAGCCACGGACCACATACCCTGATCCAATCACGTCGGTATAAATTATAACAATGGGAAACAATAGCGGTTTCAATCCACCATTTCCTGAAGAATGTAATTATCCTGAGCTAGAGGCTGATTTTATTATGCATGTCAAGAATTGTGAGTTATTAACAGTGTTAGCCCACGCTAGCTAGTAAGATGGTGGTTCTGATGCATGCTGAAAATTATAAGATGGAAGATTGGTTAGCCCACGCTAGCTGACAATCTGCAGATCACATTAGTTAAGCATAAGATGATACAGGAGGATTAGCATAACTAGCAAAAGAAAGTAAGGAAGACAAAAGAGGGTTAAGTACTTAACCTGTGATTCATGTGCTGGCTTTCATTAGCAAAAGTGATTAGGTCTCTTCACCTACAAATTGCGAACGCCCTGCAGTTAAATCTCCCACACACCGTGTAAACAATACGTGCTATACATAATATCCTCCTTGAAATGCTTTAACAGAACTCGGAAATCATGAAATTATGCAAACATGGAAGCTTTTTTAATAGATCTGAGTGGGATAAACTTTGTCAAGTTCCTTACAATCTTAGTGCCAACTCTCCTGACACCTAGTGGCCAAATGGTCAAATCACAAGAAAAGGTTAGCATTCAAAAACATGCACTTAGAAAGTTTTGTGTACAACACAAGGAGCTCGGTACTTTTTAAAGAGGACTTGTTATTCCTCCACAGCAGTATTGGAGACTCAGACTTCTTGGCCTTTAAAGCTGCAGTGTTATGAAACATCTAGCCCCCAAGCATTTAAATAAGATAATTCTGTATGGAATTGAAAACGGCATCATCAAGGGCATTCACAGGCCAACATGGGAGTTCAAACCATAGTACTACACCTACACAAAGGGATGAAGGGAAGAAACTTAATATTCATATTTAGGCACTTAGGAAAAAAAAAAATCGACAAAAGACTACTTTCCTAGCATACTGCCCTGAGCATCCAAACGATCTCCTGGCAGCAACACGCTGCACAGATGCAAGCTAGCACACTGAACCATAATCAGGGTCGACAAAAAACATCAAGGGAGAAAAATACCCCACTGTAGATGACTGAATCACTGCTTCTTGTGTAGTGCTACAGAACACCCATTTATTGGTTATTCAAAAACTAATGTCCTCTAAAAGGAGATCATTTGTCATTAACACAGGCAAGAACTTTGGACAAAACAGGATGACCATATAGCACATGAAGATTTGTCCAGTAGTTTATTAGATATCTTACAGCTCAGGAAATCAAAATGATTCTTTAAGGAAGCGGGCGTTTTATTTCACACAACCGAATGCAGAGCAAGTGGCAACTCCTGCAAGAATGACCTAATTGCGGCCTGGAGGTGGGTGGGTGGGTGGAGGTCAAATACAATACTGCCTTTATCCATCCCCAATAGCATTTGACACTGGAAACCCATAAAGGCTGAATTTGGGCTGGGGACAAACATGTAACCTGACATTTAAAATAATGCTTCCATTCCAAATAAGGAGCACATGAGCAGCCAGGGTCCTCATCTTGGGTCAGTACTGATGAAACGAAGCAGCCAGTGGAGGCAAAACGGTCTTCAGAGATGTCACTGCAACCAAACGGAATGCATCAAAGAGAGTCAACCACCGGGGCTCTAGAGCAACGGGTCACGCTAAACGCACTTCACGGAATGCAAAGTATCATTCCACCACCCACATAATGCAAGGGTAAAGAGCAAAGATAAGGGCAAACATATTTATCGCTCAATGGCTGTAGTTAGAAGGCAGCTGAGTCAGAGGTAACGACTGAAGATGTTCACATCAACTTACACATTTCTCAATTTCCAGACCATCCTTGAAAAAGGTCATAAAGGGGGTGACGCCATCCTCACGGAAGTCCAACAGACCAACCATGCCGTCTGGGTTCATGGACTCTCCTGTGAAAAACTAAACCAGGGGACAGAAGTTATTTGCTGCTCCCACCAGAGGAAGGACGTGGTCACTGGTGTCCCGTCAGCATGCTCAGATTAAGTTCCTTTTCACAGGCCTAGACCTTCAAAGGTGTCCTAAGATGATCATCACAGCACGTCTTTGAAGACCAGAAGGGACAGGGACTCTGTTTACCTGGAAGTTCTTCATGTTACCCATGATCTTTTTGATTTCTTCCTGTACACCAGCCATGAAGGGCTTCACTCTGTCTGGGTTGGTCTCTTCCAGCTTTGTCTTGAGCCTAACGTGACACAGAAGCATCACCCATGTCAAAAGCAGGTAACAAAAAACAAATGGTTCCCAGTACAGGGAGGCTCTTACAGTCATTACTAAACACAGAACCGGAGCAGCGTGTGGCTCAGTGGGTAAGCCGTGTGCCTGTAATCACAAGGTCGCCAGTTCAAGCCCAGCCTCAGCACATCTGCGGGTCCTTGAGCAAGGTCCTTAACCCCCAGGTCCCTGGGCACCCCAACAGATGGCTGCCCTTCACAGACAGCTTACTCTACACAGAGCAAGTTGAGGGCGGCGTAAAAAGAATTTCCCCACAGGGATTAATAAAGTATCAATTAGAACTGGAAAAATTCGATATTTATATATTCCCATTAACTGAACAGAATATCTGGCCATTAATATAAAAACTGTTCATCCTCACATAATAACCAGAGACCACTTGTATAAAGATGAAATGCGTGATTTGAGATGGACACCACTAACTCAACTCATCCTAGAGTGAAAAAACATCCAGTCTTTGCAGTCGAGTGAAAATAGGAGTGACTAGATATACCTCGGTATTTTCATTTCAGCAAAATTTATTGTGGAGGACCCCTCCCCTCCAAGATACCAGAATAGAGTCACTTTTAAAAATGTTGCATGGCAAGACATAAGAAAAGATACGTTAGGTAGCAGCATATTTTAAAGAGGGAAATATGAATTAGCTGCATGAAGGGTGAGATGGGCTGGCAATTTCTTAAGATCACAAAAGCAGTCCCAGATTTTATTACCGATAAACTTGTCATAACAGTGCAAAAGCCCATAAAATCATATTCTCCTCCATTCTGCACTGCTGTGAGACTGTACCTTATCTACACCCCATTCAGATCAGTTTAGCAATGCTAATCTGCAGGTCATTTAAGGAATCTCGGAGCAAAAATGGCCTGCGACTCCACCACCGGAAGCCAATTCTGCTTGTCCCGTCGAGGAACTAGAATGGATCTGAATGAGGAGCATTTTTCCTTTATCCTCGCGTTAGTCTGACCGTTCCTTAAATACACAGACTGTCATCCCACATTCAATCTGTGCTGCGACAGTGACAGCAGACAGAAAGCGCTGGGACATTAATTTGCATCCTCTTTCCAAATACCTGATTGGCCACAAGTAAACAGCGTCAGGTTGTCAATGGATGCTCAAGATATTTTTTTTTGGGGGGGGGGGGGGGGGGGGGGGGGGGGCAGTACCATATCTCAACACTTACGCTTTCATGTAGTCCTTGATGTATGCCTTGTACGTGTCTTTAGTGAAGGAGGTCTCCTGCAGCTTGTGGTTGAGGACTATGTCCACACCACTGACTGTGGTTGAGTCACAGCCCTCGTCTGCGGCCTCTGCTGACGCGTTGCCACCAATCAGGGCATCATCGATATCCTCTGTTCTGCTGACCATCTGCAGAAACGACATCATGTTAACCGCTGCCAGATGTGGCACACTGGGAGAGGCACATCCCGAAAGACACCATGGGACTATCGTCCAAAGGAAAAAAAAAAAAAAAATCAATTATGGCATTAGAGCCTTGACAAACCCGTACTGCAACATCTGACTGTGTGAACATGCCAGTGCACATAGAACAGATGAGACCAGCAGCGAAAACGGAAAACTGGTAAGCTTATACGTACACAATGACTACAACAGGAATGGCCACAACAAACTTACCTTTCCCTCGACTTCGTATAAGATTCCATTAGGAGACTCTTTAATCTTGTAAATGTCGGAGAACATTTCATCTCCTGAAAGACAGAAGTGCAACACAGGGCGGTAACTACATAGAAAAGTTGTCGCATTAGCAGGACCGGCTCCGCGCCCGGCGGCGCATGCGCAGCTCGCCCAAACACGGCCGCTCGTGTTTCCCTGGACAGTA
This sequence comes from Hippopotamyrus pictus, assembly GCA_026781145.1. NCBI lineage: Eukaryota > Metazoa > Chordata > Actinopteri > Osteoglossiformes > Mormyridae > Hippopotamyrus > Hippopotamyrus pictus. The sequence continues at coordinate 44,659,088 of JAODLC010000001.1, forward strand.
ACGCCGCCAAAGTTACCCGGCGCTTCTACGAGACAAAGTTTTAAAGCCCCGGACACTGTGGTAACAACTACCCGCACCGTGCTTACGATTAGTGAAAACCAGAACTTATTCACCCAACAAGTTAGCTAAAAACATGCCGCGCAGCTGGATACAATGTGATATCCAGATACATCCCTGTGACAAACCGAGCCGGCGAGTTTACAAACACCGTTAGCTAAAAGCTATCGCTTACTTGGCCAATAAATATTTAAAGTAGATTTCTGCTATGAAAACACACATTCTGTCACACACAGTGCGATTTTAACCAGTACGTCATTTTACAAAAGAAAAACCAGGCAACGACAACAATTTTCGAGCACATTCGGATAACGGGCATAAGGCCTTCGGTAGCACAACCAGGCCTCGAAACGGCAGCAGTAAATAACAGCTTCGCCAACAGCAGATGTTAAAAATAACCCCCGGACTGCAACCATCCGAGCAGTGCGGTGAGAGTAAAAATCGCACAAACCCGTGATGATGTCCTTGTAGATGATCATTTTGTCGGATTGTGCTGAGGAGTTTGCGCTAAGATGGCTCCCGTCTCCCCCTTACGGCTCGCTCCGTTGAAAAGGACAGACTGGGCCCTTAACTGAGCTTAGATACCGGCAACGCACTGACGTCAGCCCAGCCAGCGCGACTGCGCCATCTAGTGGATGCCGAGAGATCGTCCTACGTAGTATTTTAAAAATAATATCACGGGGTTTTACTTTTTATAAGTACTGGAAGGTCATGAATGAGGACATAGTAAATTATTCCTATATTAGGTGGCACGGTGGCTCAGTGGGTAGCACAGGCAGAGGTAGAAATTTCAGGTCCAGAAAGTAAAAATCCAGTCCAAGATTTTGTTTCAACCAACCATTTGAGCATAAAGAGTCACAGACACAGAGTACTCAGCTGCTCGGTTGAAGCAAAATCTTGGACTGGATTTTTACTTTCTGGACCTGAAATTTCCACCTCTGAGCAGAGGTACCTTACACCTTGAATTGCAGCCCTGCCTTTTGTAGGTTTCTGCCACAGACCAGTGGCCTGTACTACGAAGCGGGGTTACTGACTTATCGGGGTCACTCGTCAGATTTAAGGTACCACAGTTTATATGGACTTCATATTCGTTCACTTGCATTTTGCCCAGACTACCTTAAATCCAACAAGTTACCCCGATAAGCCAGTAACCCCGCTTCGTAGTACAGGCCACTGAAATATGAAGTTAGGTGATCTGAGTTCCAGAGTGTATAACATGGAGCGTATTTTGTGTGGGGTGTACCCCAGCCTAACCTGGAGCCTTATGCTGCCTTTAATAGGATCCAGCCCCATGTGATCCTGACTAAGATATACAGTTGAAATATGGATGGAATAAATCTTCGATAAATGTACGAAGTCAAAGGCTTTAAATTAAACTATATGTCTTTTGCATGGTTTTCAAAGGGCTTTGAAATATGGTATCTGTAATTTTAATGTGATACTATACAGGCACTAAAAGACGTAGGACAGAATGATAATGATTTCTGATAGTGGAAATGTTTATACATTTTGATGTTTTGATTGATTCTGCACCCGGTTCTGTATGTGAAGTCTGTGCTCTGTGGTGATTCTTGATTTCCCCTCTCATTCCTACGATAGGCTGCCTGCAGGCTCATTACGACACTGTAATGCATGGGAGTGAACAATCACAATTAGCCAGTACGGCCCCTGGATCCCCTTAAATGGGTGGAGACCTCACCCTCCCCCCCCCCCCCCCTCAAAACTCAACCCAAAATTATGCCCTTGCTGTAATGTGTGACAGATGAAGAAAAACAGATGGATGGTTGGGTAATTAAGTCCTGCAAAGTCCTTTCATAAAGGGATGGGACATAAGAAGTTCTCTTCTACTAGCTGGTGTGCCACATCTCTCAGTACTGAGAACCAGCAGCATCCACTCAATCTGCTCTTATGGCACAGTTCAGTGCTACACACCTGTGCTTCTCTGGGGCTTTCGGGACACTTATTGCTTATTCTGGAAATTAAATTTCTATTTTCTTAAATTGGGGCGCTGTTTCTTTTGCTGATTGATAAATTGTCACGACCCGTTACAGCCAGACTGTTATTATGGCTTGGTGGCCAGTAGATGGCAGTGTGGCCCAGCGCTAAGTAAGGTTGTCAGCATCTTTTAATCCACTTCACAACTTGTCCGTCTGCTTTTCGCAGATGCTCCCTTTAGGGTTCTTTCTGTACTGTAATTTTGTTGGGGCTGTTGTGTGCTAGAATCTAGGCCTCCATCTTACTCAGCTCACACGCAATTCTGCAGTCACTACGATCAATCTGTACATGAACAGCTGCAGGTTTAAATACAGAAACATATAATTGGTTATATATTTATGTAACGGTAGTCCAGTGGGTAACACTTTTGTATTTTTCCTTCTGCAGACCAAAAGTATGCAGTCAGTTCAGCTCTGAATTTCTGTTTGCGTTGGGATATACTTGTATGTCCAAAGTGACATACTCAGACATCCTACCTCTACACAAAGTTCCGGGAATCTCCCGCAAATAGACGGGACACCTGACACCATGATGCACAATGTCCTGGAAATTTGTCATTATCATTGTCACACCTGAAATCTCGCAAAATTAGCCGGAAGGAGTTTTACCGCTGTAACCTCGCCTCAAACGTTACGACCACTCTATACCAAATTTTACCGCCCCCCTCCTACCATCCACCCCAGTCGGGAAAATATATATGGTATAACCGTAATACCAGCCAAGCATTTTCCCTTTTCCACCAATAACAGATGCAGATAGGAATACATTTACATTTATTATTAGGTAAATTAGTAGGCAAATAATATACAACCAGCACACAGCTGGCAAGGAGATATCCCAGGTTCAAGTGCTGCTAGGCTAGACTTACAATGAGAAAGCAGAGACGAATGCTATGAGATTGCTATGAGTTATATAAAACACTGCATGAGGTCTAACATCCAAAAAGGTATACAAGTAACACCAAGAGAATCTAGTAGGAACTAAGAGTGAAATAACAGAGCAACTAGTAGCACCAAATGAAACAGAATGTCCACGTCCACTGGTCTTCAAAGACAGCAAGCTGGTAAGATTCAGTGGTCAGGGATACTGAAGGTTGTGAGGGACTCTACGGTACAACCACCTATGGCTCAGTTAAATGGGAAACCTGTAATCTCTGCTTGAGGAACCACTGCCTTGTTCACTGCTTCTTATTTGTGATTTCAAGGTCCTGTGTTATATTGAATATCAGGCAGTACATGGTTTAATAATGCCCACTGTCAAAACAGCCACACAACAGGGTCTGTCTGCTGCATTCAGCTTTTACGTCTGTTTAGGTTTTTCCAACATGTGCCGACAAAACTCTGAGCGAATTTGAAGAGGAACATGTCATGAGTAAGTACTTCCACATTTTAATTTTTTTAAACATTTCACTTTTCATAACTTTCAGAGAAATAAATTAATATGTAATATTGAAGAATGATAAATAAAAAGATGCTCAAATTGACAAATATATTTTTTATTGATTGCTGAGTGTCAGACACAGTACATGAGTTTTGTTTATGTGACAGGATATAACCTTTTCTTGTAATACTATGAACATTTGTTTACCTCGATTCCAGGGCTAGAAACCACCATCTTTTCATTAGTGCAGCTCATCCAGAGTGCGTATCTCAGTCACAGGACTGGCTTATACTACCCAATAACACTGCTTGGAAAGGAAAGGTGGGTTTGTGTTAAACAGGGACAGCAGAGATATTTGTTTATTTCTAACCTAACCCTGTCTGCTGGAACAGATGAGCATGTTGGCTTTTGAAAATAGCTGATGCAGAGCAACCCAGTCTGGAAACGTCAGCTTGAAAATCGAGTGTTTAAACGGATATACGCTTTAAAGTGCTTAAGAAGAATTCTATACAGTATTGAGTTTTGGAAGGCATTGAATCGAATAGTGATAAGACGTTGAATAGTATTAATGGTATTAATTTTAAAATTAAATTAAACTGCAGTATGAATAGTTTATGATGTAGCTTTATGGGCCCTGGGGTTCTTTGATGGCTTTAATTTAATTATTCTTTGAGATATAAATTTTGTAATTAAATGACCAAAGAATAGGATTTATACATGGAAAAAAACATTAATCTCACAAATTATTGTTCATGATCAAATTACTTTTTTTAGTTAATTGCCCATAGCTCCATGTACTTACAATTTAGCTATTTAATTGAAGTAATTAGAAACACTTATTTTTATCTGGTCTTGATTTGTGTGTTTGTTTGTTTGGAAGGTAATATTTACTCAGAGAGTAGTCTTGTGTGTGTCTGTGTCATTTTCTCTATTGCATTCTTCAATTTACACATTTAACACGTCGGTTGATTATGGCTAAGCCTAAAATGGCTGGTCTTTTTTGGGGATCAGTTGCTATCTATCTGCTACCCACAACAAAATTTTACAGCTGACTCAGTACTCAGTGGGGTATCGTGGTGGGCAATATTCACAATTCTTGCTAGATTAACGTGCTTTTTGTGAGTGCTGGTCCTGGATCTCATCAGGTAATACAGTTCTGAAATTAATTAAGAGACCACAGCAACATTTTAGTTTCACTTATTTCTCAGTTTATGGGAATGTGTCTGTGTAAAATATAATTTTTTTTTTGCAAACTCCAGCCCACCTTTTCCCTACCTCTCATTGATGAAGAGCTTCTTCTTTGCTTTATGGGTCTTTAAAGGGCTTCTAGAGTCCCTGCAGTCCTAACTGTCCTAGCTGTGCACTGTCAGATAAGTTGACGGTCATCTCTTGGTTTAGAAAGTCCCTTCTGCCCTCTACCTGCCTGGTTCTGTTCATTGCCAGCATCTCCTGCTTCACCTTTTTTATGTGCTGCTGTCTTAGAAACTTTGAGCCTGGAAGCAGCTCAACACTGTACACACTGTAGCCTTCTGCCAACAGAACTAGCATTATACCAGGATTTAAGAATGCAGATTTAAAAAAATAAAATAAAATAAAATAAAATAAAATGACGTATGTAGTATCATGCTCATTTCACTATACAGTAAAATTCTGTTAGAGTGGACTCTCTTATAACGGAATATCGTCTATAACGGTCGAGGTCCGCTGGTCCCGGCCGCACGCCTTTAAGAACAGGCAGAAAAAGCATCGGATATAGTGGACTCATATAATGGAATTACACTTATACCATATAACATATAATAATTGTACAATATAATAATCTATACCGCAAGTGTGTCTGCTGGGGTGTCGCATGAGTAAATGGTGTCCTGTAGTTGTGTTCTGGGCATACAGCAACTCTGGATATAATGGACTTTGGATATAACAGACTGTTTTGCCAGGTCTCTTGAAGTCCGTTATAACTGGATTTTACTGTACTTGAAAAATGTAAACATAAAATGTTCATTAAAATATGTATGGAGTTTCATAAGGGAAGTAATGACACCGTTCTCCATTGTTTAATCTCTCTCCTGTGCCCCAGATCTGCACTGTTTTTGGTGCACAGCCTTGTAGCATGTGGCCCAACTGGCCTTGTATACATTACATATTATACATATCTATCCATCTGTCTTCCGTACAATACTGCAGATTCCAGGCTACCTTACTGCATGGATTCAGCATGGGAGGGGGGAGCTGGAACTGGAGTATTAATATTAAGATAGATTTTATTGATCCTGGTGCATACAGTAGCAAGAACATGCAAAGACATAACACATATGGTGCCAAGCAGGCAAGGTGCAAAGACTGGAAGCAGTTTGGTACACACTGTACCAAAGAACTAGGATTAAACCAGGATTTAAGAATTCAGATTTTTTTTTAACTATAGAATGGTCTCTGAATTTTTCCAGAGCTGTAGCTTCTGATTCCCAGCTGTGTTGAAGTTATACCATTATCCAGTGAGTCCCAGTGCTATCTATCGACCTGCAATATTATCTGACAATTATGGCTGAACCAGGTCCCTAAATAATGCAGATGGTGTGTGGAGAGTTGGAGGAGACTCGCTTGGATGAGATATAATGGAGCATATTAGCTTTTGTCAGAATATCAGGCTTATTTATAAAATCCAGCTTTCACCGGGTGTTTATTTATAAGTAAGAAATTGTCAGTGTACACGATGTATTGCGTCAGGAATGGAAAACAGAGGCTGGGGACAGTGTGGGATTGTCACTCAGTCTGGATGTCATTAGCAGTGCTGGTCAGATGATGCTCAGTCATCTCAAGAAGAATGCAGCTGTTCATCCTCAGCCTCTGGATTTAAAACAAGCTGCTCTAAGGCCCTCTGACAACTATCACCTTGGTGCTGGGGCCTGATGTCGTCTCTCTTCCTACTTTTTTATATGAAGTTTCCTATTGGTCCATCAACTGTGAGAAATTCTGTTTTTGTTTTGATTGGCCTGGTGGTGCCATGCTTTGCCCTCATGCCTCAGGGACCTGGGTTTGAGTCTCTGGCAGGGTTCTGTGGGGGTGGAGTTTGCATGTTCTCTCTGTGTCATTGTGGGGTTTCCTCTGAGTACTTGGGTTTCCCCCACAGTCCAAAAGCACGCTGAGGCTGATTTTACCCTGTGATGGGTTGGTGCTCCATCCTGGGTTGTCGCCCATAGCCTCTGGATCCCATGTGACCCTGAATAGGACAAGTGGTTATGGACAATGGATGCCTTCATTTCCGGAGCGTTGCTAGTATTCTTATAGTATTTCAATAAGTAATTTATGCTTCTCACCATTTAGCCCAGTCATGGGGGGGGGATTATCCCCCTGCAGCATAAGGCACAAGGCTGGGGTGCGCACTGCATGGGATGGTTGTCCATTGCAGGGCATGTACACACACATACAATATCTCTCTGTGGACAATTTAGAGATGCCAGTTAGCTAAATGATATGTCTTTGGACTGTGGGAGGAAGGTGAAGTACCCTGGGGTATATTTGTATTTATATGTGCAATAAATAAGCTAGAAGATAATGACAGTATGAATACACGTGAGAGGGCTTGGATGTTACTGTAACACCCACATGCCCCCTTTTCGCCTGAATAAGGTTATGAGCTGAATCTGAAATAAAATTACATAACAGAATCATTCACAGCACCTCTGTGTGGTCTGAATGAAATTCCTCTTTGCTTATTGCAGAAAGGTCTCACTGGAGTAATTGTGAAGATGACAGCCAAGCCTAAAGTTAAATAAAGAGCTAGGAGCAGGACATAATCTGCTACGGCAATATCATGAGTAGGAAATGATGGATCTCTGAATAGTAGTGATATTGTTAAATATAATTCTGTTGATGGCACCCCCTAGTGGTTGATATGAAATTGCAGGATGAGAGAGGGATTTTGGAATAGTCTTGGTAAATGAGAGTTTTCCCACGCTGAAATGAAGGCCATGATTCATGCCTGTATTCTTAATAATAATAATAATAATAATAATAATATCGTGTGATGATATTGTGTGGATGGCATCTGGAACTGACGGACTGACACTGTGTATGGTGGCGGCTAATTGGACGATTACTGGTGAGATGATAACAATGGTTTGGGCCAGCCTAGCCGGGGCCTTGTAACGCAGGCCTGGACGGGGGCTCCGTGCCATTCTCCATGAGGCCCCACAGTGGCGCTCGCTCTTCTAATTCCTGGCCAGTTGAGTCATGCAGCGCAATCAGGGCAGCCTTGGGCTGTAGGACCTTTTTTGGGAATGTCATGTGAGTGGTGGGGGGCAGTGGCTGTGGTGGTGTGTGAGGGGGGGTGATGCTGTTTTAGCTGAAAACGGAGTTCGTGGGCCGTCTGCACGCTGCGGAATTTGGAGTTCACAGCCAAGGGTTCCGCTCAGGGTCAATGTGCTGGGTCTCTGGCGCCCCAAGGGGACGGCAAGCCTGCTGTTGGGGGGGGGGGGTGCAGGGTGGCGATCTGACTCGCTTCACTCCATATTCAGCATCCAGCCCGCGGAGTGCACAAAGTTAGCCAATGAATAAGACTCGTACTCCTTTGCTGTGGTCCGTTATAAAGCTGTGGGTTCTTCGTGTCAATCTTCAAATAGGATGACCCTAATCTTAGTGCAGTTCTCCACATGTAATTATAATCGGGCCAAACTCAAAGGACATACCTTGCTTGCCTTAGAATAACCGGTGAATTACTTTAACTGAACCTGATCCATGATGTGTTCTGGAGCCATAGATCCCTGCATATCGTTGCTGTCTGATGAAAATGCCCACTTTTTGATGATTGTGACGTTTACTACACTCTCAGGACGGGTAAAAATTTTTAGCTTGTCGCTGGGGCTTTACCCTTGTAATTGCACTTTTTAGGTACAGAAATAGACTTTGGGCAACATCTGAAAGCATTAATGCACCATCAATGGCACAGAAATGTTCCCCAGGTACAGTTACCTACAGCTAAGGGTATAATTGGCAGACCCTTGAGGGTACAGACCCAGTGACAAGCAAAGGTACAAATTTTAACATCTGTTTAACTAGTATTTATGTTTCTAGTTAACATTTATATTCATGATGGTCATTTGTAAAGAATACTTTATATTTCTAATTTTAACAATTTAACATTGATAGCTAGATAGCTATCTAACATTGTTAACTGTGAACGTAAAGAGAGATTAGTTTGTATTTTGCTGATGCTGACATATTTGTCTCGCTGAGATCAATCCACACAAGTTCATTTAAGACATTAAACTGTTCACTGACAGCTGCATAAAGCGAGGGTTTTATTTGTGGCGCTAAGGGTTTTATTTTTTTTTTATGTTTTTAGGTATATATTGTAAAGCAGTTTTTGAGAAAATACACTCACCTAAAGGATTATTAGGAACACCATACTAATACGGTGTTTGACCCCCTTTCGCCTTCAGAACTGCC
>JAODLC010000001.1:44669922-44680945 GCA_026781145.1 Hippopotamyrus pictus
TCTTTCTTTCTTTCTTTCTTTCTTTCTTTCTTTCTTTCTTTCTTTCTTTCTTTCTTTCTTTCTTTCTTTCTTTCTTTACGGTATTCCCATGACCAGACAGTCTATCTAATCTTCAAGCACATAATGACTGCATTTCTGCTTGAGATAAAATTTTACCTACTATAGTGATAGGCCAGTATGTTCCATTATACATAATCAAGAGGATTATCAGAATGTGGGGTCAGTAATGAGGATCCTATCCCAAGCAGCATGAGGCACTGGGCTGACCTATAACCTTGATGGGGTGCCAGTCCCTCACAGGGAACATATACAATCATACACTATGGACAATTTACATTGCATTCATTTAGCAGACGCTTTTATCCTAAGCAGCATACAGTCGAGAAGGCTGGGGGAATCAATACCTGGAGCAGTTGGAGGGTTGTTCAGGGGCCTGATGGTGACATCACTCTGTCGACCCATTAGAGACACCAACTAGCCGAACAGCTTTGGATGGCAGGGAAACCCCAGTGTACCTTGGGGAGAACATGCAAACTCTACACACGCAGTGGGGTTTGTATTCAAAGCCCAAAGTCTAAAGGTGCAAGGCAACTGCGCTAGCCAAACCTTCCTCCATGGAACTGTAAGCTGGTTCAGGTACAGAACCCTGTTCTAACCTGAATTACAACCTCTCATCATTTAGCGACTACCTCAGTTAGTAACCATTTGCAAATTTTTGTTCGTTAATAAAAAATTCAGTCGTTCAATTTTTTGTACACTTGAGTGGCAACGCACGCTGGACTGAGAGAGATCTTTGAAGTAAAATGTACAAAATGTTAAAAATGTCCAAAAGAAACTGAGTGTAGAAAGCTGAAGTAAAGTCATAGGCACGGTCGTGGTCACGCCTAGGCTACCGCGATTTTCATTTGGCGACCATCTCACTTAACGACCTGGTTATTGGAACGGAACTTGGTTTCTCAGCGTGGAGCCCTTCTATTACACCATGCAGGAGACCTCTATACAGATACAAATTGAACGCTACAGAAACATTATGTGAATTAATGGAGAGTCGGGGAGATGGAGCTGGAGACGGACCATGTAGTGGCGGAAGTGCAGCAGCTGTTGCTTCTGCCCGGGTAGAAAAGAAATGCTTTTCCATGATTGTACTCCTCCAAAATCTTATAAAGAGGATCATCCTGCAATTGAATTTCAATTACACTGCAAAATAGGCAGAACTCATCATGAACTGGGGCACAATCACGAACATAAGATGTTCATTCATTTAGCCTGTGCACATACAAACACATTGTGCTGAGATCGTATAGCTTGAAAAAAAAGCCTGACATTTAAAAAGGTCTTATGAAATGTTTTACCCTGTTATACATAAGCAGGCCTCCAGAATTTTATCTCTGAGCTCATTCTGTGCTTCTCTGAACAAGACCAAGAGCAGCAGTACCCAATTTTAAGCAGGATGTGCTGAACTTCATCGAACAGCAGAGCTTAATTGCTTAGAGGGGGTCGTACCTTGAATTGCTGTTTTTGGTGACCTCCACACTAAAATGGATGTACCTGCTTGACATTGGAAACACCAGAAACCCATTAAAATTCAGTCTTTAAAACCTGCAGGGCCTGGTCCTGGTCCTTCCGGATCTTGTCTTCTAAGGTTAAGCTTTGTGTGCCATTAATCGTTTGTTACGAAACCATTCTCTACACGAAGGGCACCCTTGAGAATCACACTCTAAGAAGTAACCTTGACAAAGGCCTACTGAGTTACTTCGTAATGATAAATTTTAATTGTTCTGAATAATATTTTTGTTGAACATTATTGAGTGTTGTTTGTTCACTACAAAAATACCAGTATCATATCCAACCCTTTGTCATGTAATGTATCCTACTTGCACAATTATCTGAATAGTTAAAAAGGAATACATCTCAATTTACTAGTCAAATACGTCATTCGAATGGGCTGGATTTTCTACTTAAAAAAATGGCGCGTTTTGCCCTACACCCGAAAGTTGACTTCAGAGGCTCTGGGAAAGCATTCGCCCCAAATGTCTTGGCTAGCCAGCACAATGCTCACACACTCCCGAAGAATAGAAGGCCAGAAAGAAAGAAGAATTCTTGATAAGCCGGGAGCGCAGAGGAAAGCGTGAGCCGGAATGGCAGCAATGTGGAGCATTCACAACATTGTGTGGTGTCGGTGCCTGGGCCGCACAAAGGCGCCCTTCTCTCAGCTGTCAAAGACGCCATTGAGGCATCAGGCGAGCAGAAGCAACCCGCCAAGGCTCTTTATCACCCCTGCATTCCACATCAGCGTCCCATAAGGCATAATCCACTGTCCTTCCTCTCATTCATCCTTGCGCTCTACCCCCCCCGCACCCCCCCACTTTGCCTCCCACCCCCGGCCACTTTTTGTCGGACACGTCGGCCCCCAGCTGGTACCGAGAATTCGTACGGGAGCGGGGGGGGGGCGGACACCTTGAAGGGGAGGGTGCTTCTGGCAGCACTGAGACCAGCCTCCAGCCCTGGTGGATAGGTGACTCTACCCCCCCTCACTGGGAGACGTGACATTTGATGGATCCGCAAAGAATGACAGCTTCTGAGGCCCTGTCCAGTCGGGAAGGGAGACGTCCGAACACCACGCTGAGCTGTGCGACAGCTAAGATTGTAATCTCTTTGAGAGCAGAGCAGGATAACAAGGGCTTTCTCCTGCTTATCGCTCTCAGGGCATTAAAGGGTACAGTGTGTCCCAAAAGGAAAAAAAAAGGCTAACTAGATAAAACAAGTCAATCCTTGGGGGAAGTGATACAAATTGGAGGCTAATTCCATTATCCACTGCTGCTCTCACTATTGTCCAGCTGTCTAGCTTGATTCATTACGTTAGGAGCCTTTTTTGTTTAGCATTGGAGGCTCCTTGGCTTTGTTAGTTTTGGCCCAGGGTTACCCGCAGAGAGGATGTCACATCTCAGCCTGGGGCTCTCGGTGCGGGGCTGCCTCGGATCGGGTCCCCCGCGGTGCAGGACTTCGAAGCGGCGGGGGCTCCGACTGGCAGCTGTGCCCCCCCCCCTCCGCTCTACACCCGCGCTCTGGCCATCCCTCCCTTCCTGGCTTCTGGCCCGGGCTGATTGACAGATGTTTCAGAGGGTGGCCAACAAGAAGACATTTCACATCTGTGAGGCGCCGTCTGGCGTCACGTCCGCCTTCCCGTGGTGCCTTTTGTGATGTTGGACACAGGTGGTGCTGTATGGCAGGATGCTGGGACTCACCCAGACCCAGCCAAAGCTCCCTCAGAGCTGCAGGTCACTGCCTAAACTATATCCCTGGTACCAGGAGTGACATTCTTGCCATTGCAGGTATAAGCTTTCAGCTGAGTGTAGCCCCTGAATGCAGGGAATTCCCCGTAGTAGGCATTTTTGACATGGGTCACATTCTTGTGCAGACAACATGCAGTGAGATGGACAGCTCAAGAAAACAGGGAGTGGCCTGTAGGACCTGCCATTATCATCACAGGCTGGCTGTACGACAAAATATCCAGTGGATTTCAATAGGGAAGAACCTAACACGTTAATTACCCTCATTTTCTGAAGAGAATAATTGCATTCTCTTCAGAAGAATGCAATTATGGCTGCCAGAACAACCTACTGTGACACAGGAGATGAATTATAAACATATAAATCATGAATGGAAAACCACAGAATGCATGCTTCGACTGATGTATTAATTAAATAGTACAGATTATTAATAAGCAATCCTGTATATGCGGCTATCTGCTGATTAACGACTCAACAAGCGTGGGGCTGGACCTCTGCCAGGCAAAGCCTAAGGGTCTAGCAGTCAGAGCGGAATCAGATTGGGTTTGTTCAAATCCTGAGAGGTTTGTCATGGATAGTTCTGCTTTTGCAAATTTGGATGTGCTATCACTCAGTTTAGTTATGGCTGGATTTATTAAGGTAGGAGAGATTTAAGGTACCGAACCTTTGCAGGTGAATCTATGAATCCATATTTAATAAAATATTCAAACTCTCTAATTTGGGTTGAATCTGAACACAACGTATCTGGTTATGGATATTGATTAGTGTTCCTAAAAAGAATACTGTAAGAACTAGTGTTGCATCTGGTTGGTCAGTTTTATCCTATCAGAGCCAGCCGTGCTCATAGATGTTCCCAGCTAATGTGCCGCAGACATCGAGCTGTGTGAGAAACCGGCTTTGTACCCAGAGCATGCTGCTCGTGTCAAGTAAAGGAATACGTGAGAGCACTCTGCGATTTTTGGGAGCATCTTGACCACAAGTACCCAGCGCTAATGCAGACCGTTGAAACATGCCAGTTCAAGCATAAACAGCGTACAAGTACATTGTGTACGCATTATAGTTGGGAACATAGTGACTGGAGCGCGGGGGGGGGGGGCGACACAGATATGGGGGGTGGTGCTGCGAGAGGGTTTCAATGCACGTCTCTGAAGCCCCCTCCATTCCCGCTTTGGCCATTAAGTGAGTCTCCGGAGACCCAGCCGAGTGCCGAGGAAAGAGCGGGAAGCGGAAATGTCAAGAGGAGCAGGAGATGGAGAACCTCGCTGCCCTTCCCTCAGCCCCATCACGGATCCGCAGGCAGGACCTAAAGTGGCTGGGAAGTTGATGATTAGGCGGACGGGTCAGAGGACCCTCTCAGTGCATTCCGAAAAATATGGAATTATGAATGTGGATTAAGAATGGTGGCTCTAGGGCATGGTATGAGCTCTTTGTTAATGGTGGATGTACCTGGGTCCGTCACTCTGTGCATCTCTCACAGCGTCACGTCAGTAGTGCTGCTCTCCTTGGTCTTGTTGGGTTAAAATCCCAGATCTGCTCATGAGACCATGGGGTGAATCGCAATACTAAGAACACAAAGGACTGAACTTATGGTCTTGGTAAGAGCGGCCTTGCTAACCTGCCTTCCAAGAATGAACTTGTGGTGCAATGAATCACGGGACTGATCTTGTTTGCTGAGAGTGCAACCAATGTATCCTTGAAATTTGGGCCGGAACAAGAGCAGCATCCGGGGATTTTTACCGTCCTCTGTACTTGTGAGCTTAGTATTGGAACTGGTCTTTGGCAATGGAAGATGACATAAAACAGATACACAAGAACACAAGTATCGTCAAGTACGCATCTTGAGATTCACCCAGTTTCATACCTCTGGTGATTCCTACAGTCAGCCCTTTAAGTCAATTGGTGATGGTAATCTGTTCCATATGTAGGTAACAATCAAAACACACTCCCTCCGCATACATTCCTATGCTATGGTGCATTGCTAGTGAAAAACATTAGAATTGTGACGTAAGAAAGAATCATTGATAAAGCCTGCTACATCGTGTGGAAGTGGTTTGTGCTGTACTCTGGTCTGTGTTGGCACCACACATGGTATCCTGCTGAGGTTGGTTGTCCCTTTGATTTATAGCTGAGATTCTTGTGGAAAATTTCATAAATTTCATAGTACAAAAAAAAAAATTGTCATTAAAGCCGAGCTTCTGGTCTCACCGATAGTTACTGTAGTTCAGAAACATAGCTTGTAACCAAGAGTCGCTGGTAGAGAGCTGCCAAACTTTACCAACGTTGACTGAGTGAATGATCGTTTGAAATGATACGACTGGAGAAAGGCGTGTGCCACAGACAACAAAGAATCGTAATACAGGCAGTCCCCGGGTTAAGAACAGCGACTTACGGACAACTCGTACTTATGAACGGACTGTCATATAACCTGTTGTATTAAAAATTAGGGTTAAATAGAATAGTTCGTAATAACGAACGCAAAAACGCTGTAAAAACATCGCATGGCTTCAGCGGTTTGGCGGCCCAAGGTACAGTACAGTACCGTATGCAGTTACTTTACTGTATAATAATAATTATTATTATGTACTTTATTATTATTTTCCCATCTTACCTGCAAATTCAACCTAAAGACAGACGTTGTGCAATGCTATTGTGAATGTGCATTCCCTACTTGTTTACTTTTCTCTGGCGAAAAACAGATCGCTCGCTTCAATGGCCAAGCCACCCCCGCCCCCCCATAACACATTTACCCCCACTTCTCCTGTCAACTAGAGCCAGAGCACAGTGATCTCATTGTGAGTGGTTGTGTGGGGGGGGGGGGGGGGTGCGCTTTGTGGCAGTGCCGCGGTCACATGACCGAAGCAGATGTGGTGCCCGCTGCCAGGGCCTGAGCCTCGTGAACAGGTGGAGCGCGCCCGCTAATCTCTTATTAAAGTGGAGAGGAATGCCAGAAATGCACAGGAGCGCTCTGTTGTTTCAGCCCCTGGCTGGTCGCTCGGCTCGAATTACCTAACGGGAATCTGCACGACTGATACTTTGTGGAGAGACGGAGACGCGGCTAGTGAGAAAAAGAAGCTTTGCTCGTTCTCCTTACCGAAAGGTCTTCTCCAAAGCCACGTTTGATCAGTAAATGACTGATCGGTCTCATATGTAAAACAGAGCCCGTGTCCGTCCCTTTAATAAAAAGCACACCTTCGTTAGTCCTGTAGGATTGGCAACAAGACATGTTGCACCTCAGCAGGAGTCGGACGCTTCGTCACTGCGGGGGTATCGATGCATTGGTGCATTCGTGAGCCATGATGTTAGATCCCTGCATCTTCCTTTGGTGTGACTCGTGCACCGGCTCATGCGAAGCAAGGGCAAATGACCTACCTCATTTGTTAAATAATCAAGTGGGGCACTGATTAGAGGCAGGAATGAGAACATTTGGGTTGGTATTATGACTGAAATGAGGCCTGCTCGTATCTTCCTCTGCTGTGGTTCTGACCAAATCCAGACCCTTTTCTTGGCAGCTTCTCTAATTGTCGTTCATATATCCAACTCGTGGACTTTCTAAGCTTTAAAAAATGCACCTCTATCATCAAGAACAACCATAGACTGAGGAACTACTACTCTGCTGCTGACCGTGAACTTGGTGCAGCTTTTATTGCTTATTATCTGAAGACAGGGCATATGTTGAATTTAATGCTTCGGTGAAAATGTCTGGACTGGCCGAATGTGGACAGAAGCTGGAGAATATACTCTTTTTTTCCCCTCAAACTTCCATCACACTGCCCTGTGAAAACCTAAATTGGTCTGATTACTTTTAGGTAAAGTAACATGCATTGCACCTTCTAAACATGGCAGAGACATTGCATTTCAGTTTGATCTGCATTTGTCAGGCACGCCACAAATTCTTTAATTCTTTGATCTGGATATTTCAAGTTACCAAAAAGGCTAACCCAGCAGAGCCTCACTACAGGTGATATCACTTGTGGAAACCTTTTAGTACCCACATAACAGACATTATCATGGTATCCTTGCTTGTAAATAATAGAGTGTCCTATAACTATACTGTGTTCAGTCCAAGGTGGGTCCTATTAAGAGTTCTTTGTAAGGAAGCTCCAGGCAGTTTGGAGAATAGAACTTATTTTGAACCTGAGTCGTGAATATCAAGTAGAGCAGGGTACTTTGATCGTGCTTTCTATGAATTTGCAAGTATGATGGAAGTTTTTTTGTACTGTGCACATGCACTGTAGAGCAGGAAACAGGAACAATAAGGGCATATGTATCACACAGTCAGTCCAGATCTTAGTCTGATTTGTCGTGGTCTTTCTGGATAGTAGTTCATGCCCTTTATGCCTGCACTTTGAGCTTGGAATGGGCAGCAGAACCGTGTGGTGGGGGTGATGATATGCATGGCAATCTGTGTAGTACAAAGATTAAGAAAAAACTTTGGAATAGTCAGTGCCCTCGAATTCCTCTGTTTCTCAACGGACCGCTGTGTGGAATTCCATCTGTAAACATATCCTCTTTTATTCATTGGTTACCACCGCGTGCCTCGGAAACTGTCCTATGCACCGCGTAAACGTCAAGTTTAATCCAGTGTAATCCAATCTGCTACTCAAGGGTCCGTCTTCGGTCACCTGAGGACAGACAGCAGGAGAAACTGAGGAGGGACAGGAAGGGGCAAAAGCGGACTGCGGCGAACCGCTGTGACAGTCACACATGCATCCGCCTTCCATCCGCCTGTCCTGAACAAGGTCATGGGGTGTTTAGGAACCTTGGGCAGCTTAGGGCACAAGGTAGGGCTACGCCCTGGACAGGATGCCAGTCCATCACAGGGACCCTGAAATAAGTGGGCAAAAATATGTACATACATTCATAAAATTATATTATACGTGTATTAAACAAAATAAATGGCAAAATACAGACGCTCCCCAGGTTATGATGGTCTGTGTTACGATATTTCGACTTTACGATGGGTGAATGTTTTTCACTTTCAGTATATTATTCAATAAATTCAACACTTTATTTAAAAATTTAATTTGTCTTAATGCTTTTGCTCAACTGTAGGCTGATGTAAGTGTTCTAAGCATGTTTAAGGTAAGCTAGGCTAGACTATGATGTTTGTTAGGTTTAAGTGTTTACGATATTTTTGCCATACGGTTTATCGGAACGTAAGCCCATCGTACCCTGGGGAGAAGCTGAATTCAGTAATTTCATAGATGACACTGCTGTCTGCTATAATTGAAAAAAATCTGAATTTTATGCAAAAGTAATGTATGCTATATTAATGAAAATCTGGTAGTGCCATTATAATCATATTATACAGTGGTGAAGTGAAGAGAAGCATCAGTTAGGAGAAGCACATGCCCTCATTAGTTTGTGGGTGGGCTGGGTGAGTGAAGGTGGATTAGTGTGCAATGTTTGGGAGATAGTCTTACAGCACATCATAAACATTCATCAGTATTACCATAGCCCACTTCTTTAACTGTATATTTTACTACCATTTACATGAGTGTTGGCGGACCCAAATTAGCAATGCAATGCAAATATGCATCTCCCAAGCTGTTCTGCAACACATAAACACCTGCCATGTCTTTGAAAGATGGACCACAATGCCTTTGGTTTAATGTAACCAAACATCGCAATGCTTATTTTGAGTAACTCCATGCTAGTTATGTGGATTTATTTGCGGTCTGCTTTAGATTTGAAGAATCTGAAGTGTTAGTCCTGCCTATCCTGCAGCCATTACGTAATATCTGCTGAGTCAGTATATTTGGCAGGCTGTGCTTCATTTTAAGATGGTTGTAAAACCTTGTATGTGAAGTAATGAATGCTTTTCCAGTGGGTTTTTTGCATGTGGTTTAAAACCCCGTGCTGACTGAAACCGACATACCATAAATGTAGCTTTTACTACTAAAATATCGAGATGACCTCTATGCTTCACTCTGCCTCGACTGAGACATGATGAGCTGAAGTTTAACATCTGCCAAAAGAAAGTATAGAACTTCAACTGTAATTTACAATTTATTTACTCATTCTATGAAACCACCAATCAAGCAATAATGACTTCATTAAAGTCATATGAGAAAAATCACGTGCAGATTGGCAAGACAGATGTACGCCATTAATATCCAAATAGTAGCAGGAGGCTACTTTTAATTTACTTTTAATTGCCATTAGAGAACAGATAAGTCTATTCAGCGCACTGTGCAGAGAATTTAAAGATAGATGGGAAAGGCTAGCTTAGCTTGGCTCTGAAGTGATGCTTATTGCTCCTGTATACTGCTGACAAGTGTAACGGTAGCGTGCATACTCCCAGTACCCTATCTTTTTGTACTTGCATATACCCTTAAAATGATATTGAATAACGACTTACGAACATCTCAAGTTAAGAACTCGTTCATAAGTAGAGGAGCGTCTGTACTTTGATCCAGGTAACCTACATTGTTTACTAGCTGAGGAGCACTGAATAATTTGATGGTTGACCAATCCTGTCATGTCGATATTCAAATCTTTGGCTGTTAACTGAGAACTATTTTTGACTGAAGGCTGAGCCTCCAGCTTATTTTGTGTACAACTCCTACTTATTCGTGATGTCGTCCATTTGCTGCACTCCCACCTTGAGGAGCCAGGCCGCCGCTTTCATTGCGATGTAGGGCTTTTGTTAGTCAGTCAGTGGGCCATAGCGCTCACGTGCTTGTTGTCCAGTGCTCACATGCAAGCTATACTTCACTCATTAGGTCATGCTAATACTTAGACCTTATACAGAAGAAAAGAGTCATTCTATAGTGTTACTGGCTGTGACATGTTCATCTGAATCCACCTTTGTTTGATCAAGTCTGGTTAAATGTACAGTGACTCGTGCCATTTGAAATTATTTATTATATACAGGTGCATAATTGGAAAGATTGTGTGCATTATTTAGTGGCTGATTAGAATGTTTTACCCAAGACTTTTGTATACCAGGATGCTTCATAAACGGTGATTATGACGGAACAGAACATTTGGCAGCAGGGACCCCAGACTGGAAGTGTTGGTCACAGGCAATAAAGGGACTTGGAACGCGAAATTGGCTCTGGTCTGTGCACGAGCAGTTTGGCTCTCTGTGGAGGATGCGACGGAGCCTTTGTCCTGTACTCTGGCTTTGGTCCACATCTGTATAGATCAAAGAAGAAGTGAACCTTCAGCATTAGCGAGTTATTAAGCTTTTCTACAAACTGAAAGAAATATGTATAATAAAGATGCGGAAATGCACACACGGATTCAGGCTTTAAACGGGGCTGCTTAATTAGACCAAACATAATAAACTCAATCCGCTGCACACACTAATGCTTGAAAGTTATAACCTGGACTTTGGGTGCTAGCCACCTAAAAATCCATCGCAGTGTATTTACACCAAGTGTAAACATAAATATTTAAATATTTAAGCTGATACTTAACCTGGCGAATAAGCAGACAGGTGTGTGCGTGTCTTGCTCATTAGAGATCGACGGCCTCGCTGTTCGGCAACCTGAAGCACATCAGCTAGGTGCTGCGGAGTGAAGCTGTACGCTGAGTGGGATGTGGCTGCGGCGTGTCTGAAGGAGAGCCACGGGAGCCTGCTCCATTAGCACATGAGTGCGGTACATGCTAATCACAGGGTTACAAGCCCAGGCCTTTGATTCTCATGCTCTAGGCAGGAGTTCCACTTTTCCAATGGCTGGTTTCCTGAAGGATGAATGGGGTCCGGGGAGCGTGCCGGGAGGTGG
>JAODLC010000001.1:44691816-44702871 GCA_026781145.1 Hippopotamyrus pictus
AATATGTATCTGGGGTAATAAGGTAGTTAGTTTTTAACTGTTGCAAATCAGCAACGCCTGCCTTGAGAGGGTTAAGTTTGTCACTTGGTAAATTTAGTCTTGTGTTCTTCTTGAAAGTCTGTTGTGGTAATCTGGCCGTAAATGTATTCTTATACTTGTGTATGTAATTGTTGGAGAGAGAGAGAGTTTGCTTTTGCAACTGTTTGTTTGATCACATACAGCTCTGGAAAAAATTAAGAGATTATTTTCAAGCAATATTTTCAATTTCATTCATTTCCCAATTTATGGGCACGCTCCTGTCTGAAATACACTTTTTTTTTTTTGCAGCCTGGCTCTTCCCTGCTTCTCATTGATGAAGAGCTTCTTCCTTGCTTTATGGGTCTTTAAGGGCTTACAGGAGTCCTAGCAAACCTAACTGTCCCAGTTCTTGTTTTTGGGCTGCTTTCTTAGAAACTTCGAGCCTGGAAGCAGCCTGCCTCACAGTGTAACCTTCTGCCTGCAATTAAACCAGGATTTAAAAATGCAAACTTTAAAAAAACACATAGCGTGGTCTCTTAATTTTTTGCAGAGCTGTATGTTGAATTTGTTGTTGCATTTCTCAGTGTGGTTGATTTTTTTTTTTTTAAATGTTCAGGCCATTGTCTTGGGGAAAGACTTACCAGCAGATGGTTATATTTCAGCACTCTTTAATGCTTCTGGAATTCTCCATATGCAGGTCATTGTCCCTTAGCAAAGGCAATTATACCAGCGGTGCAAAGGGTGCAATTGTACCCCCTACTAAACAAATGAAAATGCTATTTGAGTATACTAGGCTCTATAAAATTTAAATTATATTGTGAGGTTATATTTGACTTGTATTAGTGATATCAATGTGCAATAATACTTTATTGTAAATGTATTTACTTTTTAAAAAAAACAAAAAAAAAAAAAAACAACTGTATTTGTTTGGATGAATTTTGGTTGGGCTCTCTCCCCTTGCATCCTGTGAGGGAAAAGCCCAGAGTCACTTTGATGTCCTTTAGCTTAGCAGTTTGTTTTCAAACTAATGTTTGCTGTTGGATTTAGTTTGGAGTGTGTGGTTATTTCTTTGTTTTCCCTGTTTTGACTAGAAGGCTTTTTTTGTGATTCTTAACAATAGTCCTAAACTATACCCTTTGTGGAGCCACACATAAATACAAATACAATAAATAAATGTATAACATCAACAACACAGTGCAATATAATACTACACGATAAATATAATATAGATATAAAAAGTGTACAAGCTATGTGCATATATGCAGTGTAGTGCAAATGTGAAAATGCAATATAAAGCTAGTGAAGGAAGTGAAATCTGAGGTCAGCCTTTCTCCATTTATAATGAGAAGTACCAGATTTCCCTGGTTTCTCCCAGTTTTCCACCCTCCCCAAACTCCCAATTTTCAATATCAACATTTCTATGATTGTGAGAATTGATTTCCTCCTGCTCGACAAATTTCATCGTTAGGGACAGGCCCCAGTTTACATGCGGCCTGCAGGTGCCATCGCACCCTCAAATTAACAAGGCGCCTCCTCAGGTGGACCTCAATCAGTCCTCGCTGTGACATGGCTGCAGGGATCGTACCCCCTTATTAAATTCAGATATACCCTGGTTGGAGACACCCCCACTCAGCAGATTTTATGAGGAACATACCCCCCCACACGCTTGGCAAATCTCCCTAATTTACATGGCCTACTGTTGGCAGGTATGGCCTTGGGCCCACAAACAATGATCATCAGTTCTCTCGGTAGGGGGGCCTCCCAAGTGATGCTTTGCCTCGGGCGCCGGAATCAGTAGAACCAGCCCCGGTTATTCTCCGTAATGCTATGGTTACCATGGCAGTTATCGCGTCCTATGATATCCAGACAGTCACGCATGCTTTCCGCCAATTTAGCTAGTTAGCCTAGATGCAACAAAGTAATGAGAAGTTACAGGAATTGTACCAATTTCTTCGCTCTACATGCCAAAACAACACTACACAAATGTTTGGTGTTTTGTTGTTATTTTGTGGCTACCATTTGTTCTGCTAATGGGTAAATGGAGCTATTATTTTGAAGTTGAGTTCAAAAGGATTATTGCGCTCAGATGGCCAGCTTGATGGTCAGTCTGCACACTGCCAATAAACTGGACTCACCAGAGCAGATATTTCAAGTAGCATGTGGCTGATCAGGAAGATGAGACTTTCTCTGTCTGAGTATGCAGCTCAGCTTCTAGTCTAAGCACTTGTTACCTCATAACTTGACTACTGCAACTCTCTACTGGAAGGTCTACCAGCTTGTGCCAGCAGACCATTGCAGTTGATTTAGAACGCAGCACTTCTGATATTCTTTCAACCTAAAATATCCTCATGTCACACTACTCTATGCCTGTCTTCACTGGCACCCTATTGGGCTAAAGTTCAAGGCCTTACTTCTGGCTTACAGGTTCATAAATGAACAGGTGCCCATATCCATCAAAAAGCTCCTCAAGACCTATGTTCAATCTTGCTCCCTTCTTTCAGAAAACCAACACAGCTTGGAGCTCTGCCCGTCACGAAAGAAGTGTCACTCCAGGCGGTTCTCTTGTGTGGTTCCTCAATGCTGAAATGAGCTATTGAACCACTACCCCTTTCCACCTTCAAGAAATGCCTCAAGACCCATCTGTTTCATGAAGTCCTCTACTAACCCAATGCCTATTTATGTTCTTTGAATGCCCTTATGTTGCACTTATGGTCCTTGAGCAGTCTTATTAGCTTCTTGCTTTCTTAGAAGTCATTGTGTAGTTGTGTACTTGTTGTGTAGCTCCTACTCCAATACTGCTTACTCTTGTACCAGGGCAGTCATTGGAAGATCTGCCTAGCAGCACTTATGCCTACTTGACTCCTTGACAGTGTGAATTGTTTGCAGTTTGCTATTTGCCTCACTTGTTGGTCACTTTAGACCAGGGGTGTCAAACTCCAGTCCTGGGGGGCCGGAGTCTGGCACATTTTTGGGTTTCCCCTCATTTAACACACCTGATTCTGCTCCTTGCGTCTCCTTGTGCTAATTACCACACACCTCTTGAGCTGAATAATTTGTGGTGGAACAGGGAAAGAGCTAAGCTACACAGGGCTCCGCCCCCCCAGGACTGGAGTTTGACAACCCTGCTTTATACCAAAGCACAAGCTATACAGTATATATGTAAATGTCTGATGTATATGCAGTGTGCAGAGCCAGTAATACTAGGGTCCAGTGATCCAGTCTTGCAAAATATGCCATCCTTTGGTTTGCTTTGTGGGATAGTGAATGGTGTCCAGAGTTGGGAAATTCAGGTCCAGAGAGTAAAAGTCCAGACCAGGATTTTGTTTCAACAAACCAGTTGAGTACTCTGTGACTGAGACTCTTTATATGTAACTGCTTGGTTGCTGTTTTATTACACACCATGTACAGCTTCATGCATATTACATGACCTTAGATTTTATTATCGCAAATCTACTCACCATCACCAATATTATTACTGTTGATAATTATTTGGAAAACATTACTCACCTCTTCATACCTTTCTTCTAAGTCACTGCAATTCTTTAGCATGAAGTACATGACTCATAACCTAATCTGTTTAAGAGTCAGCACACCTAAAATAACAAATCTGAAAGAAGAGAACATTAATACATCATGTAATTTTAATTCCAATTTTCCAAAAATTTTTCTGGGTTTTCACAGTCTTTTTGGAAACAAGGCAATTTTCTCTTCCTCTGGTGTGTTACGTAAAGACCGTTTGCGAACTTTGGAAGCCTAGGAAAACATTTCCATTTTTAGTTTGCATAACCGAAGAGGAAGTCATCTGCTTTCAGTAAATGACCGTGACATTCTTGTCCATCTTACTCTAGTGTCGCTGTCTTTTTGCCAAGCCGCATCTCTGCATGGCCAGAAAAATGTGCTGTTTTCTGTACCACTTGCCAATTGTTTGACTCTTCCCTTAATAACTTACAGTTCACTTGTGTGTGTGTGCTGTAATACTTAGACTGGTTTTTGAGTGTGATTTGTGTTCTGCAGTAGTGCTGGAAGAAGGGATGCTTCCTTAGCACCATCTCTGATTGTTGGTGACAATGCACTGTCAAAATAGCCCAGGGCAGCATGTCCATAGGTATGGTCAGGCCTGAGTGAGATTTTCAGTTCGAAACAAGTCTGCACGCACATGCACATGCGTTTTTACATGTATGCATCAGTTTCATTGCCTTGTAAATAGTCTGTAGGGTTTACAAACTACCCCAATGCTTTTGTTGTAGCTCGTTTTAGGTTTATAGTGTAATAATATAGATTTGCCGTAAGCATGACAGTCTGAAAGCATGAGAGTCACGCCAGAAGCGTGAGAGCTGGCAGGCCTGCTAACGTTTTCGTTAGAAAATCATAGCTTATTGTTAATTATCTCACAATGACTCAGAAGCGACTATGATTATTTCATCAAAAAATACTGCAGATGTTTGCTACTGATAGCTACCAATGATATAAAAGAATCTATTAGTCGTTCCGACTTTCAGGACCCTAAAACGTCTTCCCGCACCTAGTCTATGTTCTTCTGTATCCAGTTGCTCATTTTTTTGTGGTTTCATGGTTGTCTTCCCTGTTGGTGTCACAGATTTACTTTTGTAGTAGAGAAATGTCCAAGGATTACGCCTCTCCACTCCACAAGTCTTATTAAGGGTCTGTAACAGTTCCAGGCAAAGTTTTTTTTTTTTTTTGGTCATTTTGTTTATGTTGTTCTTCAAGGCCACATTCAACTGGATATAGTTCTCAGAACTATGTCAGGCATACTGGGCATATGGGTTTCTGTAGGCCAGCAGGGCATAATACTTGGCAAAATGTATCACGAGCTACCCCGTCCGTCCTCAAACACACGCATGACGGGTCTGTTTGGGAAAACGTCCAGAGCCGATTTTTTAATCCCAGTCCAGCCCTGCTAACAATAGTCCTAAATTTTCGTAACCTCTTCTTTTTTCTTTGCCTGCTTCAGTAAAATTTGTTCAATGCATGTCCCCTAGTCGGCACTGTTGCTATTCGTAAAACAACGATCTTCGGAATAACGTTGAACCTTACACATTATTGTGCAACAACAAAACAAATAATCCCGGCAGCTTGTCGAAGTAAATTTGTTATAATCATATGACTAAGCTGAATATGACGAAGCAAATGTCCTTCAGGTAACAATGAATGAATAATTCATAACAATGGAGACAGAGTCATGCAATGATGTAAAGACATATAATCATTGTTATTTTGTTAATAAACTTGACATTACTAAAACAGCGGAACAAACGTTCTCATTATTAACGGAGAAGTCTACCATCGCCTGGGCGTGACACACAGCCTGACCGCAAACAGTTTATTATGAGCTGTTTACGTTTGTTTGATCTTTTACTATATTGCACTCTAATATACCGTCGTATCGCTCACAAATCAGCCTTTTTTTCGCGAGGCTTTGCCCAATGACGAGCAGCCTGGGCGGAGACAGTGAAAAGCCGCTCTTAAATATTCTCTATCCACTCACACTCTGTTAGATTTCACTGGTCTTGTTTCGCAGAACAAATCTACTGATAATTTCATTACAAGGCACGTTTTTTTCCCAATGGGAATGTCATTTTGGAATGATCCATTTTATTTGATGATCTGTTATAATTAATATTTACCATCGCATAATGTTAGTCCCTGAAACGTGTTGCTTCCCAATGGAATAAATCTATCGCGTTTCTTTTTACTGCTAGACCCGGAGCACCCATGAAATCGGATGAATACTTAATATCTTTGCGATCTCTGGGGACACCGGGGATTACCGCATGTAAACTACGGCAGCGGTGAGGGATTCCCTGCTCCAAGGAATGTGACCCTTCGCATCTGGCGGCGACAGCAAGTTAGCCTTGTCATCTGAATGCGTGTCTTCGGTGTTGCCCCTTCCCTGCTTTGCTTTTTACGCTCGGGAGGAAAGTTGCGTCTGTCCCGGTGCGTAGGAGAATTCTGCGCCATACTTCAGAAAATACTGTCCTTCCTTGATGGGACTTAAGCCCAGGACATCTCTCTTCTTTGGGATACTCTGTACTAGAAATTGTTTTTAAAAAATAATTCTTATTTCCTCTATCTCTGGATCAGGATTACAATCTGATAACCTCCCTGCATCCTGTAGGCGACTTTTACATTTGGTTTTGGCGAAAGCAGTAATGGGGGGCTTGTGGAAGTATTATTTTGGAGTTTTCATGATTTCGTACAAGATAAACCTGGCAAGTGCAGTTATTTTAGAGTCTATCTATTGGAATACAACGAACACCAAGTAAGTTTAAGGAGTACCCCAAATTTATCTTGCACATTGAATTATATATGTAAAATAATTAAACGTATGTAAAGTTGCGCACAATTCTGTGAATAATATAATATATTTATATGCACACTCAGGGAAAATGCTCATGAAAAATTAAAGCAACACATTATTTTCCACTGGATATTCAATATAATTATGCATTTAAGAAATAGTAGTTTTCTTTTTTTGCGGTTAAATGCACACACACACATACACACACGCGTTCACATCCATTACAATGAAATACACGGTCCACCAAGTGTCATACTGCGAATTTAATTCCCTGGTGTTTTAAACTTTTATCTTTTGCATAGACACCTCATATAATAAATGGTTATAAATGTCTCGTTAGTAAGTTTAAACACGCTTAGTGTGCAACCTCATGATTATCGGTGCGTGTTTTACGATTATAAAAATTCATAAACCCACGGTGCCGATGCGTATTTATAACGCGTTAGCGTTATATATGAATATTTAAGGGATCTATACGTTGCAGCACTTCGTTAAACATAATCTTGCAATAAAGTGAAAAAAACTGTCGTCATATATATTATAATTACAGTTCGGGCGAAAACTGCAACCATATAGTGATGTTCACCTTACGAAATGTAAAACGAACAACAAATTATTTGCAGGTATAGCGACCAAAAGTAAATTAATAGGCCTAACTAAATTATTAACTTAACTAATAGCTATCCTTCTTCCAGTGTTATTTAGTGCTCTGCGGTAATCTATAAAGACAGTGAGTTTTACATATATATTTTATGAACATCTACATTGTACAAGAATTAGAATCTGTTCACATTTTCAGCCGATGTTGTCCAGCACAACGAATGTGGTTACAGTTTCTAATAAACATTACCGTGTTAGCTTTAACTTAATATTTCTACAAAGTAAACTTGCCAGAAGAGTACATAAATATGAACACTCTCACCCTGGCCCAGATTTACTAATTCTACATTGCCATTCACTAGAGCTACATAGCAAAGTAACATATTACATGGTTTCAGCTTTTGTCGAGTTTGTGTCCAGTGTCATATCAGGACAAATTGTGGCTGATGAATGAAAGGTGTAGGAGTAGAAAGACACTGAAGGGGGTATATATGTGACTGTCACTGTAAAGCGGAAGCGAGGCCTGTCTTCCTGTTCTCTGTGTGTGTTTTTGTCATTTTAATTTTTATGAAACTGCCAGTGAAATAGCAGCAGAGCCTGCTGGAAAAGCCATCCTTAAACATTAGACATCTGCCTTAGTTACACAAGCAACTGCGGGCAATTGATATGAAGACAGTTATTGCCGTGTCTGGGGAGTAATGGTATGATATCAATTTCTTGATAGATATCAGCCACTTTTTAACCAATTTTAATTTACCTGAACTTTTACATTTTTACAGGGCAGTGTTACAGAGTATGATTATGAGAGTATGTGCTTTAACTTCAAAAGAATGACATGAAAAAGAAGAAAGCTAACAAGTTCCCTTGTAAATTTGATGAAATTCTCCTCCAATTGGTTATTTTACTATACATCTCCGGGCTATTAGTGATGGAGAAAAATGGGTGGCACTGAACATCACGGGTGAGAATGTGACTCAAGTTAAGTGTGTAATTGTGCAGACATTACTTCACCGCATGTCTTTGTCAGAATACGTACTATAAAAATGATCTGAAAAGCATATCTACTTCTTCCACCTGACAGCACGGTAAATAATTTTATAATCCCATTATATAAGTAAAATATTTTTAGAACTATTTCTGAAAACGCAGCCATACTTGTTCATGCAAGACAATGTTTCTCATAAAGTCTTATAGCAACGACTAAAGCTTCTCTTTTTCAATGTCAAATGTTCTCTCATGCTGAAATCCATCTTACGTCATCTCCATTTTTTATCAGTCTATCTGATAACACATATAACACATTGCACAGTTTTTTTTACATAATATATTTTTGATTTGAAGCAGAAAAGCTTTGTTTCACCAGGCTGGTTATCTGGGTTGTGAAAGTGGAACGAATGCAACCCATGACACTACATAGACTGAATATTCTGTAATTACTAGGTTGATTATCTTCACGGAGTATGATTAAACATGTTGACATGGTCATTACAATATATTTAACCCTGCTTTTGCTTTCAAAATTAATGGAGAATAAGCTTTTAGAATAAAGCCAAGTCTAAAAGATAAGGATGCTAAGATTTAAGTGATTATAGGATTCTTGTTAAGGATGCATGTACTGGGCAATTTCATCATTAAAAAAATACAATAACGGAAAGGTCTAAAAACATGAAGAAAAGAAGCTAAAAATTACTGTTATACTGAGTCATTCGCATGCATTTTCAGACATGTTCTTCGAAGGTGCAGATTTTTCAGATTTAAAATCCATTATGGCTCACTTTGAACTGCGTAAAGTCTTGTTGTTAAACCTCAAGAAAAGAAAAGAACTGGGCAAGATTGACAATTTTTTATTTAAATGAAGCAGCATCTCACTCTGGTGTAGCATGTAAGGGGTTTATATAGACATAACACCTGACCACTGAGGTACAGAGATACTTGCATCCCAGAAGAATGAAGAGGGCTCAGAAAACCATAGAGATAATACAAGATGCAGCCTGATTTGTTATGCACAGAAAACCTCGTTTCATTTCCCCTCATTCTCAGCTCTCTTCCTTTCTCTGCCATCCATTCCCTCTTTTTCTTAACAAGAGAGTTTAAGAGAAAAGAAGGATTGCAGGGGCAAATGAAATCCTCCCATTTTTAGCGAAAGGTGGACTGAATGAGACTGCTTCCATGGAAACGAAAAGAATAAACACTGACAAACCAGACTGTATATGTGAGGGGAAGAGGGGAGACTTAATAAAAGCCGGGGAGGTGGGACTTGAAGGCGGGTGGTTGTTCTGTGCGAACAGGCTTGTTTGTACGAAGAAAGGGTTCAGATAGGGAAAGGAGGGACAGTCCACAAAGACGGGAAAGGGACTCTCTAAAAGGACTGGGAGATTTAGCCCCATTTCTGTTCTATCTCTATTATTAATTCACATGCTGAACAGAATCTCTTAGCAAGATGGAGTAGATTTGTGATGATGAGTGAGAAGGCCTTTGGTAGTGAGGGAGTAGATTTATGCTGGTAAGTGAGATGGCCTGTGGTAGTGAGGGAGTAGATATGTGATGATGAGTGAGAAGGGCTGTGGTAGTGAGCTAGTAGATCTGTGATTCTGAGTGAGATGGCCTGTGGTAGTGAGGGAGTAGATTTGTGCTGGTAAGTGAGATGGCCTGTGGTAGTGAGCTAGTAGATTTGTTATGGTGAGTATGAAGGGCTGTTGTAGTGAGAGAGTAGATTTGTAATGCAGTGGGATGCTGCAGCTGGCTTGCTGGTTCATCTTTGCTAAAGTATATTTTAAGTATTAAATTCCTTAATAAAGTATATAGTAAAATAGGTCTGGGCGATCTGATAACTGTTTCGCGATCGATCTTGAACACGTTTATGATCTAATTTTCATGTGAATAATAGAGATTGTGATCCTTAATGTCCTCCAATTAGGTCTTTGAACATCACATAAAACTTTGATGGCCAATAATAACGTGTGTCATTACTCGATCTGTAGCACACTTCTTCACCCGTCGTACCGATAGCTCACATCGAAATTATTTTCAAATACACATGAAAGAGACCCTGTGATAGAGATACATGATATAACTTGGCCTATGAACACATCTGTCTAGTAGGAAGTCATTCTATTGATTTGTGAATGTAGCTTGGATCCAACTGGTGTAACTACCCGATCTGTTCCACCTGCCCGATTTGTACCTCGCGCGTTTGCACCTTATAATATTTCCAGGCACTGCCTGATCTGTTCATCCTGCCATTTTACGGCAAACTATATCATCTGTATTTACAGCAAACTACAGGGGTCGCTTTATTGTTTAGCGAGAACTGGTGTTAAAGATTTTGCTGCCTGAAAAACATCGTTTTCTTCACTCGTCATTTTAAGTGTTCATTCCGGCCGTCTTTTTCCAGTTTTTGGATCAGCACTATTACCTAAGTATCCCATATCTGAAATATTAATTTATATCTACATTAGTTGAAATTGCGGCTATCCAGCGGCATGCATTATGGTATACTTACACCTTTGGCTTACTCAGAACTGAAGGGACATGTATGGTCACCCCGCTGTGACTGGGGTATCTAACAAGACCCATAAACGCACCCAGACACAAGTGCAGGTGCTTTGCAGAACTTTTATTAAACAGACTGAGAACACAAAGAATCCAAAATTGGGTTATTTGGCCTAATATCCCATTCTGGGCTTGTGGATATCGTACATACGCAGTCCATAGAACAAACCTGATGCAGTGAAAGGTTATATTAATGGGATCAGGTTGGGTAGTGAAAATGTCGTGAAACGAAGGGGTACAAATTGGGCTTGGTCATAAAATATACCGTAAAGTGTAATGCTGTGCATGTGCAGACGTGCAAAATGCAAACTGGGCATTCACTGTTACTACAGGATGTGAGTCGACTGGATGTGTGTCGACTGGATGTGAGTCGACTGGATGTGTGTCGACTGGATGTGTGTCGACTGGATGTGAGTCGACTGGATGTGTGTCGACTGGATGTGAGTCGACTGGATGTGAGTCGACTGGATGTGTGTCGACTGGATGTGTGTCGACTGGATGTGTGTCGACTGGATGTGAGTCGACTGGATGTGTGTCGACTGGATGTGTGTCGACTGGATGTGAGT
>JAODLC010000001.1:44761299-44779221 GCA_026781145.1 Hippopotamyrus pictus
AATTTCAAGTTTTACTACACTTTGGGGACAATTTGGTCCTCAAATGTGATCTATGCAAACCCACACACAGACACACACACACACACACACACACACACCCTCTTTCATATGATTGACTCTTACCTGCTCTGTATCCCTGGCAGAGTTGCTCAGTTTTCACATCTTAAGGTGGCCTCACAACATTGGCCATCACCATGGTGACTGTGATCTCGCCGTGGCATTGTGGCCGTATTATCACCATGGTGATCGTGACATTGCTGTGAGATTGCATAAGGCACTCAGCAGAGTCCAGGTCATAAATGTCCACACCCAGTGATTTACTTATGTAGAACCCGGTGAGTCAGCGTGTTACTGAGAAACTCATGAAGCACCACATCTAAGCTGGGCCGTAATTTCCTTTCACAGAAGGGTATGATAATCAGTGTTCATTGATCCACAGATACCTTTGAAATGGATGCATATTAAAGAAGGATTTTGTGCCAACTTAGACTAATATTTGAGTCCTACCTGGAAAATGGATATTGGTTACTATAAAACCAGAGCTGAATTCTGTGCAAGCTTTTATGAATACTCCTCAATCCACACAGAGCCCCACTGTCCCAGAAGCACTAGCGAAAATGCATTAGACTGAGAATCAATGCCTGGCTCATTAGATATATGGATAATTAGCCTCGTGATTTGCTCTCAAACTAGCATGGAGTGGACAGAAAGCCCCAGGCACTATGATTCTCGGGCCATATAAATTAGGATTGTCCAAGTAGAAGATGAGAGAGGAGCTGTAAATATGTGTTTAGAAGTGTTCGGTGAGTGCTAGCCCAGGCAAAACCCAGAACAGTGTGTGTTCTACCATAATGTGGACTCTCCCTGCATGTGCACAACAGCTCCCCCTACTGTTGGAAATGATCTCATCCGCTGATTGGATCTGGTGCTGATCAGTAGCTAAAAGACAAAAAATGAGCACCACTTGTTTAATAGGTTATCGCTATTGTTTTTTTTCCTCCATGATTTCAGTTTTTTTTTTTTTCTGTGTGTGCGTTTGCGTGTGTGTAATTTCAATATATCATTTACCCCAGTTAAAACATTGCATATTATTTCGACATCGCCCAGCCCTAATTGAGATCAGTATCAATGAGTACCAGAAAGCAAGTATCAGTACACATAACTGGTATGGAAAAAACGGTATCATTGCCTCACTAGGGTGCAGTATATCAATAATAATATACATATACACAGCAGCTGTGTATCTAAGGAACAGAGTCCAGCTTATGAGTGTCGTCACTCTGTCTTCACCCAACTTTCCTCTGTACTTGGAAAAAAAAATCATTAAGCGCTTGGATGAGAACTACAGGGCTGTTCCAAATCCAGCAATGGGCTGGATAAGAGAAATCCGAGAAATAAAGGACTTCTGGCACATAAAGCGATGATACATATGCACACAGATAAATATGTACCAACAAAGCCTGATGTTATACAAAGGTGATACATTTCTTATTTTTAAAACCTGCTGGATTTTGTTGATTGTGTTTTTTGTTGATTGTGTTTTTTGTTGTTTGTGTCTTATGTTGTTTCCTCCTGACCTTTTTTTTCCCGTTTGTGTTCTATATGTACTTGTGGTGAAAAATTTAGGTGAGGACTCTTACATTTATGTCCCTGGTGAGCGGGGGTGAGTATAGGCAGTAGATGTAAACAGCGAATGCCATGGCATGTAAAACTGCAGACGTCCAGGCTGCAAAGAGAGCAGGGCAGAGAGCCAGCGAGCGACTCTGCTTTCTTACCACAGATTCTGCGTCATGTTTGGAAGGTCTACAAACTGAGGTGTAGGGGAGGGTGTGGATTGCATTAACAGCCCACGATCCACTGAGAGAAACAGTGGGCAAATAAATGAAAGAAACGACAGAACATTGTTCCTACCTGCTGTGCTGACCCAGTGTGGAGAGATATAATATCATGGAATTTCAGTTACTCTTTTCACAGATGAACAGCTGGCTCCATGATTTTACCTGAGAATGGAAAAATATCACGAAGTAAATTGCACTTGTGTTTTTTTTTCAGCCATCCAACACCTGACATTTGCTTTAAGAATGAATTTTGTTTGAACTAGATGATGAAAAATTAGCGATGAAGAACGAGTGGTACAGTATGATCCTAGCATGACTTTAGACAGTAGATTTGCCGTTTTGGTCAGTACACAATACTTTATTGCAGAGGTGGAGATTTCAGGTCCAGAAAGTACAAATCCAGACCAAGATTTTGTTTCTACTAACCAGTACTCTGTAACTGTGACTCTTTATATTCAACTGGTTGGTTGAAACAAAATCTTGGTCTGGATTTGTACTCTCTGGACCGGAAATCTCTGCCTCTGCTTTATTGCTACCTCTGTGGTCACTCAGAGCACCTCTGCAGTAAAACTAGATTACTACTATTATGAGGTTTGAAGATCAGTCTAATCCCCACTGAAAAAAATGAAGAGCAGATTTCCAAAACTCAGTCCACATGATACATTGGAGAAATTTTCTGTGGACTAGGTGAGTTTTGGAGATTAAAAGGTCTTTGTCGGATTACATGAGGACTGATTAAGTTTTGGTTCCCAGAACTGAAACATATTATGAGGAAGCTTCACTTCAGGTCATTGGTGGGGTCTCATCTGAAAAACAAGAAAAAATGGACTAAGTGAATTTTGGAAATTTGCTCTTCAGTTATCTGATTTGCCAGAATTGACTAGCAAAATAGTAAAAGCTATGACATTTAATAACTTATTTCTGTGCCAACCTATAACCTTATCTTAAGGTAACCTTCCTACCTAACAAACCATTTCCCAAACTGTACATTTTCTGGGTGTTAGGTGTACATCAAAAACATCTTAGAATTATTCAGGAACACCACTGACAGGAAGTATGTAATTATGACTCTAACATTTGACAATAAAATGCTGTTCTGATGGTGTTTTGTGTTAAATTGATGGGCACCACATGGTTATCAGAGCATGAAAAGACTTGCCCGGAAAAGTTTACAAGCCAAAATTACAAAGCTAATTAGAGTTCCTCCGGTGATAAATTACAAAAATGTAAGTGCTAATCTAAGGCTACACGTACACCACCTGCCCTCGATTTCAGCCCTGTAATTTTGCCCCATCTTCTCTCATTCTTCTACATTTTAAATTCTTGTGAAAAAAGCACCACAGAAACCGGCATTTTCACAGATTTCCTTTCCTTTTGTTTCCTACCTCAGTCCAAAGACATGCAGTTAGGGAAACTGGCATCTATAAAATTGCCCGTAAAGTATGTGGGCGCATGTGCCCTGCAATAGAGTGGCATCTCATCGAAGGTGTACCTTAGCCTTGTCAGAAATTTGCACAATTACGTCAAAAAAGACCTTGTTACAAATTACAAATACTTGCAAATGTAACAAAATAAAATACAAAATACTGGTGTTATAAAATGTATCTAATTAAAATACAAGTAATTTGAACATACAAAAATACATGTAAAATAGTAACAGTACAAGATGAATAATAATGTGCAGTATCTTTAACATCTGCAGCAGCGGGTTGGGGTTGGAGGCGGTATCGCGGTTCCGCAGTATGAGATCGCGAACGTCTGTCTCGCGGTTTTGGTGTTGGCTTCAGAACCGTTACACCCTAAATTAATACCCAGTGTTTCCCACAGAGTTAGCGGCGGCGGCTGGCGGGGCGCTGGTGTGTGCATGTGCACGTGCAAGGAGGCACACTAACGCTTTCTTAAATTAATCATCATCATGCGTGAATTCCTGCTTCGTTTTACAGTAGGGTGCTGAACATGCGTAAACACAATGAAGAAATGTTTTATTTTTTTTTTGATATACGATCAAAAAAAAACAAAAAACAAAAACGTAACCATGCATATAATAAGCAATGTCACCAGTGGGTTCTCCCTCTTACACAGGATCAGTAGCTATAAAAACTCCTACTTTTATCTGATAGAAATTTTATTTTGTCCTTAGGAACAAAAGAAGCTAGCCTGATTTATCGCTAACGAAGGCTTCCATATATTACAAACCACACGACGCCACTGCCTGAACACGTTTGTTGAAATTAATTAGAATGCCACTAGTGGGCTAGCAAGTTAATTCACAGGTTCTAGAGCACACCACCGCTGTTTGCTAATTGCTCTGTTTCTCTCTTCTATAATGACATTCAGTCAGCAATATCTGATAGTATATTTCACTACATTCTGTACTACTTTATGTTAAGGCAAATTGTGCCGAGCATCAAAGCAGCTTTCCTTGGATTACTGATCATGGGAAAATGAAGTTCACAACGAGCAAGCTGGTCCCAGCAGGATGTGTCACGTGATTCACATGCATGTAGCCCGGGATGGGCAATCTTATCCACAAAGGGCCAGATTTGTATGCAGGTTTTTGGGATAACCTTTAGGTCAGCTGTTCAAACCCAGGTGTGAGGACTCTTCAGCCAGTCAGTCCTCTAATTAATTATGTAATTATGCAGCGAAAACCTGCACACACTGGATAAGAGTGTCCTCCCCTGATCTAGCCAATGACGGTGATGGGCTATATTTACAGCCTGTAAGCCTGGTGAAGAAAGTTCTTAAAATGACAGAAAAAAAATAAATAAAATGTCATATTTTATGAAATATTTTGAATATTTTAAATGCATAAAATACAATCTCTCAAAGTATTTTGCCACAATTTTTTTCTGCCCAACTAAAAAATACTCAAAAGTACTTAAATACGTATTTTAGCTACATTTATTTAATATACTGTCTGTCTCGGAGCCGTTTGCCCTATGCTGCCTGGAATAGGCTCCATGTCGGGAAAATACGTTCTTGTCCATAATAATATATGCTGTTATTTATGAGTATTAATTTGGAGACATACATGTAGTAGTTAGTCATTAGCTGCTGTTACAGCACTCGCATTTTATATGGAAATCTCTTCATTCCTGTTTGGGTAATTTGCATTTTTATGTAATTATTTGAGATGGAATGAGGCAATACATATGTGCAATTATTAAAGTTGGATATTCTGGCAGCAGTCTGCTAGAGAGACTGTCATCATTCATGCGGCATTGTGAGTGTGCAAATGCAGCTGCGGCCTTTTTATAAATGCAAAATCAAAGGAAGAAAAGCAGACAAACGTTTTCCTTTTGACAAATATCAGCATCGTTTTTCCATAATTATTGTGAGCGTCTTTATTGTACTGCTTTGCATGTGAATTTGCCGGAGTGTATTCATTCATCATAAAGTAAGTGGCTAATTACACGCCACTAATTACATCTGAAGAGGTAGACTGGCGACACGTTTCACTGTTCCCGTGTGCTGTAGTGTAAGTGCTACAGTGTGAGGGTAAGCTGGCCTTTCTTCCGATTCATTCAGAGTCAGATTCCGATGACTTTATTTATCCCCAGGGGGAACTTTTTGTGTTGCAGTAGCCATTTACATGAATGACAGGAACACACAGGCACATACTGGTAGACATGACAGCAAATAACAATGCAAAAATATATATGTACAAACATGCTAAATGCACAAATATGCTAAATGTACAAATATGCAAAATTACCTTATAAAATACCTGTGTATAATAGATGTAAATGTGCATTGTGCATTATGTACCGCCTCAGATAAGGAGACTCCTGTTCCTGCACAGGGAGGAGTCGTTATAGACGGTTACTGCCATGGGCAGGAATGACCTCCTGCAAGGATCATTATCGCAGTGGAACTGAAGTTTCAGGCTTTGACTGAAAACACTCTGTTGTGCAGGTTCATATATATATATATATATGAACCTGTGTCTGTGTGTGTGTGTGTGTGTGTGCGTGCAAGCGAGTATACCTATCCTTATGGGGACACAATGTCCCCATAACCATAACATGATAAAGATCCGTTTTTTTTCCCTTATGGGGACCGGTCTCCTGGTCCCCATATGGGAAAACTCTATTTTATAAAAATCAGTGACTGCTATGAAAAAACTAACGTAAAAACTCTTGTATTTCGCTTGGTTACTTATGGTTATGGTTAGGGCAGAGTAGGGGTTAAGGTTGTCATTGTTAGCATTAGCATTTTTCCCATAGAAGTGAATGAGCGGGCCCCATAAGGATAGGTATACCTGACATGCGTGTGTGTTTCTGTGTGTGTGTGTGTGTTTCACCGATTAACCATAATATCAATACAACTGTCAGGTGAAGTGAATAACATTAATTGTCTTGTAACCATGGCACCAGTCAGGGGTGCCATCATACACTGGGCAAATGAACAGTCAGCTCTTGAAGTTGATGTTTTGGAAGCAAAAAGAAAAACGTAATGTAAGGATCGATGTGACTTTGACAAGGGCAAATTGTGCTGGCTAGACGAGTGGGTCAGAGCACCTGTAAAAGTGGGTCTCGTGGGGTGTTCCTGGTATGCAGTGGTCCGAAGTGAGCAAAATAATATGGGTACCAAGCAGAACAGGCACATATGTAGACGCACCTCCCCCTAGGACCCAACATTTCCATACATTAACACTTACACATATAATGCTCTTCCATAGGTTTTTATATTCATGAGGACTTAATCTATACATTGTTCTTCCAACTGTTTACAACAAAACAAAAAAAAACGCTTCCAAACAAAATCAAAGTAGTTGGCTGAGGGCATATTATATTGCATTTGTAAAGTGAGGATGAGTGTTTCTCTCGGGGGAGAGAAGAAGTCTTGTGAAAAGATCCCATTAAGACATTTTGTTCCATTTTGTATTTTTCTATTTCATGTGTTCTTCCTTCAGGAAGAGCAAATAATATCTTACACTGAATTATTAAAAATCTACAGGTAATGATGCAGAAGTAAAAATCTGAGCAACATTTTTCATAGCCACAAGAAATGTGTTAATATTTCAAAGTTACAGTTCTAAAGTTCTAAAACAGTATCTTTGACACATAGATAGCATGAGACTTTGAGGTGATTTAAATCGGCAGTGGATTATGTACTTAATGATTGGGGATTTCATCCGAATACAGGAGCAACAAGTTTTGTTCAGGAATAATGGTCCACGAGCAGGCAAAGTGCTGAGAACCAGCTATGGGTAAACAAAGGCAAAAACACAAAAACAACAAAAAAAATCCAAATCATCATTCAAATCTGCAGCCCAAACAGCAGCAGGAGACGATACTGAATGTACCTGCGATTGAGGCGAGGCAGAGAGGCAGAGAGGCAGAGCAGGAATGGATGTGTGTGAATGGATGGTGCTGCATGAGGTCATGACACATGTTATCCTTTTACATCATACAAACTAGAAAGTGACCAGAGAAATAACTTTAAAAAAAACTATTAGGGTGACTAACTTGTATGACTAATTTGTGAATGCATTGAAAAGGATTTTGAAGAATAATTGAATACGCATAACAATACATTTTAGTGAAAAAAAACATAGGTGTTGAATCATTTGGTGTTGAATATTTTATGGTTAGAATTTAAGGGGGGGGGTCCCTATTCCTGAAGCAGAAATATTTGATAGCCCCTAGTAATTAAATAGCCTGTTAACGTTTAATCAGCATAAATTCAAATTATGCACTTTGGGAAGTTTTGCAGTCTTTTATTATCCTTATTAAGTGTCAGTCTATTTGTATTATTTAAAAGAGAAACTATAAAGGAGGAATTTAAATGAGGTATTTCCTTTTAGGTTTTCAGTTTAAATATCTGTTTAATTAAAACATGTGTACTCAGTTTATGTCTCCATGGAAACATCATCTGTTTCCTGCAGCAGTTGTCATGTATTTAATTGATTCATTTTGAACAATTTTCAAGACAAATACCTACAAGTCATTTTCCGAAATCCCCAAATGAATATTGAGAGAGAGAGAGAGAGAGAGAGGGAGAGAGAGAGGGAGGATAGTTAATTAGAGGATGATCTGGAAGCTGCTAACAGGTGGGGTTGCATAGCGACACTCACTAAAATTGGGGGCGGGGGGAGGGCAAATCCTGGACATTTTGTGGAGTTTGCATGTTCTCCTAGTTCTGTGTGGGGTTCCGACTGCAGTCCAAAGACAGTAGATCCTTGTCCCTATTATCAATAGTGTGTGATTAAGTGTGTGTGGCCTGTGATGTACTGGCATACCATGCGGGGGTCCTGACATACTCTCCAGGCCCCTGACCATGTGCTAGTCAAGTGATCAGGAGATGGGCGGCCTGTCTGGCCTCTTTTCATAGTATCTGACTTTAGCTCTGGAAGAGTGGTCTGTTTCAGGCTTTAATTTGGGGACATCCATGTGCACCGACAATGAACAAAATCTGATGACTCTTTCTAGTTACACCAGTCTCAGTGCTCCACTGGTCCCAGTTAGAAAACCGCCATGTAGAGTGTAAGCACTAAAAATAGGTTAATTCCTAATTAGTTTAATACAGCCGCACGGATGGCACTCATTTAATGTCTCTCATGAATATTTCACATTATTAACATTCTTTCCATCAATTATGCAGCAGAATATTCAGTGTGTGTTTGTTAGTGATTCATCTTCAGTAACTGCTTGTCCAGTGCAGAGCTTGGAATCCATCCCAGGAAGCATAAGGCGTGGGACACCCTGGATGGGATGACTCTCCATCACACTGGGAAAGCACACACGCACTGGGGATTCAGAGATACCGATTCACTTAACCACACATTTCTGGGCTGCAGGAGGAAAAGCCTGAGTACCCAGAGGAACCACATGCAAACACGGAGGGAACACGCAAACACGGAGGGAACACGCAAACACAGAGGGAACACGCAAACCGCCATGCCACGTGCCTCCGTTATTTTATGTGCCACTTTCTGTCCATGGTGATTCCCACTGGAAAACTGTATAAATAAAGGCTGTGTTATTAGGCAGGGAGGACAATAAATCTCTTTTTTAAGTAAAGTGGCTGGGAAAAAAAGACATTCCAATCTTCAGAATGGGATATAAGCGAGTCACGTGACAAATGACTGCGACAGAAACATTTAATCAGTGGAGGGGGAAAAAAAGACAGTGAATAGATGTCATAAGTCCTGAGATATTTCCAGCCGAAATAGAGCCATCTGTAAGCTATTTTTTCAGTTAAAAATGACATTTCAGTAAGGATTCTCACTAGAAAAGATGACAATATGAAAAATGCAATAAGTTTCACCTCATGTTGTAGTGGTCTTGTCGTTAACCAGCAGAAATGGAACTGAAAACCAGTTTTCCCCTTTCTCTGGAATTGCCGTATTTCTGGTTCTTCTAGGGAAAAGAGAGTAAACAATCAGACATAAAAAAATTTAGATAGCACCCCTGGTGAAATTAACCATACAAATATGCCAGGTTTCAGTTTTCTTTGGTGTAGAGTCTAAATGTAACAAAAAAAATCTGTATTTCTCCACTAAAAACATTTTTCCATGAAAGACCCTAATGACAAATAAGCATCATTCTCAATGATTCCGGTTTTGGCCTTTTAATTAACTGCACTGTGAACAGGGTAGATTATACGGATAAACATGGAAGACTTTGCCGCCTTATTACTGCTGCCTGTAGCTGGGAATATTCTGTCCCAGCTGAGACACCCACCTTCAACAGAGAGTAATTAGCTTCTGCTATCATCGCAGAAAATGACATCAGAAAGTAAGTTCATCTGCTGCGTCCTTTAGCTGTTATGTATTTGATGGAGAGTACAAACTTAGACACCTCAAGTCTCCATGACAAGGGATCAAGTCCCACGTCTGTTTCATACATGTGGAGGTCATGCTCTTCTCATGTTGTGTAGGGTTCCTGAATGTATATTTTGTGGAGTTCCTCAATTTATATTGTGTGGTGTTCCTCAGTGTACTCTCATTTCCTCCTGCGGACCAAAAACATGCAATTAAGCTAACTGACGTCATTCAGTTTCCTATGATTGCATCTTTTTATGTATGTGCCAGTGATGGACTAACATCCCTTGCAGTGGGAAGCATGTTCATACCAAGTTATACATGGTGTAAAGGCCAGGTAAAAGCTGAAGAAGATTTTGAGTATACTAAATTATTCACATATCAATATCTCCCAAAAATATCCAGTCATTTAAGGAGTCTATTTGTAATTCCATCCATCATGCATTCCCCATGCTGGGTTGCCCTATTTAGGATCCCTGGGGTCTGGACCAAATTGTCAAACGACAGGGAATAATCCAGGAAAGGATGCCAACCCATCATAGGGCATCTACTGTATTTGTTAATTATTAATTGGTTCCTAGCTCTAGAACTTTTTTTTTAATGGTTATCAAGCAGTTTAAATAAGGTGAATACCCTAAATGGCATTCTGGTGCATGCAAGGTGGAATAATCTGTTAACAAACAAAAATAAATAGAATGTGGTGGATATAAATAACAGGATTCTACAATGGCAGGTGGTCAGAATTAAAAGAGAGCTTCCTGTGAGTCCTGGGGGGAATCCAAATTCCAAGAATGTCTCCCAAAGAAAGCCTTGTATAGTGATACGGAGAACTCATCATTCCTGCGTTCATTCAGCCTCTGGCAGCTGCTGCATTCATTTGTTGCGAGCAGAGAAGCTACGGCCTACTTTATTCTGATGGTTCTGAAAGCGGCATTTGCAGCTCTGCGTGGAAACTCTGCATGTCAAGCTGTCAAGCTTCTCAGTGTGCCGCTGAAGAACGTACAGTGTTATGGGAATGAACATTACGGTTCATTGGCAGCACGCAGCTATTGACCAGCAGAGGGGAGATGAAGGAATAATTAATTAAAATCAAAATTTTTCCATGACAAGCCCTCTGAACCTAGACGGTATCATCAAAGTCCTTTGGGAGCACTGTGGGAGATCCTGAACAGACATGCTAGTTTCGTTCCTGTTAGTCTTCTTTAATGGATGTGTGGTTTTGCTGAAGGTGGGTAAAACAGGCGAAACTGCTCTTTCTAATCTGATTCCAGTCCACATCACACACTAGGGACCCATTCATTTCAAATTCCGGTTAGCATATTAATGTAACATGACCATTCCTCCCCAAAGTTAACTGCTAACCACGTCACTCCGCTAAGCAGAAGGCCGACCATTTCCATTTGCGCTATAAACATAATCAGGCGTGCAGGGCTGGAGCTCTGAGGGTATGGTGAATGTGGAGCCATGTTTTGAATGCGGCACATGCAACATTCAGTAATGTGCAGTGTGCATGACTGTGGAGATCACGTGATGAAGACTGGGTAGAAAGCATGTCAAGATTTAGGGTAAGATTAGAATCGATTCGATTCGACTTTATCACTACGAAGAGTACAAGTGCTTAGGCAGCGAAATGCAATTTAGCATCTAATCTGAAAGTGCAAAACAGTGGGAAAGATCAGTTGCTACCATGCTAATTCATATGTAACACACACATCAGGTACCGGTGTGCTGAATATTAAAAGCCATATCTGTCCATGTGGTGTGTACTATGTATGTAAACATGTTACTTTGAGTCAAAAACATAAAACCTTTGAATATGTACTAATGGCTAAAAACATTTTAGAAAATACATACTGTATTTACAATGCAGCAGAATACTGTACATAATAGACATGTAAATATGTTTTGAGGGTAGGATCTGCTACTGAGATGTAATTTTAAAATGTCACAGTGCAACAAATCAACAGCATGACATCTCATGAATAAATTGTGGGATTGAATCAAAGTTCTGAGAGGAGGCCACGTCACCTCTGCTTACCGCCATGCTTACAGACACCTGAGGACCAAAAGTAAT
This sequence comes from Hippopotamyrus pictus, assembly GCA_026781145.1. Classification (NCBI taxonomy): domain Eukaryota; kingdom Metazoa; phylum Chordata; class Actinopteri; order Osteoglossiformes; family Mormyridae; genus Hippopotamyrus; species Hippopotamyrus pictus. The sequence goes on from JAODLC010000001.1 coordinate 44,772,983, forward strand.
CAGTTCTCCTTAATGATAGCCAACTCGGCACTCCGGAACTCTGACACAAGCGGAATGAGTGTTCTTGGTCCATTCCCTCACACCTGCCTAAATCTTCAGGAGGAATTAAAATACTTAATCTCTTCAGTTTTAATGTATATCATCACCCAGGAAGCTACTGTAAATCTGAAAATGCCAACTGAAGGAAACACCAACAAATTTCATGTGTCACAGTTGCATAATTGTACAATTTCTTTCACAATTTCAAGAAAGTAATGCTGGTTAACTGTGAGGAAAATAGTACAGATAGCATTATGGGTTAATTTCTAATTAACCAAAATCCCTTTTTGAAACAATATATAAACACAATAACATTCATGTAATGCAATAACTACTATACATTACTAATATTGGACTACGGTAATATAATTGATATTGATTGTCTGGGCTGTGAAGCTGTAAACACTGTTGGAACACATGGTAAATTGCAAAATTATCGCTTGATTTAGATTATAGATTAACTGAGAGTGTTTGCAGATATTCATTTTAGTGATGTTAGCATCACAAAACGGCAGGGAAATTATTCTGAGGATTTATTTTTACTTTTAACATGGTAGAGTGGACAGAAACGGTGGATTTGCACACACACCCACGCAGGCAGCATTGCATCCGGTGAGAAGCAGACGCGCAGCTTGCGGATTCAAGGGTGACGCGCCGTGGGTGCTGTCCTTAGCCACGACGGGTGCAGCCTAGCGCCAGTCGCTGCAAAAAGACAAGGAAGCGCACGCATGCAAAGGGAAGTCTTGATTGATTTTTCGCTTATTTTTTCTTTCTGCCTTGTTTTGACAGAGAAAACGGGCTTACTGGGTTCATTCCGGCCCTTGAAAAAAGACCCCCAGGAGCAATGTTTGGGTGTCATGTGGATTTCGGATGTCCTGGTGAAGCTTTAAATAACTAATGTTGGACTTTGTGCTGTATTTCACTCCACGTCACCAGGCTGTGGATTGTATTTCAGCTATTTGACACAAAGATTTAATGCCATTTCAGACTAACCATTTGCTCTGGCGTTCTTCTACATGGTGTTCACGGCACTTTCCTGATCCTGACTGGATTGTTTTGGAGGTTATAGTTGGTTGGCAATTTTTAGAGGGACAGTGCAAAAACTTACAAACTATCATTATCAGGATAATTAGGGATCACTACAGTTATAGATCGTACTTCATTTAACCTGAAAGGTCCTACTGAGATACAATATCTCTCCTTCCAAGGAGTCCTGGTCAAGACGGCAGAAAAATACTGTAAAATAAAAGTTTCACATAGAAGTACAAACAGAAACAGATATAACAAACAGAATGTTCAATGAGTCGGAGCTAAATTGCATCATGGGAAATAATAGCATATATACCATACATACAATAACAACATACAATGATCAGGGGGAAATGGAGCATGGGAATTAATATCAAAAGTTAAATGCAATTACATTGTTCAATGACAACTGATTTCAATTATTATTGTTGTTGATAAAATAAAATTAAAATAATAAATTAGCCGTCCTTCAAATGTTTATCCAGTACAGGGTCAAAGATATCATGGTATTTTCAAGCAGAATGCTGCTTTTACCTGAACTTCTGTATTCACCCACATATGCAGCTGGATATTAGAGGAGTTCAGGCTAATTACCTTGTCCAAGGGTATCACAGCAAGACCCATCCTGGGATTTGAGCTGGCAGTGAAGGCATTGCCCGTTTGGGCCGCTAACACATATGCTGGCCCAGATAAGAGCGGTTCTGCGGGTTTTACTGCAGCCCAGATAAGGAGGACGAGTGCCTCTCTTCATATTTAATGTCCACACGTTAAGGCGTGAAGGTAACCTGACCACGTGTCCAGACCATGCGGATTACTATCTTATTGTATTTTATTGTATCATCGTGCTTTTCCTTTAACAGGTTTTTGAAAGCGATTCCAATCCACAGTGCTAAATGAATCATCTGAAATGGTCCTTATCGCCCGATCTTTCTTCCTTTCAGGTTGAAGCGATGCAAGTCTCAATTACTGTGCCACGGAAAGGAATGGAAATGTTCTTGCTATAAGAAATCTTTATTCATAAGAGCTTAACAAGAGAATAACAGCGATTGCAGATCCCTCAAGATATCCGTCTTCTTGGGGGGGGGGAAGATAGCCTGATGTTATAGATATTCACAATAGATTTAAATTTGCATATTATATACAGTTGTTTCGTGGAGAAAGGCAGGATTATCAATTGAAAATATTTCTATTAAGGTTGAGTGACAGATTTCCTCTCAGATGCATACCAAGGGACAGGGGGGTATCAGCCATCCTTAAACGAGGAACACCTAAATAAACACGGAGCCTTTGAGAGGTGGTTGATCTTTAATACTTCTTTCTTGGCGTGGGGGGGGGGTCTAACATCCCTTTCAACAACGGCTTGAACATCCTGCTCTGCTTGAATACTTAACGTAAAAAAATAAAAATAAATAAGCAGCCAGACTACCCCCCCCACCCCGGGGGGCAGTGCCCTAGGTTGGCAGCGCCTAGCAATCAGCGGCTTCCCATTGTTTCCAGCAGCAGGTTGTCATGCGAAGGGTTAACGGCGACGGTCTCGGCAGCTGTGAGCTGATGTTCAGGCCAAACAGCTGTTTCTTTCAACTTCTCTTTTATTCTTTTGGGCCAGTAATGCGACATTACCATTCCCAGCATGGCCCATCTTTCCAATTAAATAAAGATGCAACAATTCAGTCTCATATTCTCTAGCACCTCAACATTTAGTAAATTCATAAACTAATAATTAGAATAAATTGTACATCCTACACCCTGTTGCGAAATCTTTATATTTTTGCTAATTTATCATCTATCCATCATCTGCCACTCATCCGGGGTCAGGTCACAGGGGTAGCAGTCTAAGCAGGGCTGCCTAGACCTTCCTCTCCTCAGCTACCTCCTCCAGCTCCATTGGGGAATACCAAGGCCTTCTCAGGCCAGCTGAGAGATACGATCTGTCCAGAGTGTCCTGGGTCTGCCCCAGGTGTTACGGTGGGGCATGGCGCAGGCGGGAAAAGGGTGACGATCCACTGGCAGCTCCGTGACGAAAGAATTTATTAACATAAAAGAGAAACACACTGGGAAAGGCAGAAGATAAAAGTACCAAGGGTCAAAAAGCCACCAGGGAAAAACAAGAACTAACTACAAAAGCCATAAAGTAATGAAACAAGAAATCAGCACAAAACAGGGAGCAGCATTAAAAAGCCAGGCAGCGACTCAAACACACAGCAAAACAGAGTAACATCTAACACAACAACAACTAAGGAGTAAAACAAAGGCAAGCACTTAAATACACAGAAACACCAAGACAAACAAGGAACAGGGCAACAAGCAATCAATAAACCAATCAAGACTGGAACAGGAACAATGAGAAACGGGTGGAACTGGAAACACTAACTGGGCACAAGGACTAAGGAACTATAACAATCACCAAGACAGGGAAGCACTTGAGCACTTGGCCAATCTTATCCAGAAAGGGCCACTGTGTTTGCAGGTTTTCGCTGTACCTCCCTAATTAGATTGCAGATCAGAGGGCTGATTGATTGAAGAATCCACACACCTGGGTTTGGACAGCTGACCTAAAGGTTATCCCAGAAACCTGCGTACACACTGGACCTTTGCAGATAAGATTGGCCGCCCCTGACCTAGAGACTAGGGAACATAAAAGAACTGACTATACTAGGAAAGACTAAGAGGAAAAAAAAAATCTAAATCAAACCGACACAAGCAGGACCAACCAATATCAATCACCAGGGAAATCTGAAAACCAATAAACAAACAAAACAGGCCAGGCTGGTTTCTGGCCAGTCTCAGAACCCACAAGTCTGAGGCGCACACGCAACCCAGTGAGCTATGCGGTTGTCCAGCGTGCAGGGAGAACACATTAGGGCTAAGGGGCTACAGGACGGGAGAGAGAACAGAATGAGCCGCCACCTGCTGGTCAGAACAGGGAAGGAACACAAGGGGGCAGCGTTGGATGGGCGCCGACCCTCACACCTGGGCCTCCTCCCGGTTGGACATGCCAGAAACAACCTCTCCAGGGTGGCATCCTAGATTGATGCCTGAAGCACCTCAGCGGACTCCTTTCGACGTGGAGGACCAGTGGCTCTTCTTTGAGCCCCTCCCGAATGTCTGCACTCCTCACCCTATCTCTAAGGCTGAGCCCAGACACCCTGCAGAGGAAATTCAATCTCATACTTCTGGTCACTATCCAAAGCTCAGGGCCATAGGGTAGGAATGTAGATCAACAAAACTGCAGACGCTGCAACGATCCACCTGGCGATATCGCATTTTAAGCTCGTGGTCATAGGTGAGGGTAGGAACGTACACTAGTGGAAATACGTAGCATTTTTGGCAATATGGAAATGTTTATAAGCAATCAAATACACATTGGATGATTAAATAAGTAACTGGAGTAATTGGAATGAAGTTCTGCAATCTCTAAAAATTGGAAGCTCTTCCACAATTTTAGCCACTAATGTAGACTGACTGGTAAATCAAAATCTTTGCCTTCTTACCGCAACAAAACGGTATGGCTTCGCTGCATGGATCTGCCTGTCAATCTCTAGCTCCCTTCATCCCTCACTCACGAACAACCTATGGGGCCCGGCCTGGCACAGCCCAAAGGGATCACAGGCCGACCACCTGCAGGGGGAGCCGTGAGCAATGTAGATCAGGTGGCAAGCGAAGGCAGGCCCCCCAACGGACCTATCGCCGGCTAACTATTCGAGCTAATTTATCAGAATGATCAAATTTGGCTCATTTAAACTTCCCATAAGCATAGTTATTGACAGGACAGCCTTTACTATAGCTAAAATACAAGCTTTCTGTAGAACAATCAATACCATCTCAGGCATGTGGTAATACTTGGCAGTTTAATTTCAGAGCTGGACCAAAAATCAATATCAGAATAGTTTAATACTCCAGCCAAAGCTGCATGGATTTATAGCTGCCCTTACTATAATGTAACGTGGTGTTTATAATGTGCCTGTGTTTCTGTATGGTGTGATGTAAGCTGCTTCGAGTGCTTAAATGTGTTTGTTACATCCACCAGTGCTCATAGGGGAAATTATACCAGTCACACAGCTGCTGTGGTCAATAACTGTGGGTGGTAATTGTGTATAGGAGGAGGTTTGTAAAGGATCCATTACAACAGAGCAGTCATAAACGGACAGATAATTACTGCATCAGAGGGTTACACGGACAGTGATCTGGCCTGATGTGTTGCATCTCATAATTCCACTCATTGTGACATTGGGTACTTTAGCTTCCCTTCTCTGAGGACATACTAATGCATATTTAATTTTTTAAAGACTCCAACTGCATTTATCCCTCCCCAGCCCAACTCTTTCTGTTTCAGAAGGCATGTTGCGATATTAAATGAATCTTTTATGACAGATTTTTAAATGTCTCGCGGTTTCTGGAGCATGCACAGCTGGGGAGATGTTTATCACAATGGTACTTTTACAAACCTTTCTCTGGATTCTAGGAACCTTCCATTTAATGTGAAAAACAGAAATGTAATATGCATTTGGATTCAGCATTTATTTATATCTGGGATAACAAAAAAAAAAAAAAGATTTACACAGAGTCGTTAGCACATTACATTAACATTAACATTAACGCTACATTAAAGCGTCTTCTGTTCGAATATATTTCCTGTGGAAGGTATTTAAATGCTGAAATCTACTCCTACTCAAAGGTCCAACAAAAAGAAAAGAAGTAAGAACTTCAGCCAGGTTTATATTTGGCAACTTTGTAAATGTAATTAGGCTTGCATTGCCTTTATGACTGGCTAATTTAATGCTAGTTTTTTGGGGAGGGAAACTCCAAGGTTACACTACTGTCTCCACACAGGAGGAGATTTTTAAAGCATATTTCTGACTAATTGACTTGGGAAATAATTCAAGCATAAGACATATAAGCTAGTGAATGTCTCATGCTTGATATGGACGACTGGTTGTTATTTCCGCACTGGGGATTTTTGGTTTATCCTTTTTAACCTGACAGATATCTTGCTTTGATCTGGGAAACAGAGAGTTTTAGGAACTGTCTAGCTAATGTGTCTTCAGATGGTTGCACTTTTCCTTAGGTTGAATATTCCTTATTAAATTTGTTCAGTTAAAGCAGTGGTTCCCAAACTGGGGGGCGCGCCCCCCTAGGGGGGCGTAGAGGTATTGCGAGGGGGGCGCACCAAC
>JAODLC010000001.1:44783644-44799257 GCA_026781145.1 Hippopotamyrus pictus
GTAAATGTTTTTTTTTTGGGGGGGGGGGAGGGGGTTTGTCGACAGTAATCTGATCTAGTCAACAAACCAATCAACCTCCAAAACATTATGATTGACTCTCTCCCTGGCAAATGACAACACAGAAAATTTGATTAAACAAGGTTTGTTGAGGCCCTTAGCCCCTGAGCTTTAAACCTGTGCATTAAAGTGAATCTGATAATGACACATTTCAGGGATTATGCATCTTGAATAAAACTGATTATGTAAAAAGTATGGGTTAAGCTACAGTTCACAGTTCTTTTGAATCTCTTTGTCTATACACAGATGCTATACATTTATACTACAGTTAAACGATGGTCAGCTCTGCTAGATCGTAGACATCGATGTTAAACCATTTACTTCATCATGTCCGTGCAGTGAAATGATGAAGGACAGGAGCTCCTTGCTTCAGAGAACTTTGACTCTTTTACCAGCCAGACTTGTTCCCCCACATCTGCCCTCTAATATGCCCTCCATGACACCCTCTATGATGCCCTCCGTGACGCCCTATATGACGCCCTCCACGATGCTCTCCGTAACGCCCTCCTTGATGCCCTCCGTGATGCTCTCTGCAACGCCCTCCACGATGCCTTCCGTGACACCCTCCGTGACGCCCTCCACGATACCTTCCGTGATGCCCTCCGTGATGCCCTCCGTGATGCCCTCCATGACGCCCTCCATGACGCCCTCTATGACGCCCTCCATGATGCCCTCCGTGACGCCCTCTGTGACGCCCTCCATGATGCCCTCTGTGACGCCCTCCACGATACCTTCCGTGACGCCCTCCACGATGCCCTCCGTGATGCCCTCCGTGACGCCCTCTATGACGCCCTCCGTGACGCCCTCCGTGACGCCCTATATGATGCCATCTGTGTGTTTCTTTCAGCATTCTCCAGTGGCTGCCTGGTTGCTATGGGAACTAATTGTTGTTTTTATCAGCAATATTTTCTTAGCCATAGTCTTTGACACACTCCATTTAGTCTATTATAGAATTATTTAAAATGTTCTTTTATTTCTGTTGAAGAAACCATTTCTATTGAATTTTCTGATGGCATGTATTTTTAACATATTACAACGGGTTTCTGCTAGTTATCCAGCGAAGATTACTTCCTTCCATTCTGTGGAAGGTAATGACTGTTCTGTCTAATCCATTTAAAACCGGATCCAGTTTAACCCCAGTCTTAACCTCTGTCATGACATTGAGGTGCTTAGGTGCATTTATGAGCATCGTCCTAAGCAGGTAGAAGGATTGATGGATGATAATACCCAGGGTACCTCATCTCAGATTATATTTATAACATTTATGTTAGAGGAGAACCTTAGTTCCTTATTCTGCACTCAGAAGCTAGAGGGGGTGGATATGAACTTTCTATCTAGGCGCCATGACCGAGGCACCAGACTCCTCTGCTCTGCTCTTATAAATGCTGCCAGGCCATCGGTGCTACATAGACAAGAGCTGCCCCAAGCCAGCACAGCAAAGTCATCAGCACCATCGACAAGCCAACAGCACAATGCTGTGAAAATCCTGCCTCTCTCTGCCCTCTTTGTGAAGGCCCCATGAGATGATGTGGCCAGTGAGTACCCCTGCAGAGGTCCACAATAATCCACAAAGGGGAGGGGGGGGGGGGCGGCTTTTGACATTTGAATAAATTACTGCCATACAGAGGCATTTCAGAGAAGGAAGGCCGAGCAACAAAGGAGTCTTTTTTTTTTTTTGGGGGGGGGGAAGGTTCCCGAAAAAGAAAACAATACAAGAAAAGTTGCTGGCATAAATCATAAAAATGGTGATTCTTCAAACAGGTGGATCGTCAGGAGCAAAATGATGCCTTTGTAGGCATCAGGTTTAATTGCAGGTTGCCCCCTGTTGCCAGGTAACCAGCACCTGAGCGACGACGGCGGTGATGGCCCGGGTCACGGACACACCCCCACCCAATAATGTGGATGTGGCCACTTTGGGAAGGATAATACATCTGCTGAAGTGATATGTACACAGATATAAAAATATCGGTTAGTGTGAGCAGGCGGCGTCACACTGGCAAAGATCCACGCAAACACTGACGACATACACAGCATGTGGCTCCGTATGGCTACAGTCATAAACACCACAGTGTCCAGCACTCATCTGGCTCCCTGAGTTTCCCTGTTTTTGCACATATGCAGTAGCAGCCCAAAACCTGAACACACATTTTAATACACGCGTCTCTGTTATACTACGTTATTCACCTTATAGTAAAAGGCCTCAAGGCAAAGAAATACTGCATGTTCGATATTGCAATGACAAGAGGAGTATTGGCCTGCACTTTTTGTTTTTTAAATGTAGACTCTTCAAAAGCCCCCTTTTGCTTTGATGACAGCATTGCAGACTCTTGGCATTCACTCAACCAGCTTCCAGATGCAGCCACCTGGAATGCTTTTCCAACGGTCCTGAAGGAGTTTCCACGAGTTCTGGGCACAAGTTGGCTACCTTGCTCTTACTCTTCAGTCCAACTCATCCCACTGGGATTGTGGGGGCCGGGTCATCTGTCGCAGAATCTATTTCCTTGTTCACAAAATAATACTTGCTACATAAGCTTGAAGTGTGCATACTGTTGTTGTCTTGTTGAAAAAGAAATAATTCTCAGCAGGCGTGTGCAGACTTTTGACTGGTACTGTATGCAGCAATGACAAACAACCACTAAGAAGACAGATATCCAGCCCCAGGGCCCCATGACAGGGTAACAGAAGACACATGTGAAAAGCTGAAGGAGCTCGAGACATGGACCACCAGTTATAGGACCGTGGTTATAGGATCAGGTCTTCAATTCACTTACATAAAAAGTGAATGAGGAGGAAGAAATAAAATGCTGCCAAGCGTTGCTGAGAAATTAGGCCACTGGGCATGTTGGGTGGTCTGATTGACAGGTTGACAGCTGCTTAGTGACAGGAAAGTGCCAGCTAGAGAAGCAGACAGGGGCTTTGGATGGCAGTGATGAATGTTTATATCTGAGAGGACAATTACACACTCAGGACAGGAGAGAGGCCGCCTTGTCGGGCCTCCGTAGCATCTATCTGCTGGGCGCTGAGTGAACCCAACAAGTCTCGGATTTAATGGCCTGGCCAGGCTCTGAGGAACAGATGCACCATCTCAGCGGTGTGGAAAAATCTGAGTGCACAGACATCAAGGCTCTGGGCCTGGGGGCTCCTGGCTGTCACTGACCTTCATGCTGTCCCAGGACCTGTTAGTCAGAATGCTTCACATTACAACAGATGTGAAAGACCAGAAAGGAAAATAGCCTCAGAAACATAGACGAGCATGGTCTTCCAGACAGGAATACCACTTGACCATTCAGCGGGGTCACCTGACACAAATCTAACTTCACTTAGTCTTTGAACCCCTCATTTGAATAGGAAATATTCTGTAGCTATTCTTATCTGTTAAAATATGGTGTGTGACTGTGAATCAACTACGTCTAAGCAGTAGTGCCTGCAGAATATTTTGAAGGGGGTAGCCACCAGGGACCAGTATTTATGGCCAGACCATAGCCTGTCTCTTCTACGGTTCTGCTGAGGAAATAAAATAATCCACATTTATTTTGTTGTTGGGAGGCTACGGGGGCCATCCCTGTATCTAATTTGGACCCTGACAGTTCAGAGCACTCCTTCTCAGCAGGACGACCTCTGACCTCCTGAATAGCAGCACCTCCCATTTGCAGAATTATTTTGTCATTGATGGAAACCTTCTAACTGAATGTTGTGGTTCACAATAGAAAATGATGGAATCTAATGCTGTAAGGTTATCTTACTGAATGACGTCTCAGTTGTGGCAATAGGTGAGAGGTCGTATAGTACAGTGGTTCTCAATCCTTCTCAGACCGTGCTGCGCGCCGCTCTCTGAGTTTGTGCGAGCACTTTGGTCAAAGATGAACTTTGTTGAACTTTGACCGCTGTGCGCTGCGACACGCTCAATAGAATGTGTCTCGCGATCAATAGAAACAAGGAATCGAACCGGACACAGAAAACGAAATGGAGGAAAAACATATGTTGTCCGTGTCTGAGTTCCCAGAGCTACTGTACAGTATATCACACAAGCGTAGAATCTTTTTGACTGCGAAATATACATCGTCGCTACTGACCGCGAGCCAAAATGACAGGAGAGAGTTTTGAAAACCGCGCCTACTCTTTGCGCTGAAGCCTCACGGCGAGCTCGGCGTATGCCGCGTTCGGTCTGTAACCAGCTGTAGCCTATTAAGGACCATATAAGCCTGATTAAGGTAGGGTTGGAACGAAAACATTCTGGCGGGGCGGTCGCCAGGAACAGGATTGAGAACCACTGGTATAGTAGATCATCCATAAACTGTAACTGGGAGCTCTGGAGTGGTTTGGCTGAGCCAGAATGGTGGCCTGGGCCTATATGAATATACTGGCATTCAGATCCACTGCAGATTGATCATTCTCTCACATTTTTTTATATTTTATTTCAGTGTGATATATGTTAGCCGGCCGAGTGGTAACATGGCCCAGTTCCGATTTCTGAGCAGCATCTCATGATGTATAAAACATGACCCTTCTGGTTAGACCTGGCCAAGCAGCATGTACCCCTCTGCTAGTCGATTCACTTGGCAGGTTCCATTGTAAGCTTTCATCATAAAGACGACATGATACATTTCAGCATCTAACGCAATACACCTGAGTAACACTGTGTGGTCAGTCCTTGGATATTAACAAGGATTTTCCTGAGAATAATTTGTGATGAAGTCTGGGTTTGGGTCCTCCACAGCCAGATGAAAGAGTCTCACTCTTAGGGAACTTTTCCAAAGCATGAAGTACTTTTGGTACGGTACTTCTGCTTTTCCATTGACTTCTGGTCGAGTATCTGTACCAAAAGTTCCAGTATTGAAAGTGCCAAACCAGGTGGGGTATGTCTTTGGTATTTGGGTGAGACTTGAAATGTTTTTTGTCGATTGGTCATGCGAATAGCCTGCTGCTGAAACACAATACAAACGCCGCCTTGAAAACAGTTTCTAACTCAGAAAATAATGATGAACAAAGAAAAAAAAAGTGATTCGGTCGTAAGAACATACACAACAAAAAGATCTGGATGGTATGACAAGAAAATAAAAAGTACTTTGTTGAATATACTAATATAGCATGCATATTGCGTGCTGTCCAAGCGATGTGATTTTGTTGTTATAAATATTGGGGTATATATAAAACAAAAATGGAGTTCATAAATGTATAAGTCATGTTGGTATTAGGAGTTCATAAACAGAGAGCAATGTGTATCAGTCTCATGTTATGTTCATATCTTCTGAATGGGGGGGCTGGGGGGGGGGGGGCAGTGGTTGGCTCTGTTGCCTCACACCTCAGGGAGACCAGAGTTTCCATGAGTTTCCAGAGTCTGCATGTTCACCCTGTATCATCCTGTATGTCACCCTGTATGTCCTCCAGTTCCCCCCCCCAGTCCGAAAACATGCTAAGATGATGGGGGGCAGGAGTGTTCCATGAATCAGGATTTCTTAGCCAGATAATTCAGGCGGCGTGTGGCTCAGTGGGCTAAGCCTCTGCGCCTGCAATTGGAAGGTTGCCAGTTAGATCCCAGCCTTGGTCAAGTAATCACATCTGTCGGCCCTTGAACAAGGCCCTTAACCTCCGGCTCCATGGGTGCTGCTATGGAAGGCTGCTCTTCGCCGCCAAACTCGCTCTCACCTACATGTCTGTGGGCCATGGAGAGCATGACAGAGTAAGCAAAAGGAGGATTTTCCCACGGGATCAATAAAGTAGGTTGATGATTATTATTATTAACTTGTTAGATTTAAGGTGGTCTGGGCTAAATGTAAGTACAGGAAAATAAAATCCATTTAGCTCAGACTACCTTAAATCCAACAACTTATCTGACTAAGCCAGAAATCCTGCTTCGTGGAACACCCCCCCGGAGTTGCCACATTGCCCGTAGGTGTGATTGCGTGTGTGAATGGTGTGAGTGCCCTGTGATGGGGTGGTGCCCCGTCCTGGGTTATTCCCTGCCTTGCACCCATAGTTTCTGGATAAGCTCCAAAGCCCCGTGACCCTGCATAGGACCAGATGGTATAGAAAATGGATGGATGGCTGCATTGTCTGAATGGGCCCTGTAAAGTGACCATCAGGAACACGCATTCTGGCAGCATTTCGCCATTAAGGGTCTTCACTGCAGAGCTGCCCAATCACAGTACAGCATTGAGAAGCACAATGTGTTTATCCCTGAAAGTACAAAGCCTCCCTCCTGCACAAACCCAGGCTATTAGGGAGCAACATGAGGATCAAATAAATTGCGTAGATGAAGACATACAGTCACCATGAAATGCTCTTGGTTGTTAGGCTCGGTTTTCATCTAATTTCAGTGTGAGATTCTCAGCTCTACTCCTAACCTGGGGCGTAGGGACAGGACAGACACAGCAGGCAATTGCCTGGGGCCCCCGAGCTGAGAGGTGGCCCCCGAGCTGGGAGGTGGCCCCCGAGCTGGGAGGTGGCCCCCAGGCTGAGAGGTGGCCCCCGAGCTGAGCCGATCGCATGGCATATTGCAGCAACAAATCTGCTATATTTGTGCATTTGGTTTTTCAACGTAATTTCAAAATAAAGGAATTATGTTTATTAAATTCTCCATGTTGATATTATTAATTTAGATTTCACGCTAAAATAATGGTCATAAATTTTACCCTGTGCGGTGGAGGGCCCCATGGAGTTGCCTAGGGTCCATAGTGTCCCTAGAACCACTTCTGCCCCAAACCCTAATCATTTTTGAGGTGCTCAGCAATTAAAAGTTGAGGGGGAGCGGCAGTAATGTTACTTCATACCCATAATTTTCATCCCCAAAATAGAACATCACAATATACATTTATGAAAGGGATTTGCAACCGTGCTTTAGGAATTTCGGACGACACTGGAGTAAATCAGTAAAAAAGAAAACAGCACAAAAACAGCATCAAAGGAAACAGTCGAACATTAGTCTAGCTTAGCACATTTTTGTCATCATTATAAAACCATCATCATTCCTAATGAGACTTCTAGAACTAATGCTAAAGTCTTTCCGTCAAGCTGTTCTTGCCATCTGTGTAAAAGAAAACCCAACTCCTATCCCCTTTAGAGCATAAAAATGAATCTCAGAGCAGCCTTTTAAAGAATTAACAACTCTTCTCCCTTATTTTCAGTAAATATGATTACATGACCAGTCAAAGTAAACAGACATTTCTGTTGTTAGAAAACATTTATTCTTCCTGACAAAACCCAGTGAGAGAGCTTGCACATATTAGATGTTAACTGTTATTAAAACTTGCCCATGTGAAAATTATGGTGCAAGAAGTGCATAATAAAATACTAGGATATCATTTAGTATAACGTTGGCTTCATTTAAGAATTTAACTGCTGTGTGAAAGAACTTTCTACACTGAATTTTGTAGTAAGTGCTATTGAATTGCAATCCTTTGCAACACTTCTTAAACAGAATCATTTCGAGTGGTCCTAAGGACTTTCATGACCTTTAGTGACTCTTTTATTTGACTATGTGTATTAATGACTATTATAGATGGTGTGTGTTCTGGTTACTAATGATTGTTGACATGTGTTGTTGAATGTGGCTGTTGTATCCAGCTCAAGCCAAGCATCCACCCAGTCATGTCTGTCTCTTCTCAGTAGGTTTCTCCTGAATACTGAATACACAGCTGCATCTCATCACCGTAATCGTGTCAATGATTAAAAGCATCTAGTCTCCATTAACCCCTTGTGAAGTACTGAGCCTCCAGGCTATGACTCTTGCTTGCTTGTTTTCTACCTCTTTGTTTTGATTATTTCTCCTGTACTCCTGGTATGATGATTTTCTGCCTGTGTTTCGTTCAGAGGTTAGGATCGTGAGTTCGATTTGTTTGCCTTTGTTTGCGTTGGCCTGGCTCTCCAGCCCTGTGCCTGTCCATGGACCTTGTTTCTAGAAATTAACTTGTTCCTCCTGAATTTGGATTCTAACCCTTTCCGATCATTGCAATAGCTGGTTTTTACATAGCAGCTGGTCTGTTGTGGTGTATCTGGTTGGCCACCATCCGTGAGCATGTTGAGTTCAGTTGAGCTCGCTGGCTTCCTTGTTCTGTAGAAAAGGTCAGGTTAGTTCTGAGTGTTACTTATCACATTACTCACTTTGACAGTGCCTTCCAACTCAATCCACACTTTAAAACCCATCGCTACCATATTTTCTCTGAGCTCATTTAGAGAGAATCACCAGTCACAGTAGGAGGTAAATGATACATGAGAAACCAGGGTGAATGTACAATGAAAATTTTATTTACATCATATTTTTATGCAAAGATTTATTACTAAGGAAAAGCACAGAGAAGCAAAAAGGCAATAAAGGCCTTGTATTCTGCTTTCTGAATCTTTGTATGAAACATTAACCAATGAGAGACTGGGTCCCCCTGCCTGGTCTCACCATTCAATGTCAATGTTCAAATACAGGCAGACTGTGCCAGCTACATGCCCGATAAGATCAGCATAAATGTGCTAACTATGATTGTATTGGTGTGTCCTTTTCTTAAGCTATTCATTATTTTACACCTTGAAGCATAAGTTCAAAACAAATGTACAAAGTATGCTACTTCTTAGCTGAATCAGCGAAAATACAGTAAAACCTTGGATTGCGAGTAACTTGGTTTGCAAGACGAGCAAAATTTTAAAATTAATTTTAACTTGATAAATGAGCGAGGTCTTGCAATACGAGTATATGCTTTGTCTGCCGAGGGTCACGTGATCACAACTGAGCCGATGGTCCTTCTCTGTCTCTCGCTTCGGGATTGTGGGTAATCGTTTCCCATGCTCGGTCTCAGTCGGCGTGCCTCACTCGTACAGTCAAAATTTTGTAGAAAAGCATCACCTGAATAAGGGTGTAGCAGTGTGAGTGATGAATCTACTTAATGACAATGCAATGTCCACATTTCCGCGAAATCGAAAAGGAGGCAAAAGCGGCAGTCATTGGATAGGTTCCTTGTTAAGGTCATACAAAAAGAAAAAGATTCCAGTGAGCCAACAGATAGCAATGATTCCATTATAGTGAAAGTCATCCTACACAATAACCATCCTCTTCTCCTCTCTCTCGTCTCCCTCACACCATCCACGGTTCTTTTCAAAGGTAAAGTGCAGGTTAATTTGTTTTATGTATTTTTACTTTATATGTTGTATTAATCATTTTTATATTAATATTTTTGGATTGTGGAACGAATCATCTGAGTTTCCATTATTTCTAATGGGAAAATTCGCTTTGATATACAAGTGCTTTGGATTATGAGAACAAATTATGCTTGAAATCCAAGGTTTTACTGTACACTAAAAATATTTGATTCCCTGAAACTGCAACAGTTGTTATATCATATTTCAAAGAAGTTTATTTTTCTCAAGTACATCCAAAAGAAGCAAGATCTGAAATGTAACACTCCAAGTTTATTAGTCTGTAGCCTATAATTTTGAGGGATGGGCACAAATCATTCCTAGAAAAATCCGAGTCAAGTCTCGAGTCAAAACATTGCAGTCTGAGTCCAAGTCTTTCCATCAGTTTTTGCTAAGTCACAAGTCATCAAATTTGTGACTTGAGTCTGAGTCAAGTCCCGAGTTAGTGACTCGAGTCCCCACCACTGGTAATTTTAACCATTACGCGACCTAATGTTCAGAGGAAAGAACATATTTGCCAATAATGAAACGCTGCACCCAGGGCAGAAAGGACCCAGCCCAGGCAGATAAAGTCTCTTGTTTCAAACTAATTCAAAGTGAATTGTTACAGGGAAATTATTCTCAGTCTGAGCAGAACACAGTGATCAAATTGTCAGATGACTTTGAAACTACTATTAACTGAGCCCAACGGTGATGTGATTATTCTGCCAGCCACAACATTTGAATTCATGACCATTTTGGACATGTGCATAGATCACAAACCTGCTGAGCTTGTCGTGTTTCCATGAACCTCTCTCTGTTCCTTCTGTGGATCCATTGAAGCCATTGAGTGAGTCACCAGTGCCATCACCAGGACACACTTTGGACTGGCTTGTTAGTGAACATCCACATGAAGTATACACACACACACACACACACACAATGATATAGCTTCCTCATTCTTATTCACATACAGTATGCAGTATAGTTACATTTTCTTTCTCAGAAAGAAATGAATCTAAATTGAACATTCAATTAAACCTCAAGACATGTAACATTTCTTAACTTAAACTTTTTGAATAAAATTCATCCTTTGGACTTAATATTGTATTTAAATACACATTCTAATAACTCCAGATAACTTTACGTGCCAGAATTTATAGAAAATTTAAAGTGGCTCACTAAATGGTCCTCTAATGTGGATACATTGATGCATTCCCATAATCCATCCATCCATCCATCCATCCACCATCTAACCACTTATCCAACACATTATTACAGATAGCTGGGAACCCATCTCAGGAAGTGCGTTGTTATTCTCATACTGCCCCATAATTCTGCTACAAAATAAAAATGAATTGGCTTCAATACAGAGAAATTCCTGCAATATGCTGTGACAGTTATTGAGCTCAGTTCTTCTGTACAAAGTGATGATAAATTGGCTGTTAGATTGGTTGTTAGATATACGTTGCCTCAGTGCTTAAACATAATCAGATTCACTCTACAGGGTGCACACAATTGCCCAGTTGCAAACAGACTGAATTGCTGTTGTTCCCAAACCACCCTCCTGTGGTCTGCATTTCATTCAGGGGCTGTGAGCTGCCAGAATGTCTAGCTGCTACAGTTTAGCTTGACAAAATGTCTTTAGGGTGAAGATGGGCAACATAAAAGCTGAATTGAATGTTTGCTCGCCAGGTGTACAGCTCTCCTCCAGTACCACAGCCGTGTTTCACTTGAAAACAGTTATTATGCTGTTTTTGAATGGTTTTCAACCTGTGCTTCCTGCCATGGCTCAACAGGCACTCTGGTCTTAAGGGTCTGCACTGACAAGCCTTGCTGACTCTCAGCCATTTTGAGCTCCTTTTTGTGTAAAGAACCAGCATCTGTATATACGCAACCCCACATGACCACTGACTCCAGATGGAGGTCAGCTTTTAGGAGAGATGGTTTCAGCTTTAAAAATTTGCGCTAGGCTCTTGACATTCGTGATTAATTTAGACCCCATCTTCTGATGGACTGGAGGAAGGAATTAACCAGCCTTCCAAATCAGTCGCTTTAATCAGACTTTCCCATTCACAGCCACGACACGTCAGCTGCACACAATAAAAAAAAAAAAACGAGCCCAGAGTTTTCGTTCCTCTAATGATGACTCACACTGTGTCATAGAATATCGCAATATGAGGCCATCTGACTTCCAGCCTTTCCAGGACCAAACGGGTGGATGCGTATTCGAAGTTTAAAAACAGTATAGGTCAGTAAGCAAAAGTTATACTAGAGGAGCAGTAAATAAACCCATTGAAACTACTAATAATCAAATAAAATACTTTTTTCATGTGGGTAATGTATTATCATCAGATAGCAAACTGCTTTATACCCACATGGATCCAATATATGTTGTTTTATGTATATGTTACATATTTTTTTTATGTATGTTTTATGTATATTATATGTTGATTTTCTGGCTTGTATTTTAAGATCCATTGCATATTGCTTTCAGCTATTTCAATGCATTTTTTTACCAACTAAAGGACTAAATGGAATGGGGCAAGTATTAACGGGGCAAGTATTAAGGACTGAATGTTGGACGTGAGTAAGGAGAGCACATACTGGGGGAGAAGGTTACCGATCATTAGCTTTTAAAAGTCAAGGGCAGATCCACAAACCTGCACTTGACACAGTCCAGCGACACAAAGAGCAAACATGGACCCAGCCATGCTGGACAATTACTGTGACAGCTGTGAGGAGGCAGAGGAATGCTAATAATATGAATCCACCATATAGAGTGAAACACATCATTGGGCTCCACATAGAGAGAGAGAAGCTCTCTATCAAACGTTGATGTGCCAAGATTCTGCAGCAGCTGCAGCCAAATCATCCATACGGTGAACATACCTAGAAGTTACCCCGTGCCTCTTGAGGTCAAAGTCATCATGGAGTCTGAACGCTCCATACTTGATTTTCACAGTTACAGACCCCTCTCCCATGTGTCCTGGTACCAATATTGCTGTTGTAGCCTCTTTGTTTATGGCTCACATATCACTCAAATTGTTGATTTTTTACCTTATATGATCTAAATCAGGGGTGGGCAATCTTATCCGCAAAGGGCCGGTGTGTATGCAGGATTTTGGGGTAACTTTTAGGTCAGCTGTTCAAACCCAGGTGTGAGGACTCTTCAGCCAATCAGACCTCTAATTAGTAATCTAATGAGGGAGTTGCAGTGAAAACCCACATACCAAACGGCCCCTTCTTAATAACATGATCTCAATACTACAAATTCTTGAAATTCTCCAAACGTTAACCCATAGAGAGCATGAGTAAAAACCAGCATGATGTGTTTTATTGCAAGTGATTTTCACAAAGCAAACCCAATCCACAATCATCATGGATAACCATGACCTGAGAGTTACGTCAGCCACAAAGCGTTTATCTGCAGAAAGGCCCTGAGACAAAGAAAACCTTGTGTACAGGTCATCACTAAGCTCACCTCTCTCTCCAGGGCTGAGAAGGCATGCTCCGAATGTATGCTTTAGTGTCAATGGTGTCTGCAGCTAGGATCACTGTACAAGAAACGATGGTCATTTGATGGTAATTGATGCATCACACCGGAAATGAACTGAGTAAATATAATTCCGCTTGTCTGTAAAGGATGGGTTTTACAGGAATTAAATGTTCTTTCCTGTACATGTATCTGAGTGATATTTCACTGCAGAGCCTATCTGAAAGCATCAGATAAGCACAGGAACAAACTCTTATCCTGCTTCCCGGGAATGGATCTGAAAATATGTCTTTATACATGAACAGTCTGTGTATATTTAGAGGGAAATGCCTGTCTTAAGACGAATCTGATATTTTATACGACAAGTGAACTTGAATCTCCTATCATACTCTTATCTCAAGGTGTTTAGGGAAGCTATCAGAGGTGGAGATTTCAGGTCCAGAGAGTACAAATCCAGACCAAGATTTTGTTTCAACCAACTAGTTGAGTACTCTGTGACACTATATATTCAACTGGTTGGTTGAAACGAAATCTTGGTCTGGATTTGTACTCTCTGGACCTGAAATCTCCACCTCTGATAGCTTCCCTAAACACCTTGAGATAATAGTATGATCAATGGAAGCAATGATACATATTGTAAACATTTATTTCTTACGTAAAGGGTGATTCTTCATAGGATTCAATATCCTTTGTCACTTTAGGCAAAGTACAGACACTTGATTTTTTTTTTTTTGCAAAACTAATGTTTTATTAGGATGACAGGGGGCTAGGACCACTCTAAAGGGCAATCCTTATTTATGTGCTGACCAAGACATCAGAACAGAAGGCGTAAAACCAAGGTGTTAAAGCTTGAATCCTTAAATCCTCACAAGGTCTCATTTTTATTAATGAGGGTCTCTGGGACTCTGTAGGGATCATTCAGAATGTTAATACGTATTGATTTATGCAGGTCTGTGCTACTGGCCCTGAGAGACTTGTGATGTATCACATTTATACATCATTGATGTCTAGCATTAGGGAGGGGCATGGTAGATTAGCACATAGCAGTGTTGCCTCACATCTACACGCCTGTGGGTTTGAATCCCACCTCCACTCTGTATGTGTGGAAGTTCTATGTTCTCCTCTTGTTATGTGAGTTTCCTCTGGGTATCCCAGATAGCTCCCACAGTCCAAAGGCATGCAGTTAGGGTGAATTATCCACAGTGCATGATTGTGTGTGTGCGTGCACATTAATGTGTCTGCAATCGATTAACGTTCAATCCAGTGGTGTACCCTGAGCTGCCTGGTATAGGCCCTGTACACCCCTCTACTTTCAGAAACCCAGTTGGAAGATGGATTGATCTCTCGTTGGCAGGAAGGCCATCAGCACGTAATAACAAAGAGTTAGTTGGGGATAAAGATGCTTTACAATCCCCTCCTGGCCAATTGAATAGTAGCACCTCTGTGGGATGGAGACAGGAAGCACATTGTCGCTGTCCATAAAATTTTCATGACATTTATCACAGTTCATGGAATCTTCCTTATGTGTTCAGGGTTATCTCTGGCATGCTACGCTGCCAGTCAGTTCTGATGTTTGTCATGCCTTTATTCAATTTAAATCTGACGAATCCCAAACCGATGCCAAAAGTTACCTTGTCAGAATGTGCTAGTGGCTGGCCATGAGGACCATTTAGGTGGCAGAAAAATTTAACTGGCTCGAATGTCTATGAGCTGCAGAAGGTAAGATCCAGGTTAACATCCATAGTTAATGGCTCTGCATGAATGTCCAAGCTATCCTTGAATTTATGGTCACTCAGATCACTATCAACACATTTCATGATAAATACAGTTTTTATTTCCAAGCATGCAAAAACCTTGATCAAAATATTTCATTTCAAATTTTTTCCTTAAAATATTTCGGTCCCTAAAGGGCAAAATAAAGCTGTATGAGGAGCAGCTTTGGTTTGGTAGACTGTGTAAGGGCTCGATGTTTAATTAAAAGGTGTGATCATTCTGTGCCGAACATCATGGGAACTGAGCACGGACTGGCCACAAACCAGTTAAAAACGAACTGCCAGTAGCATGTGGCATCAGATGATGAGAAGTTACTATACTGCCTGTCCGATGCAGGGTTGTGGGGGTCCAGAGCTTATCCTGGAAGCAAGGCAGGTAAGGCAGGTGATAGCCCCTGATGGGGCAACAACACACCATTCACACCTATGGGCAATCTGACAGCTGCAGAATTCCTTGCCAGCTTTTGGACTGTGTGCGGAAACCTGGAGGAGCTCCCAAAATGACATGGGATGAAGCAAACTCTACACACACAGAGCTGGGGCAGAGTGTCAAACCCCGGTCCTAGAGGTGAGAGCCAACAATGTCAAACACTGCATCACCACACCTCCCTCAAAAAAAGACATGACACGACAAAATGTGACCGGAAGCAGCCACTCAGTGCCCAGCTGTCTCATCTCCTCCTTTCGTTATGTTCATGTCATCCCTGCCTCTTGGGGGGTGGGGGGGGGGGGTCCACTCATTTAAGGGGTCCAGGGGGTTGTATTGGCTGGTTTTGATTATTGTGGGGCTTACAACCTCAAACCTGCCCCATAATTTACGCCTATGAAAGAGAGAGAGAGAGAGAGAGATAAATGTGGGGGGAGGAATGGACAAATGAACATACAACCAAACCCCATGTAAATGAATCAGAAATGTAAATGGAAGTAATGGCGGGCTAGCAGGGTAACAGGGAGAGCAACTAAGATTAAGGCTGGGTAGCTGGGGGATGGAGAATTATAAGAGCAGCGAACAGCATGACTGCAACTCATCTGCGGTCTGGGGAGAGAGGAGAGGCCGCGCTCTGTGTGAGAGGCGCCACGGTCTGGGGAGAGAGGAGAGGCCGCGCTCTGTGTGAGAGGCACCGCGGTCTGGGGAGAGAGGAGAGGCCGCGCTCTGTGTGAGACGCGCCGCGGTCTGGGGAGAGAGGAG
>JAODLC010000001.1:44807409-44823194 GCA_026781145.1 Hippopotamyrus pictus
ACTCACAGCAGACGGTGTGGTTACCCTTGCAGCAAGTAAAACAGCGCGTGTCTCATTGTCTGTGGGTCAGCAGCCGGAGAGGGCTGATCACTCTCTCCGACACATATGCATACCGAACCGAAACACCCATACCGAAAAATTTCGGTATGAATACGTGTACCGTCACACTCCTATTTCATATACTGAGCATTATAAAGCATTATGAAGTTATCCATTATAGGTGAGAGCTTCATAGAGCATTCATATGCATAATAAACATGGGAATAATGTATTATTACTTTTATAAGTCTGCTCTAGCTCAGACTGCAATGTGAGGAAGGCAGCAGGTCATGTGACACGCATAGGGGCCAGCAAGTTCAGGAGGGAAGACAAGAGGAAATGGGGGTGGTCAGGGGTACAGGATGTAGCACACGTAGGATAAAATGGGAGGCATGGGGGCAGGGGTGGGGAGGCAATGACAGGGAATGAGCCGAGCACAAAATGTGATTTCCAGGGGTGTCACAGTCAAGGCCGCTCTGCCGATAAGGGGGGGAAGAGGGTGTTTAATTAAATAAGCTACAGGTGTCCTAAGAGTGGTTCTGTTCCCTGTGCTGAGCTGAAGGAAACTACAGGAAAGCTGTAAATGCTGTATTATCCCTGGCTTTGTATACCAGGATTGCTCTCCTAATTAGCATTTCAACCCAACATGCCACAGTGATTTGTGCTGTGCTTGAGAAATGCTATTCGAGGGATAGTTGCACATTAAGCAATTAAATGCATTGGTCTCACCTCGACCTTAGATGTGTTTAGAAAACCTCCATTGTGTCTCAAATTGAAATTTAAAACCAAATCTTCAGCTGCGCATTTGCTCATGAACATTGGATCATCTTTCATGGACACAAATGTATTCATTTATTAATGTATTCAGTTCAGAATCCATCTGGGTGAAGCATCAGGTGTCCTATTAATTAGAAATAAAAATCCTGAATGGATCACGATTAAATTGTGAACCCTAAAAAAGAAAAATAAACTCAATATTATACATTTTACTTTTTGAAAACCTCCTTCCTCAGACTTCACAATAATCAGCAATATGAATGTGACTGACCGTCACGCCCTGCATTCCTTTCCCCTTGTTCTCTCCATTGTGTGGCTCTAACAAGCCACTCCTGTTACTTGTTTATTCTTTCCTCTCGTTACAGCCCTCGTGTGGATCACCCCAGCTGCCTCTCGTCTGCTCCCTCGTCAGTGGTGTATATAGTGCCTCCCTGTCTTGCGCTCCCCCGTCCAGTCATTGATGCATTGTCTGCATGTGCTCCCCAGTTTGCCCTGTGTCCTCTCCTGATTATGCCTACCCTGTTTTGACCCCCTGTGGTCCATTCCTTCTGCCCTGTTTGCAGTTGTTTAAATAAATCCCCTTTTGGTTTCCCCCATGCCTGCCTTTGTTTCCGTCCTTCCCGTGACGTGATAGTGAAGGTTAAGTGTCTTACTGCAGTGCAAATTTCTCCATGCACTCAGTGGTCAGTTTATTAGGTGTATCTGCACACTCATTCAAATAGTCTTCTACTCTAAACCATGAAGCACGTTTAGATGCACCAAACAGACAGAGTTAAGAGGTTCACATACAACTGGACAGAGGATATGAGAGGTTAAGGTGTCTCATTCAAGCTATTTTGAATATGGTGTGATTGTAGGTGCCATATGTTGTGGTTTTAGAATAGCAGAAACTGTCATCCTCCTGAGATTCTCTGTAAACCCGCTGTCTAGACTTCACAGATAATGGTGTGATGAACAAAAAAAAAACATCTTACAGCATTTATGGAGCTGAAAACACCTTTTTAACGACAGTGGTCAGAGGATAACAGTGAATAAGAAAGCCAGGGTGCTAAAATAGCTTAGTACACAAGTGGAGTACAGGAAGGCTGCTCTGGATACATCACCTACAGAGAGCAAGATGGGGTAGGCTGAAAGAGTTTCCCCACGGGGATCAATAAAGTGTATTAATTTCATCATTTCATTTCGTTTAATTTCATTTCATTTCACTCATCTACCCTTGAAAGAAAAAATTAGTCCTACCTGGTACTAGCCAGTTACACCGAACTGAGTAAGTGAATAATTAATTATGTTAAATCCCTACACATAACAAATGTGAATGTGATTTTTCAAAAAGACCACATGAAATCTGTCGATCATTAAAGTGAATAATTTAGTGTGTTTTGTGTACTGGTGGTCTTGCTCCTCGCTTTTGATCACACATTAACTAGCTGTCTAGGAGTGCTCAGACCAACAGCACCATCTGAATGATTCTGGAGGTGAAAATCTAATCTCTGCCTTCAGGTTAGTAATGTAACTCTCTCTGTCTCTCTCTCTTTGGGCATTTACACTAGACTGAAGATACAGAAGCTTCTTCATTAGCCATGGTCTACTGAGTGAGGCCTGGAGGACACACAAAGTGAGGCAGGACTGGCAGAGAGAGCCTTTAAAAACGTCACAGACAAACATGGCATGGATGAAAGGCTGACAGTCATTACGATCTTGAGGACAAGCAGGGGGAGGCATGAGGGACAGATCTAAAAATGAAAAAAATGAATGAATTAACTTTCGTGGTAACCAGACGGTAAAGTCAAGGGACCAATCTGCCTAAATACCATGACAAGTACAGATGCCTTTTTAACGGGTCAAAGGTCAATTGCTCAGCTGAGCAACAAAAAAAAAGAGAAAAAATGTAATTCCCTCTCTTGTTGCTCATTGACTATTCCGTATTTTAAGAACTTTAGTTCCCCTAGTTAAACAGGACACTTTACCAGGCTGGGGATGTGATATTTACTTTATCCTCATCTGCATCAACATCCTTACATTCGCAGCTACGTCTGTCATAAACACACTAATTGACATTATGCCATGTTCTGTGGTTTGAAGGTTTAAATGAAGATCGACCAGGGCAACAACATCGCAAGGATTTTCAATGAACATGTCGCAAGAACATCACTGCCCGCTTCTGCAGTCCACAGTTAAATTCCCTGTATATGGACTTGAAAGGTTGTGGAATCGTGTGCAATGGGCATTAATAACCCAGTAGCAGCCTTCTAGATCTAGCTGCATTACAAATGTAGCATGGAGTTGTGGCTTTCGGCAGAATTTCACATAATAGATGAGATCAGTCCTGCGACAGTGGAGACATGGCTGCCTGCTGGGGATTCAGCTGTCACGAGCAGCAATAACTCTCGATACCTGCGTAGGGATCCTGTTCACTGCCGCTTAGCTTTGCACTTTGCTTCATCTTCACACAATGAAGTGCTTTGCTACAGCCAGGGGGAACGTACCGCTTGAATAGACATACCCATAGTCACCTTGAGAAGCACATATGCAAGTAAACTATGAATTTCCTCTTGGGGGCGCCATAGAGCACGGACTGTCTTCTCCAAAACCAGCATGCATGCTGTTCAACACGGCAGCGATGTTACTGCTTGATTATTCAGAAAAGTGCGAAATCAACCTATCACGGAAGAAACGGAGTGTGGAGCATGACCGTGGGTACGATTCACACAGCTGAGTCTGTTCATGACACCATATTCTCAAGTTCACAATATCCTATTCCCGTTAGAAAGACGTCACCCAACGGAACTCTACGTTAACACAGCATCTGGTACTGGAGCGGGCCCAGAAAAGACTTTCGCTGAAGCTATAATCAGGTTGGTAATCACAGTCTTTCAATGTCTGACAGAACTGAAGAGCAGGACAGGCAGAACTATAATTAGGGTGGTTTAACAACTGAACCATTTAAAAGGCCACATTGTGCTTTGCTGCTACCCGAACAAATGTTTGAGGGAAACAAAAGAGGCAGAATGGCATGGGCTGTAAAACAGCAAGATACAGAAAGACTAATCACGTCTGTTTTCAGCCACCGAAAAGAGAAGCAAGACTCCAGTCCTCATCCGTTTAAGGCGGTCCCTGAAGGCCAAAAGGCCAGCTCAGAGAATCTGCTTGAGTGGCCTGATAAACCTTCTATGCTGCAATATGATTGGATGGAAGTTACTCTGTAGGCCAATCATTATCTCCCAGAGAGACTGGTAACATTTCACTTGATGGGGCACAAATACTTACCGATGTTTACAATTTATGAACAAATCATGAACAAATATAGTTGCTACTTGAGATAAAAGATGCACCACGATCCATTAATGAACAAACATGAGATCAGTATTTCATGGCTCGTTCCTTCAGTAGTTCCTTAGTAATTCCTTCACAAAGGTTCACGAAGGTTTACAGAATTAATAGACATAGTAACAAATATACTGTTTGATAAAAGATACATTACGATTCATTCATGATGAATTAACATGAGATCAGTATGTAATTAAGGCTTAGTTTGTGGGTAATTAATACATAAGTAATAGTATAATCAGTACTATATTATTTGTGCTCCATCAAGTAAAGTTTTACTGAGATACTTTATAAAATGGTAGATGAACTGTACCTTGGATATTACCAGAGATCAGGGAGCATGTCGAAGCTAAGGGAGTCGCACTGGTTCTGTACAGAACCCAGAGAGGTCCGAGCGAACTAATCATTGTTATTAACTTGAAGATTGCAGCGCACCTGAGTGCAGCATAAAAATGGACGGTTCCTCTAAATCTAACCAGCGAAAGTGAAACATAAGTGAAGGGCATTCAGGACGACGGTATTAACTGTTCAGTATTCGCACATCAGCGGCACCAGACAAGCCCATCATTCAGTATTATGGCTTGTTAGCAGGACAAGTTAAACACCTGCCAAGGGGTCCCTAGTGATCTTAGATAATTAACTATAGTAACCATAGTGTCTGACCAGCATGCATTTCTCAGTCAAGTGTGCACTTTAGTGTCCTCTATGCGCGATGCCATTTTAATACAAATCCAGCCTTATTGTTCCGATTAACACCGTTTTAGTACATTTTACACATCTACTGCGACGTCCCTGCTACCAGCTCTCATCATGGATGTGCAAATTACTGTGCTACAGAGATAAACGCGGGTGTGACGAACGTTAACTGATAACACGAGTCAGTCCACTGAGATCTTATCGCAAACTTCCAGATAAGCGATTCAAAAGCAATAAAACACGTTCTCTCATACTGCAGCACAATGTACAGGATCATCTGCCAAATGACTCAATTACAGACACTGAAATGCCCTCGCTGGAATTAACGCCTCATTATCGGGCACTTTCAGTCCTTTTCCAACCATTTTAAAGATTTACCCTAAATGTCTTGTGACTTATCCTGGGATGTCATCGCAACCTGTCTGTGACTTTAAATCACACATTAACTGATGCTGCTACAGTCATACTCACATTTCCCAGTCCACAGCTGATTGGCTGACAGATGTGAGACTGAGGAGTGCAGAAAGACAATCAGATGCACCATGAGCGGTAAGAAAGCATTATATACAGGTTTCATGCATCCCTCCAAAACAGGTGTGGTATGATGTAACAGCAGAGGTGAAAAGTTCAGATCCAGAAAGTACAAATCCAGACCAAGGTTTTGTTTCAACCAACCAACTGAGTACTCTGTGACTGTGACTCTTCATGCTCAACTGGTTGGTTGAAACAAAACCTTGGTCTGGATTTGTACTTTTTGCACCTGAACTTTCCACCTCTAAGTAACAATAATTTAACGTGACATGAGAAGTCATGACGTTTAAACGTACATAACCCCGGAGAGCTTAGTCACCAGGACTCATCAGTGAGAGAGAGATGAACCTCAGTCGCTTTCTACATCCTGAGAAGCACATGGGGAGGATCTGAGGCACCGTCACCACACCACACTTCCCCTAATTCAACTCCTAATGGGTGTGACATTTTTATATCCTGACTGTGGGACCTATACACTTCAGGAAATGGTTTGCCCGTATAACTTAAAAAAATGCTACTTTAGCATCCTACTTATACAAAATCAATACATAAAAGACAGGATGTCATTTCCCTTATGTGGGTTTTTGTTTATTGCATCTCTGGACTAAGCATTTTAGCTCATGATGAGGAGACACAGCCCTGAACTGAGAAGCAGGGCCCTGAATGGATAGATATTATCCTGATTGGTGAAGCGCCTGCAGTAATCTAATTAATCCAAATTAATTCTATAAGAGGATTGGTAGGATTTGCTTCAAATGGAGGTTTAATATGCTTCAATTAGTTCAACCATCACAGTGCCGATTTTTTTTAACAGTTAGTCCTTACATTCATCTTCATAATAAACAATGACAATCATAATCAGGCTAAGAACACATCAGTTAGAGAACAAAGACAAGCTCAGGTACAAAGCCACAGCCTGGCTCTACCTTTCTCAACACAAGATTTTATACCATGCATGGGGTAGAGGGCTTAAGTTTCACGAAAAAGATTCATGCTGGTGTTAAAGTCTTTCACAGCTGAGCGTTCAAGTTATGGAATGAGTAGTTCTGGGTGATACATTATTTTCACCGTACCACCCTAACCCACTAGAAAAAAACATGAAAATAGGCAAGCTTAATTGGATTGTCTCATAACTATGATACCAAAGGGATAGGTTACATGTCAACCTCATGCACAAGGAAGTGGTGAAAATATTTCTGCAAATTAGTCTGAAAGGCACAAAGCCCACTGCTCGGGGATATTTGGGACCAAGAGGAAGTCCCAAAATCAGTCAGCATGCACCAAACTCAGTAACTGAGAGAAGAAAGCAAAGAGTTAG
This sequence comes from Hippopotamyrus pictus, assembly GCA_026781145.1. NCBI lineage: Eukaryota > Metazoa > Chordata > Actinopteri > Osteoglossiformes > Mormyridae > Hippopotamyrus > Hippopotamyrus pictus. Next base: position 44,814,098 of record JAODLC010000001.1, read on the forward strand.
GGGACCAGAAATTCCAAGCAGACTCTAAAAACCACATTGTCTCAGTCTTACTGTGAAAGACTTCCCCTGTCTCAGCACATTAAAGTGATTACGCATTTCCAAAGGAAAGAAAATTGTATTTACATTCAGAATGACTTGGGGAATTCATTTTCAATTCATAGAACTGTTCCTGCACACCTCTGTGTGTGGAATTTGCATGTTCTCCCTATGTCATTGTAGGCTTTCCTCTGGGTATTCCAGTATCCCCACATGGTCCAAGAAGATGCTAAGGTTAATTGGAGTTTCCTAATTGCCTGCAGGCGTGCTAGTGTGACTGAATGGCGTGCGAGTGTGCCCTGCGATGGGTTGGTGCCCCATCCTGGGTTGTTCCCTACGTTGCGCAGGTAGCCTCTGGGATAAGCTCTGGACCTCCTGCAACCCAAATAGGACAAGCGGTTACAGAAAATGGATGGACATTAGGAATATGGATAGAGTGTACTGTAGGGTAAATTTCCGCTTAATGTGTAACTAGTCTCTAAGACTATGCTTAAATGTGAAGAGCTACGAATATCATTGGGTGAGGAAACCACTCTGCCCTAATCCACCTAGTAGAAACCCACTGTCACTTACGCCAGACATCAGCCTCACAATAACTCTGCTGCTGGAATCAACTGCTGAAATAAATGCACTGCCAGTGCTATACTGCCCCCTGCAGGTGGCTAATTCACAAAACAAGTTGAACACATTTTCTATATCTCCACTCTTAACATACAGGTATATTCACAATCTTCAATGCACCACAGAGTATCCCTCCACTTCTTGATTAAACTGCAGTGTCCATATTTGCCTCAGAAATTAATGTTTGCTGAATGAGCGCCTCTTTTCCATTACAGTGTTTCACACCTGCTTTATTATTTGCAAAGTATCAAAGCTGGATGCTGCCATTCTTGGCATCTGAAGCTAAATCACTCATCAGAAGGCCAGGCTTGAGTTCCATTTAGAAAGATGTGGGTGATGGAGAGATGCTTTTCTGTTCTACTCCTGTATTCCCATCTACAGTAGCTCATTTTAAGCCCCATTGTAAAGCAGTATATTTATCTGTGGATGTATTGATTTGTAATTATCAGTTCCTTTGGTATGCATCCTGATACAGATTTAAAATGTCGTGAATGAATGAGTCGCCTCTGGGGAGAAAATCCTGTCCATGAAAATGTATGAGTAGCTGACACCATTGTTTCATACCATCAGTCATAATCAATAAAACAGGCTAAATGATTGATCTTTTAAAATGTGTTTAATGCCTTTATATTGTTTAAGTGATTTTTTTATTTTTTGTGATAAAATGGTTTCCGGTCTGTGATGTTTCCTGTGATGTAGTGTTTTAGTAAACTCACAGTGAAGGCTCACAGTTAAAATAATTGATTGGAACTTTATGGTTTGAGGTTACAAGCAGATACACAGTCTGTAGCAGACATAAAAAAAATCAAAGACCCGACACCAAGCTGGATTTCTTCTCTAGGTTTTTAGGAGAAAGGGGAACTGGTTATCATCTTACATGTGCAACCAGTGTCTCTCCCTCACTTCAAGATCATCTGATATAAAAAATAAAGCCATTATTTCCATTGAACAATTTATCCCAGTCACAGAGTACACAGCAGGGGTACACTCTGATGCAATGCCAGTCCATCACTGCATACACGCCATGGGCAATTAACCTAATTGCAAGTCTTTGGACAACAGAAGGAAAGCCTGAGGAAAGGAACACAACAGAGAGTACATATGCAAACTCCAGAGCAGAGGTGGAATTCACACCCTTAACCTTGGCGGTGGGAGACAACAGTATTTCCCACTGGGTCACCATGCCACTGGCCCCCATACCGTGTATGAAATAGGCTACCAGTCCAATTTGTTATGCTGCTAAGATTTTTGCCAGTTTGGTTCTCATGGAGGTCAGCATTGAAAGAGCGTAGCGGCTGAGAACTTTAGGAGTAAGCAGTTAGAACTGGAGATGGGGAAGGAGTCATGATTCAAATGCAGCTTTAGATAATGGAAAGGGACTTCACTGAAAGACGGGAACACACACTAGGTAACAAACAAAAGGGTCGGGTCAAAATCAGATGCAGGGACGGTAACTCAAGAGGAACCAGGGCTGACCTGAATACAGGGAATAGCAGGGCAAACTGTAACTTAGAATACTAATGCAAACTACCCACAAGCTGGAACAAACACAGAACATTTACAATGAACAACAAAAGAACAAGGCAAGAGCAGGCACATATACACACTCGGAACTACATGTAATAGGAAGTAGGTGAGGGTAATCAGGAACAAGAGGGGAAGGAAACAGGATGGCCAGCAGAGACCTCTGCTGGTCAAATGGGAACATGACAGGACAGACCTCTGCTGGTCAAATGGGAACGTGACAGGACCGACTGAGACAGATTGTGACAGTAAGGTGAAAACCTGAAATGTTATGATTTGTGAAGATGCGTTTCCATTACGAAAGTTCCTCTATACCTTTATTCCCATTCTTTTCCTGAAAAATGCCTTGAATTCTAGCTTTGATGATAGGTGACATATTTACAGGCATGATCGGACATTAGATATATATCACTAATACGAAAGAAAGGAAACAAACCTGTCTACTGATGTTCTTATACATATACTGTAGTACTGGCTTAGCAGCTACTGATCTCCTGCTTTGACTTCCCTGGAGCTGCAGGCTGGATCTCCGTTTTGAGCTGCTCTCTGGAGGGGACCTGCAGTCTAAGGTTTTTATAGAGAGATTCCCATCAAGGTGTTTTTTAAAGACCACATATCAAGTGGAGAGGGCTGTTTCCATGGTGCTGTAAGAGCATCATTCTTACTTTGTTTTTGTATGAACAATTATTTCTGACACTAGATATTGAGCAGGGATGTAAAGAATTAGAAATCCAATAAGATTTTAGCCTGCTTATTGATCCCGAGGCTTAGCTCTAATTGCATGCACAATATCTTGAATTACTCTTTGATTCAATGCTCTGAAAGCATTTAACTCTCATTCATTGGATTTGCTAATGTCATTTTGAAGTGTCCCTACAAATGCAATCTCTCACATTGTTCTGCTGGATAATGGACTATGCTAGACCAGTGTCCACGCGACAGCTAATCTGTAGGCTCCAGTGATACAATTTGCTGAGCCAGGTGGGGTGGGGGGGGGGAATCAAGTGACAATCTAGTACCCTGGACAACAGGTGGCACAAGAACTTTATTTTATATGACTCTTATATGACCATTTATGATCCTGGAGCCATTTGATTATAATTGAGCAAAAACGCAACTGAAATGAGCGAAGTTCAAGCCATAGAATTGTTACCTTGTTTAACCCTGATATGTCTAATTAAATACCATCTAAGACAATAATCCAAGATATAAACGTTTCGGCTTTTCATCACTATTTTGTTTATATGCATTATATAATTGAAAACTTATTTCCATTTTATGCATTTTTTTTGTCATTAAGAGCAAGTCACCCGAACTGAATGAGCTTGCGTCACAACTCACACGTGTGAACACTGATCAGCACACTCATTGAACAGATCTACATGTTCACTAATAAAGATAGGAATGTAACACCATACATGTCGATGTCCTGTGTGCTGTTTCATATTTCAGAACTGCAAGGGAGAGAGGAGTCGAGGACATTCAGAATTCAGGGACAAAATAGGATGTGTACACTTTGACACAAAGACTCTGAAATATACAGAAGGGAATTTGATGAAACAAGTAATAGAGATGGCTGACTGTTGGTGTGTGAAACACAGGATGAGGGTGTAGCTTTCAAATCATCTAAAAAAAAATCATACTGAAAATCATGAATTGAAATACATGTTGACACTGACCATATCCAAAGCTGAGTGACAAAGGCTGCAGCGAGCTCTTTGCAGGCTGTGTCTTATATGTTGCCATTTTTGTTTAATTCAGGGATAGATGTGGTGATTCTTGGGGATTTCATTTGAAAAAAGAGTTCACTCATTCATTCATTCATTCATTCATCTTCTATACCGAAATTGTCCATAAGTGTGAATATGTCAAAGTATCTTTTACTATTAGCTTCAGATATATATGATGCATGGAGTCATAGCCTGAGGTGAATGGTCATAATGTAAATGAAAAGGAAATACATTAATAAAGAAAATGTGAATTTATGAATACAGACAGCTCTGGAAAAATCACAGGAGACCACAGCAAAATTTTCAGTTTCACTCATTTCTCAATTAATGGGCTTCAGCCTGGCTCTTCCCTGCTTCTCATTGACGAAGGGCTTCTTCCTTGCTTTATGGGACTTCAGTCCTGCTTCTAGGAGTCTGATACGAACTGTCCTAGCAGTGCACTTCACATCACTTAATGGCTCCCATTCCTTTCGAAGCTCACCTGAGGCACTGCCAGAGAAGTTGACGGTCATCTCTGCCATTCGAAAGTCTATTCTGCCCACTACCTGGCCGCTTTCTGGTTATTGCCAGTGTCTCCTGCTTCACCTTCATCTTGATCTTCTGCTATCTCATAAACTTTCAGCCTGGAAGCAGCCTGCCTCACAGTGTAGCCTTCTGCCAGCAGAGTCAGGATTAAACCAGGATTTAAAAATGCAGATTTAAAAAAATATATGGAATGGTCTCATAATTTTTTCCAGAGCCGTAAGACATATAAACATAATATATACATGACATTAAGACCGGGACAGAGAGACACAGCTCAGAACAGAAGTTTGGCATTGAAGCAGAATAATACATAGCTTTGGGTTGGTGCCCCATCCTGGGTTATTCCCTGCCTTTTGCCCATAAATTCTGGGATAGGTTCCGGACCCCCCACAACCCTGAATAGGACAAGTGATTACAGAAGATGGATGGATTTAGATTTAGAGCTGTGAGTCCAGAGTTATCAGAGTTAGCAGGGTGCTTTTAGGTTGGGAGGGGCCAGACTATTCAACAGTCGAATAGTCTTGGTGAAAAAAAACAGTTTTGAAGCAACACTGTCCAGGCATCGACGCTAGAGAACCTCCTACCAGATGGCAGTGAGCCATGAGAGGGGTGCAATGGCTCCCGGGTGATGTGTGTGTGAAAGGTGCGTGTGCCCGCCATGGGTTGGCACCCCATCCTGGGATATTCCTGCCAGCATAGGATCCAGACCCCTAACCCTGTATAGGAAATAGGAATTCCGTTTCTGATACACCGGGAGCAGCGAGCTTCTCCGCAGGGTTCAGTCTTGTCACTAGCGGAATGTAAGGCTCTATGTTTCCAGCACATTCCATCACTAGCCTGGATGGTCTGGCCTGCCGTGGGCTGCTTTGGGTCTTCTCCAAATTTTACACCAATACAGCAAGTCATTGACCAGTATTTGAGAGGGCATATCTGACACCATTTACAGCCCACATTAATAATAATAATAATAATAATAATAATAATAATAATAATAATAATAATAATAATAATAATAATAATAATAATAATAATGACACCTTAATCATGCCTTTGCGGAAAGTCTCTTTTCACCTACCCCATCCTGCTCTTCATCACACACAGACACATATGTGGGTGAGAGCGAACAAGACAGTGAAGGGCAGCCACCTGTAGCAGCACCCATGGAGTTGGGGGTAAAGGGTCTTAATCAAGGGCCCACAGATGTGGCTGTTCTGCTGGAACCAGGCTTGAAGCAGTGACCATCCAATCAAAGGCACATAGACTAAGCCAGCTGAGCCACACTACACACATACAATTCATGCTAGGCTGAAACTGTGACGTTTACCTATGTTTAAAAACTGGATAATTGACTGTAGAGAGTCAACATCCCTGACTAAAGGCACAGTTAAGACAGGAGCTCTTTCATATACAATATATCAATATTAATTAATAAATTAATATATTATATTAATAAATCTGTTGTGAATATCTTAGAGGCACCACTTGCACATGTAAGTAGATGTTAGCTAGTAGCGTGATACTTAGCAATGTGGTGGTTATGAACATCATATGAAGATGAACAGTTCAGGTTACAAACATCCAACATGCAAGAGGCCATTAAAAAAGTGAAGCGGAAGTCACCCTAGACCGAGTCTGAGACTTGACAAAAAACGTCCCCATGGAAACTTTGCACAAAATGGAAATCAGTGAGGTCAAAAGGACATCGAATTAAGCAGCAATATACAGGTAAGATGAAAGCTTGTTGGCTGTCGTTCATCAAAAAGCAAACAATACTAATTCAAAAGGCAGTGAAAGTGGTAAAAATTTGCTGTAAAATGTCAGAACACAGCAAGCCGGGCTGCATTAAGGAGATACCAACTCTCACCAGATTTAAAGTTTAACTTCCACATGCAAGGTACCGGGGGTTACACTCTTATTGCCTCCCCTGCTATATACGCGAGTACATTTTGATTTGTGGGATTTAAGGACTTTCCCTTCCAGCAAAATGATGTAAGCTCAAACAGTTTGGTGCCGAATTGTCACTTGCAAGCCTAATATAGAGCCACAAAGATGGTAAACTACTGTAAAACTTAAGGGCAAAGGTGATAAGGAAATAAGACATGGCAATACAATTTATTATACCTAAATTCGATACAATGACATTCAATTTGCCCATAGTTATCCTCATAAAAGCACATATGTAAGTTAATTTTTAGTGGCAATGACTTTTTAGTCTGATATAAGTATAATTTTAAACCTGGAGATTCAGAGGTGTGTGGTTTGCCAGAGAGCGTACAGTAGGTGCTGTGTGTGTTGAGTTTGCGGTTGATGTGCGTGTTTTTGCTGTACGAGTGTAAGATCTCTAACTGGCTCTGAGGTCAGCTCTTTGCTTCCGATTTCTTAACATCAGTGAAGGCTTCTGAATGTCGTCGAACGGCGTCCTCCTACCCGGGTGCCTGGGTAACTCCACCGTCTGCGTGGGAATCTCCTGCCTGGAGCCCCCCAACAACTTCAACCAGATCCTGAGCTCAGTCCTGAGCGTGATCATGACCGTTATGATGAGCTTGGTCATGTTCGCCATGGGCTGCACCGTGGAAGTTGCCAAGCTATGGAGCCACATTCGTCGGCCCTGGGGCGTCGCCGTGGGTTTCCTGTGCCAGTTCGGCATCATGCCCTTCTCAGCTTTTGCCCTGGCGACAGCCTTTGATGTGTTGCCTCTTCAGGCAGTGGTCATTCTCATCATGGGCTGCTGTCCTGGGGGGTCGAGCTCCAACATTCTGGCCTACTGGATGGATGGTGACATGGATCTCAGGTGAGCGAGCATGAAGATCTTCGGCTGGGGGCAAACTTGGATCACAGGAACAAGCAGTCAAGTTGCATGTCTCTGTCTTTAGTATTAGCATGACCGCCTGCTCCTCCATCCTGGCTTTGGGCATGATGCCCCTGTGTCTGCTCATCTACACCTCCACCTGGACCTCCGCTGGTACCATCCAGATCCCTTATCAGAGCATAGGTCAGCCTCCCGCTAACAAACAATCCATAAAATCAACCAGAGCACAAGGCTGCAGCTGACAAGCAAACTATGTCATATGTCCAGGCATAACGCTGGTTTCGCTCCTGGTCCCCATTGCCTGTGGAATGTACGTGAAGAGCAAGTGGCCCAGAGCAGCAAAAAAGATCCTCAAAGTAAGATTACTGGTGGGGGGTGTCAGCGGGGTGGAGGGGGGGTTTGGATGGGGTGTCATTTCTTTTGGGAGCAGATGATGTGAGTGTCTCTGTCTCTGTGATGCTGAAGGTTGGCTCCATCACGGGCATCTTCCTCATCGTCATCATCGCCGTGGTGGGCGGCCTGCTCTACCAGTCATCCTGGGTCATCTCACCCTCTCTGTGGATAATCGGAGCTGTTTACCCCTTGGTGGGTTTCGGCCTGGGTTTCCTGCTGGCTCGATTTGTGGGACAGCCTTGGTACAGGTAACTACCCGCTACACAGAATCAGGCCTATGTAGGTCCTGAGTATGATATACGGGTAGCACTTCACCAGTGTTGGGAAAGTTACTCACAAAAGTAATCCTTTACAGACAGAGGAGGAAAGTTCTGGTCCAGAAAGTACAAATACAGACCTAGTTTTTGTTTCAGCCAACCATTTGATTATAAAAAGTAGCAGTCACAGAGTACTCAACTGCTAGGTTGAAATAAAACCTTGGTCTGGATTTGTACTTTCTGGACCGGAACTTTCCTCTCCTATCTGTAATAGATTACTTTTGTGAGTAACTTCCCCAACACTGCACTTCACTACTGAGGTTTAGTGGAACTGTTTGGTCACATGGTTCTTCTACATCCAGGTGTCGTACCATCGCACTGGAGACAGGCTTCCAGAATGCCCAGCTGTGCAGCACCATTGTACAGCTGTCCTTCAAAATGGAGGAGCTGGAGGTCATGTTTGCCTTCCCACTCATCTACAGCATCTTCCAGCTGCTGATGGCTGTGGGCTCCGTGGCTGGTGAGTTGCACAGTGTCTTACACTCAGTCTTTACTGTATGCTCAACTGGCTGGTTGAAACAAAATCCCAGTCTGGACTTTTACTCTCTGGACCTGAATTACCCAACTCTGATCGTATGTTGCTTTCACGCAAAGTATCTGACAAACAAATTAATCAAGAAATATCCAGGTTGTAAAAAAGTGAATACAGCGTCAGCACATCTGACAGCCATGATATTTAATTGAAGATTAATTAAGCTTAATTAAAAGTTTCAATAATGTATGAAACTGGCTTGTTACCTAGAAATGAAACTAAATAAAATTTGGTTTAAGTCTAATGTTTGTCTTGTGGGTGATGATGAAAATAAACCTATTGTTTACTTTCAGTTGATCAGAAGTATAAAAGCAGATTTTTAACAGCTTTTTACCTATGTCAGTCTACCAGATATACAAGAGACGGTATGAGGAAGGAGCTGAGCAGAGCAGCTGCAGTGTGGAGTCTGCAGTGAAAGATAAGCAAGACTTTTCTCTGGAGAATGGCGGCTTTGAGTATGATGAGAATGGAAACACTGGGGCCAAGTTAACCCACCTGTGAATGAACAAAGATATGCCCTCACTCCACAGGCAACAGTGGCGGTTTTAGGCATGGGCGAACGGGGCAGCCGCCCGGGGCGGCATTTTTTCATGACACGTGGGGGGCGGCA
>JAODLC010000001.1:44832802-44847749 GCA_026781145.1 Hippopotamyrus pictus
GAAGACACAGGGACATAGATCAACTGATGAGTCACATGGGATAAAGGGACACAGGTCACCAGGCGAGTCACATGGGATAAAGGGACAGGTGAGTCACATATCACAGAAGGTCATAGGTCAACAGGTGAGTCACATATCACAGAAGGACGTAGGTCATCAAGTGAATCAGGCAGGAGAAATGGACATAGATCAACAGGTGAGTCACATGGGATAGAGGGACACAGGTCACCAGAGTGGGCACATGTTGGCAAATAAGACACATAGAACAGAGTGCACACATGTTGTCAGGTGAGTCACAGAGGACAGAGTGCACACATGTTGGCAGGTGAGTCACAGAGTGGACACATGATGGCAGGTGAGTCACAGAGAACAGAGTGCACACATGTTGGCAGGTGAGTCACAGAGTGGACACATGATGGCAGGTGAGTCACAGAGAACAGACTGCACACATGATGGCAGGTGAGTCATAGAGAACAGAGTGCACACATGTTGGCAGGTGAGTCACAGAGAACAGACTGCACACAAGTTGTCAGGTGAGTCACAGAGACCAGACTGCACACAAGATGACAGGTGAGTCACAGAGAACAGACTGCACACATGTTGGCAGGTAAGTCACAGAGAACAGAGTGCACACATGATGGCAGGTGAGTCACAGAGAACAGACTGCACACAAGTTGGCAGGTGAGTCACAGAGAACAGACTGCACACATGATGGCAGGTGAGTCACAGAGAACAGACTGCACACAAGTTGACAGGTTAATCACAGAGAGCACAGTGCACACACGTTGGCAGGTGAATCACAGAGAGTAGAGTGCACACATGTTGGCAGGTGAGTCACAGAGACTAGACTGCACACATGTTGGCAGGTGAGTCACAGAGAACAGACTGCACACATGATGGCAGGTGAGTCACAGAGAACAGACTGCACACATGATGGCAGGTGAGTCACAGAGAACAGAGTGCACACATGATGGCAGGTGAGTCACAGAACAGACTGCACACAAGTTGGCAGGTGAGTCACAGAAAACAGACTGCACACATGATGGCAGGTGAGTCACAGAGAACAGAGTGCACACATGATGGCAGGTGAGTCACAGAGAACAGACTGCACACAAGTTGACAGGTTAATCACAGAGAGCACAGTGCACACACGTTGGCAGGTGAATCACAGAGAGTAGAGTGCACACATGTTGGCAGGTGAGTCACAGAGACCAGACTGCACACATGTTGGCAGGTGAGTCACAGAGAACAGACTGCACACAAGTTGTCAGGTGAGTCACAGCTGATAAAGGCGATACATGATGACTGATAGCTCATAGCTCAGGCCCTGGCAAAGAGTATAGAGACAAGCAGGCTGGTAATCCCAATGGGATACCAGATGTCAGCAATTAAATGTTTTTCGTCAGACATTAAAAGATTTAAAAGATATTACATTAGATAGTGTGTGTAAAATCATGTTCCCATACAATAAATGGTCACACAAAATAGTTTATTTCCTGCTAAAAAAATCTGTATATACTGTTTGGTATGTTAAATAATCCAAGTAGATACTCAATTGAGGCATAAAATCCTAACAAATGGGTATAAAATTGATGTAGGTATATGTAGCATTGATTTGGAGCCTGATGATGTCATTGCAGGACACTGCCAGCAGGTGTCAGCAGAGCAGCAGTATTTTCTTCTCTTATTGTGTCTGGATTGCTGCTGATTGCTGCGTTATGGTTGGAATGATCTGATAAGGGCTTTGGAGATAGACGCCTGGCGTTCTCAGAGGATGAGACGGCTCTGATTTTGTGCTTATTAAAATCCGGTATCCGGTGCTTTGTCTTTAGATTACGTTCTGAATTGCCCAATTGAAAACGAGTATACATGCTCAGAATGGTTCATTTTAATATAAAAATAATCCATGCATACTTCCAATTATGTATCTTCAGTCGGGTATCAGGCTTTAAAATAATAAATAAAGTAAAATCAATAAAAATAGAAGTACTGAGGAAGGACTGTTTTTTTTTCTTTTAAAGCAAAATTAAGGTAATGGACCCTATTACTATAAGTGTTTGTTTTAAGAATCTTTTTAGGTGCTCACTGGACAGCTAAAACCAGGCATGGCAATGCAGCCCAGGACCTGCTTTTATAAATGGCTCCTGTTTTTGACTGTTCTCATTGATGTGCATGCACAGCCGAGAATCCGTACAGGCACACACTGGACAGCTAAAACCAGGCATGTCTGACCTGCAGGTTGTCACAGATCTCCTGGCTGTAGGTGACCCGTTGGATCTCTGTAGGGGAATCCAGGTAGAGTGCCTGGCCGCCGGCAAAGCAGAATGTGCGGGCGATGCGGGTGTCTGTCAGGGGTAGATAGCTGCCATCCAGCAGGGGCCTCAGACTAGGCAGGCTACCAAAACAGAACAGATATGTCACCAAAGGCAGAAAGAGTACCTATTTCAATAATTAACAGAGATGGAAAGTTCAGGTCCATGAAGTAAAAATCCAGACCAAGCTTTCGCTTCAATCAACCAGTCAAGCCCAAAGAGTCACAGTCACAGAGAACTCAACTGGTGGGCTGAAACAAAACCTTGGTCTGGATTTGTACTTTCTGGACCTGAACTTTCCTCCTCTGGTAATTAAGTATTAGCTGTGTAAGACAAATTAATCATATGAGCAATAATATGTATTAGTTATAATAAATACATGATAATTATCAGGAACCATCAGAAGTATTAATTCCATTGTGTGCTAACTGTTACTTCTAAAGTTACTTCAACTATGAATCTACTACAACAGGCATCCAGCCTTAGACACTCGAGGGGAGGGGTGCTGGATTGGTTTTGGGGGTATTACTGAATACCACAGTATTTTCATTCAAAATTACCCAATTTGCAGATTTATTGGGCTAATGCCAGAATAGGGTTGTTGTTGTTTTTTTAAACACCATCAAAATACAATATAATAATAATAATAATAATAATAATAATAATAATAATAATAATAGATACTTTATTGATCCCCGTGGGGAAATTCTCTTTACGCCTCTCTCTATTTGCTCTTTGTAGAGTAAGCTGTCCGCCAAGGGCAGCCACCCGTAGCGGTGCCCAGGGAGCTAGGGGTTAAGGGCCTTGCTGAAGGCCTCGCAGACATACTGTACCCTGATATACCCTGGTATAATGTCTGCATAGTACGATGGTATAAAAACAGCAGAATCACAGAATTTGAGGGTGTCATGGGAACCTCTGTCAAATTGCGGGAGACTCCTGGAACGTCTGATGTCTGCTACTGCTATACAGCTCTTGATTTTTAACAAAAAATGTACATAAGAGAAATGAAACAGTTCCACAGCAGAAACTGTAGGCCTTGTGAATTCCCAGCACTTTCAAGCAGAAAAGCCTCTCTCGTGCTGTCTGGTGGTCAGTTTGCTGGCAGTTCGTCCCGAGCCAGCAGCTGACCGACACGCCACAGAACGGTGGTGAGTGACAGGATTCAGCTGGAGTCACCTGAGGGTCATGATGTGGCCGTTGGCGCAGAAGCAGGCCAGACAGACGCTGTTGCAGATGGACACCACGTCGGCACACAGCACAAAGGATGATTCGGTGATGCTGTGGGCATACAGACAGGTCTGCGCCGGCATCAGGAACACTTTGGCCTGCTTCTCTGAGCAGACCACCACAAGGTGGCCCTCGCCAGGTACTTCCTGTGAGGACGAGCGGGAAACGGGCAGCTTGCACCTGCGGCTGCGCTCAGGATTCTCCTGGAGGTGGGGGTCCTGCCACACCTCGTATGGGGTGTGGATTAGGCTACCATTAAAGTCCAGGGATGCAAACCTCAGAACTGAACCTTTGACCATTAGCACAGTGCCTGAGAGACAGAGAGAGCGGGTGGGACAGAGAGAGAGAGAGACAGAACCCTTTTGAGAAGGAACCTGAGTGAGAGACAGAACCCTATTAGGACAGAACCTAAGCCAGAGACAGAACTCTATTAGGATAGAACCTGATGCAGACACAGAATCTTTTTAGGACAGAGTCTAAGACTAAGACAGAACCCTTTTAGTTTAAAACCTGAGCCAAAGATAAAATCCTATTAGTATAGGAATTCGGTCCGGGAGAGAGTCCTATCAGGGCAGAACATGTGTCAAAGACAAAGCCCTATTGGGGCTCACTCACCACTAGGCGACATAGTGACAGAGTCCTGTTGGTTCTCCTGGGATCCTGCAGATGCTGACACGGCCAGGACCAGCACCACACCGAGGCTGGTGCCCACCCACAGGCTGGGTGAGGGGGCAGCGTCTGTCTTGCGGGCAAACGACTCCATGAAGTGCAGTGCGGTGATGGATTCCTTGGCCTCTCGGTCCACGCTTGAGACGCTAGAACTCCGGGAGCGACTGAAGGAGCTTTCACGAGATTCTGCAGCATAGCAGGGCATGACAGTCAGTGTGCGTGTGTGTGTGTGTGTGCGCGTGCATGTGTGTGTGTGTTTGTGAGAGAGAGAGAGCTGGAGATTGATGTCATTCACAAACAACTGAACAGCACCATCAATCAGCCTCACACACTAATGGTCATGAACGCATTAAAATTTATCAGGAAAATAAACAAGCAAGCAATAATTTACAAATACATCCTCCAACTGCTTATGCTGGTAAAGATTGCAGGGGAAGCACAGGACACTGCAGGCAGCACAGCCCACTGCAGGCAGCACAGGACACTGCAGGCAGCACAGCCCACTGCAGGCAGAGCAGCCCACTGCAGGCAGCACAGCCCACTGCAGGCAGCACAAGACACTGCAGGCAGCACAGCCCACTGCAGGCAGCACAGGACACTGCAGGCAGAGCAGCCCACTGCAGGCAGCACAGGACACTGCAGGCAGCACAGCCCACTGCAGGCAGCACAGGACACTGCAGGCAGAGCAGCCCACTGCAGGCAGAGCAGCCCACTGCAGGCAGCACAGGACACAAGACAGGGATACTGATCCATCACAGGTCACATACTCACTCACCATGAGCTGCCAAAATGTAACTACATGACTGCAGAATATATGATTTCACTACTGAAGTTTCGATTAATATTCAGGTACTGTACACTGTATGTCCATATTGCATATATTGTTATTTTCAGTTTATTTTTGATTTAATTTATTCTTTATAAAACAGGGTGGTGTTGTGATTAGAACTGTTGCCTCACACTTCTGGGAACTGGGTTCGAGTCTCTGCCATGGCTCCATGTGCGTGGAGTTTGTGTGTTCTCCCCGTGTCATCATGGGGCTTCCCCTGGGTACTCCAGTTTCCCCCCACAGTGGAAAAGCATACTGAGGCTATTTGGAGTTACCAAATTGCCCCTAGGAGCGCATGTGTGAGTGTGAGTGTGAGCGCATGTGTGAGTGTGAGTGTGAGCGCATGTGTGAGTGTGAGTGTGAGTGCATGTGTGAGTGTGAGTGTGAGTGTGAGTGCATGTGTGAGTGTGAGCGCATGTGTGATTGTGAGTGTGTGTGCTTGTGTGAGTCTGAGTGCCCTGCAATGGGTTGGTGCCGCATCCTGGGTTATTCCCTGCCTTGCACCTATATTCTTTGGACCTTCCAGAACCCTGAATAAAATAAGCAGTTACAAAGGGATGAATTTTTTATATATATATAATATGTCGCAAAGGTGGAGAAAGAATACAGTTTCATTATAGATGTACAATGATGATAAAGATTTGGTTGATAAATGTATTCTATTTTATAGGCAATTTACAGATGCCTGCTCCATGTGTTTGGACTTCAGGAGGAAACTGGAATACTTGGAAGAAACACACATAGCACAGGAAGACACGGGATAGTGTTGGATTCAAATCCCCAACCAAGGAGGCGTGAGGCATCACTGCTACCTACTAAGGTCACATTCCACCCTAATACATAAATATATAGAAGAATTTTACACATTTGCAGATGTGTACATGCACATCCACATGCACCTGGACATAAACCGTTCAGACAAACAAATAAGTCTGTTTCAGCCTCAACACAACAATAAACAGTAAAACGCTGGGTGTCATGTGATAGAAAGTGGGTGGGGCCAACCCAAAAAGCCACACCCCCTCACCTCTCTCACTCCAGGAATAGGCGGTGCCGTGTTGTTCGTCGTGTGAATACATACTGACTCCGTGAAGCTGCTGAAGCATGGCTCGCCGGGACGCATACCCTGCTTCACCAGAGAGACCAGGAAGAACCCAACAATCACAAAGAAAGACACACAGACAGGCAGCGCTCATCATTTATACACAAGCAAGGGGAAGATACTGGAGGCAAACAGAAGCAGAGAAAAGACTTCATTATACACAAGTGAAGGAACTCAAAGCTTAAGCCTTGGTAATTCCTCAGAGTAATGTCTCACTTGGAGTAATGTTTCAGTCTGAGTAACGCAACTCACTCTCAAGGTAACAGAACTCTCAACACAACACAAGGAGTAATTCCTTGCATCTTCCATCCTACCATCTACTTGGTCCCCCTGCTGAAATCTGACCTTCAATTATGTGCGATCCTGCTGAGATTCAATAAATGAATATACACAGAGAGACACACAGAAAAGGGAGAGAATGCAGACCCCCCCCCCCCCGGTAGCAGTCTTCCACTAATTTAAAATAAGTGTTTGAAAAGTATTGTTTTGATCTAATAGTGGCACAGGCTGCTAGGTCAACTTTGAGTGAACCAGTATGGAAGATGTAGAAATTTAGATGCTGAAGTCTCCACAGGGGATATTCAAGCCCCCTTCAGAGACAGATAATAAATCAAACTTCTACATACTCATCCTCAAGTGAGCCCAACTCCGCAGAGTCAGAGGAATCATGGAGGCATTTATTTCTCATACCTTTAACATTGTGTTCACAAAGAAAAGCAAGCAAAGGCAGTGAAGCTAGCCCAGGGCGCTACATCGCTTTGGCTGGTACTGCATCCTGGTAACGCCACTTCTATGAGGGTTTTTTCTCCGGATTTGAACACACGTGCCAGTTTTGGTACAGCTTCCACCAGTGTGAGAATGTCAGTCAGTCATAGAATTTCAGTCAGTCACAGAATGTCAACTCAGTAACAGAATGAAAGTCAGTCACAGAATGCCAGTCAGTCACAGAATGTGAAACACTTCTGATGTTTCCTGCTCCTGACTACGGCTGAAATCTTCACTCTTTATCCACCAATTGCTAGTGAAAACAGCTTGGTATGGCTTAACATTGTAAAAAGGACATTTGATCTCCCTTTAATTAAACAGCAAGGAATAAAAAACTCATTCAAGACCTAGCAAGATAAGTTAAACACAGACAAGGTCTTTAGAGGTGACGTGGACCCTGTCATCTCAGTCTGTGCTATTTTAATAATCGCCATGGTCAGTGGATGGAGGAAAGATGTGGAAAATCTTAAGTCAAATCTTAACAAATCACAACCCCTGTGTCAAACAAGCTTCTGGAAACTGTGTGGCAGTATAGGTATTATTAGAAGTGCCACTTTCAATGAAATAAATTGAAATTATAAATATATATATATATATAAATAATATGTGGCTGTGACTGTTTATGCTCAACTGGTTGGTATAAACAAAATCCCGGTCTGGATTCATAGCCTCTCAACTTGAAATGCCTGACACTATGAGTGTTTACACGTGTGTGTATGCTATAGCATGTGACTGTGTGTGCACGTGCAGACCCACAAACCTTCTGAGTGGGACACGGGCAGGGAGATTTCCATGCATGCGGCAGACTGAGCCTTGCGAAAGGGCGGCCGGCCCGGTCCCCGACGACCCAGTCTGACTGCCTCAGGGCCCGTATTTCCCGTCGCGCCCGAGGACTTCCCAGAGAGCTTCGCTGAGGCCATGGGCTGGGCCGCCGTGCTGGAGCACTGGCCATTCACATGATCTGCAAACAGTGCCAACGCGTTAAACCGAGGCGGTCTAGGTGCAAAGACTTGCACGCTCTTGCAGTTAGGGCTAGCAAGGGCAGCAGCAAAGAGACAGGCAGGTACTCACCCGAGGGAAAAGGCTTAACTGAAAATAAGAGTAGACTAGGATAAATCAGACCCAAAGACACAGGAAGTGTGATACAAACAGGTTAGAAGAGCAAAGGGTAAATGGATCAGTCCCAGGGCTGGAGCCAGGTTACTACATCACTGTTTCACATTTGGTGTGTCAGTCTCCAGCCATGGTAAACCTGCTGAAGCCACCTGTGATGAGCAAATGAATCCTGCTTTGTTCCATCTGCTCTGCTATACTTTCGCTTACTGGTGCCATCTGTGTTGACACTCGCATGTAAATCGTGTTCTATCCCATAGATCCATTCATTCGACTGTGCTTTTCCTCAGCCACTACACTGTACGCTTGCACAGAACCATATGGCCCTACAGTGTGGTATTCGGAAACACTCACATGCTAACTTTAACACTGTACCAGGCATGTAGGGTGCTGTGCAAAAGTCTTAGGCAGTCAAAGAAAATGACATTTAAATGATCTTCCTGTTGGTGAAGAACTATGATATTCTGTCTGTCAGAGTGGGTCAGCTTAGCCGTTTCAAAACCTCTGCTAAAGTCACCCCTGTACCTGCAGCAACCGTCTGATATGTCCCTGAATTTTTTTTGACTTGACCACTAACATACTATTTTCAGTTAATCAATAGCTCACCAGGTTATTTAACAAATAAATTACTTAGTTGGTGATGAAATGTAATAAATACATGGAATGGCTGGGGTTCCCCTGAACAGAGGTTTGGGAACTGAAGCGATGCTTATCTATGCAAGAAATCAACAACGTTTTGGAAAACATATGAAATTCTTGTTTAATTTTTAGCATGTTACTGATCATTTTTAACCTTCAATTAAAATGTTTTTCTGAGCAAGTATACTAACCAGATAAATACCTTTAAAACATTTTCTTTGACTATCCTGGACTCCCCAGTACCGTTCGTTACAATTGTTGTTCTTCCTGCTAATAACTGGTTTAAGCCGTATATTATTGCTCTCTGCTTTCTAGGACTAGAAGGACCAACTACCGATATTCATTTTGTGCAGCAGCAGTTTGGGTCAGAGCAACATTTCATCAGCCAAACCTTTTTTTCTCTGCATACAGAGGGCCGTCCCAGAGAATTAACGTAACTAATTATGGCCTTAAACATTTCACAGACGTAATAAGCACAGCACATCCAGGAGACACGTGACAAGAAAGGCTGAATTATGGTGATAAGAGTGTGTCACAGCCCAGGTGAAGCGAAGTCAAGTATGACGATGCAGTGAGATTTGGATGTGCCTCCGGAAGCCAAAGATGGAAGCATGGAAAACGGCGTAGCCTTGGAAACGCATCATTTTAAATAAAACATTCTTTAAATGAAAAATGTCACACAGTATCCATTCGTGCTTTATGATGCTGAGAGTGAGAGTGTCTTGCTAGAGCAGAAGGCAGGAAACAAGTTCAGAGCATCAAGAAAGGAGGCCAGTAGAATGAGAGCGTGTGAAATGACACGTGAGGAACCGCTGGCTTCCCCCTACCGTACCAAGATCGGGCTTAAGATCAGTCGGCAGACTTAACTTTCTGCCTGGCCCCTTAACTGAAATGAAACAAACAGGACAGAACGTTAATTGTAATAAAGAGCTGAAACACTGCAGAAGTGAAGCCTGCAAAAAAAGGACAGACTTTGAAGACTGTGCAGGTTAAGGGCTCCCAACCCCTGGTCAGCGCACACATGTAGCACTGCAGACTGACACTACAGACTGTGCACACATGTAGCACTGCAGACTGACACTACAGACTGTACACACATGTTGCACTGCAGATTGACACCACACTCATGTAACACTGTAGACTGACACTATAAACTGTGCACACATGTAGCACTGCAGACTGACACTATAGACTGTACACATTACATTGCAGATTGACCCTACAGACTGTACACACGTTACACGGCAGAGACACTATATCTGACAAAGTTTATTTGCGAAGAAAGACAAAAATTCTCTTTAACTGATGACTCGATTCTGAAAAGGAAAAATGTTCAGAGACCAGCTGAAAATGAAAATATTAATTATACTTGTGTTCAGCTATAGTCGGCACACCAAAAACATGCTGTTTATCATAATGAAAGACAATTCTTCTGTACAATGACCCCTTAAATGAAGGTAATATTATAAACAAAAGGCAATATGTGCCCTTATACATGTTATAATGAGCAAGATAACATGTGTTTCGAATAACTGACCTACATAGGCCAAGAATATAATAATAAAAAAATAATAATAATATTATTGTAAAAATCGTTATTCCAAACACCATTCCTGAAAAGGCCTCAATAAAGTTGGAGGCAGCAGATCCTTTGTGGAAACATCTAGAGTAAAACTGCATTATGCATTGAAGGACAATCATTCTGTGCAGTGATGTTACAGAACCTCTATTATACAAAATGGATTCAAATAAATAAATGCAAAAATAAATGCGATCTTTGTGGGAAAAGGAAATATGTGTAAGAAACTGGCTTTTTGAAATGATAGGAGCAGGAGGTAAAATTAAACCATCTATTAACATCCAACTGTGTTGTGCAGGATTGGGGCCATTCTGCAATGCATTCTTCGATTCCAATCCAAATCAGGAAACGGAGCTGGAGTTGGGATTGGAACAAAAAACTATGGCGAACAGAATTGGAACTGAATTTGAATTTCAGCTGTATTTAAATTCCAACTCCAGTTTCACTTCCTGATTTGGACTGGAATCGATGAATGCATTCTGGAATGACCAAACCCTGGTGTTGTGGAGACCACGGGTGTGTTTATGTTCTACCCAATTCCATTTTCCAACTGGGTGCACAGTGGAAACAATGATGATGTCATCACTATGACCCCAAATGTACGACTAGCACAGATGATCATTGCTGCTCAGCAGGTAAAACACTAAGACCATGTGACAAGCTTACCGCTGTCCAGCAGGTACAAGACTGAGCTGTAGTGACTGGTCCTCACAGCGGAATTGGGCTCTGGTATGCAGCCAGGGTCATTGGGAGGGGAGACACAGTGTGGAACTACAACAGAAATGCAACAAAAGCAGCCCACAAACATCAGGGACCATGGGACGGATCATTCATCAGCACAGAGAAGATTCTCCAAAAGCACAGTGGAGATCATTCATCAGCAAAGGACAGATTGTCAGGTGAGCACAGAGAAGGCATGAAATAGAGTATCGCAGGAGTCATTGTCCATTTCATCTTTTATGTGCTTTGTTCTGTCTTCCCAAAAATACAGAGGCCAAAGTCTTTTTTTTCTGAGACATGAATAAGACAAGAGATACAGAGTTCACTGGTGAAAGAAAGCCAAACCAAACTTCACACAAAGATACAATGAGGCCACAACTGTACAGAAACACGTCTGTAAAATATATTCTTGGAAATATTAATTATTATGCCCCTTTATTTCTACATGAAGCATTTTTCACAGATTATGTACAAAACCACACACGGTGTTCACGGAGACAAATGGCAGATTCATGCTAGATGTACACACGCTGTATTCCTGAGAGAATACACACTCAGGATCTCCTCCTTATAGACTAAGTCCAGGGGCTACAGCAACAAAAACGTCTCATAGCCACTGAGCTACAGTGACACACTTATGGGCACAGCAGGTTACTGTCAGGAAGCCATGTTAACTAAGACGCAATGGTGAGCGAGTGTGTGCGGCGACGGAGCCCAGACATCACCAGTCGCACACGAAAAGCGATGCAGCCAAAAACAGCATGACAGGGGAACTGAGCCAATTATGAGGGAAAGCTGAGAACAGAGCAGCTGCCGATACGTCAGGCAGGAGATGGAGGTACACTGGTCATTAGCAGGTAAGTGGTTTTGCACTATTTCTGTTAACGAGATGCAGGACCTGCCTGTAGAGGCGAGTCAGAGATGTGACTAAGGCAGCACCTGACAGCCAGGTAATGACCTGCTGCCTAATGAGAGATGTCACTGACAGGTTCGGCAGGAGCCTTCATGACCAGGACACTGGATCACGGCAACAGCTGGATCCATTTGCTAAATAATGTTATGAGTCGGATGCCTGAACCCAGCTGATGTTCCGTTAACTCGGGACCAGATATCACCAACCGTGTGTTTTGACTCCTGTCATTTTTCTTTCAGCAGTACCAATCACACGTGACCAAATACTCTCACAGATGCAGATACCGAAACGGGATCGAGCGCATCCAGTTTCACCATAAAATCACAATAAAGTAACTTTAAAGGCAGAGGTTATGCATGCTGGTTTTTCTTTCTCCTGCTGGAAACGAGCTTTTCTGGTGCTTTTGTGTGTGGAGAAAGCTCAGCATCATCAGGGCTCCTCGCTGCCCCTAAATGGCAGCCTACGTCCCGGCAGAGTCACAAATACTTTAATTTAAAGTGCCGCAGCTCCTCATCAAAAGCTTTTACAATCTCACAGTGACTCACTGGGCAAAATTCTTACTGCAGCCTTGAGCTAAAAATATGACAGCACACGAAAATTTTCTGGTTTAAAAAAAAAATCAAGAAAAACTTAAGAATATAGATGATGGTGGAGCAGCATGACCTTCTTGGTCTGGAGATATTCTGCCTGAGAGTCAAAGTGACCATCTCATTTTTCAGGTCTTTAAATATCTCGATTCAGGGTACACAGTGCTGTCAACACTTCCGGCAGCATCCTTCCCTCTCTATGTATCTTTCCTACCGCTTAATAATTTCTCTGTTTATTCAGTCTATCTTGTGAGCGTCCACAGAACTTAAACACATCCACAGGATTATGGATGCCTCACAGAGACATTTTTGAATATTAAAGGGGCAATTAGAATTTGCTCCACATAAGTCACATGAAGTGAAGTGAAGTGAAGTGAAGTGAAGTGAAGTGAAGTGAAGTGAAGTGAATGCTGCTCAAAGAAAATCCATATTACTTTCTTAAATAGAAGGTGTGTTAGAGCCGGTGAGAGAGAGAGAGAGAGAGAGAGAGAGAGGAGCTTCGCACTCAGTGTTACCTGAGGTGGGTGACCTGCTCCGTTCCAGTTCGGGGGGCACTGGGTTATCTGAGAGTTCGGTAAGGCCTGTTATCCAATCAGATCAGATGTGTACAAGATGGGTTGGCAGCCAATGGGTAATGATGGAACAAGAAGATAAGAGCGATGTTAAGTGTCTGACTGGATCGCATCGATATAATGTCAGCAATGCCATGTGATTTAGAACAGGGGTGGGGAACCTGTTCCATGGAGGGCTGGTGCGGGTTTTTGGGATGACCTCACAATCAGCCAATGATAAAGCAGTGAATCTCAACTCCAGTCCTTAGAACCCACTGTTATTGGCTTATTGAGAGGTCATGGATCTGGTTCCCTACCCCTCATTTAGAGGGAGAAAATGCCAGCACATCACTTTCACCAATCTTAATTCTGAACTAAAAAAAAAATAATCCCATCACTACAACGAGGCTGTACTTACTCTGATTGGGTGTACGGATCCTTTTCTTCGAATCGGAGCAGAAGTTAGCCAGCCCACGCACGCTAAAGTGATCTGTCAGGAGCCAAGCCAGCGCAAGATTTGAGAAGCGAGAGAAACAGGAAGGTCTAGGTGAATGAAGGGGAGGATCCAGGAAGGACCATCACGGCCGAACACTGCCGCCTCACTGGGCTTTGGTGAAAACTAACAGGGGCAGTGTGCAGCTCAGTGGTTTCTGCCTCAGTGCCTGTGGTCGGAAGATTGTTGGTTCTAGACCTGCTCTCAGCAGAATAGTCACATCACCAATCGGCACTTGTGCGAGGCTGTTAACCCATCAAAACTCTCCAGGGGCACCCGATGAATGTCCTGACCGTACCTGCATGAAGTTGCCCCCCCATATGTTTCAGATTTTAACCAAACTGGTCCCAATCATTTTTGCATTCCTCCTACTTGTACAGTAGTTAAACGGTAAATAGAGCATCATCTTGTTTCCTAGACTGAAGCAGGTTATGTAGGCGAGGTGATCAATGACAGGGAAATAACACATTCAGCATGAGGCTAATAGGCACAGCACAGATCTCCAGGTACAATACGAGGCATTACGGCTGAATGAAGCACTGCTCAAACAAATATGCTTTCGTGTAAACATTCCACAGTGCATGTTACATAATCATAATTTTAAACCTTTCAGCATCACACAGCAAGTATGGTGCAAAATGTATTTAAAGTTTTCTTTTAAGGAAAAAGACTACTGTCTTTTATTCTTATTGACTCTAAGAAAACTTTTTCAAACTGTCATAGAATATTGCATAAATCCTCTCTTGACGAGGAACTCAGCGAGGGCTCAGCAAGACTGAAAAATGACTCTTGATGAAGGTATAATTCATAAGTGCTACTGCTGGACTATGAGTCATAAAAGGTTAATTCAGGAGAAGCTAATATGAGATACAACTCTTACACAAAATGTGTCAATTTCCAATACTTACAATAATAAATAAATAGATATTTGTGTGTGTGTGTGTGTGTGTGTGTGTGTGTGTGTGTGTGTGTGGATTAGGTTTATATTTTGGTCTCCACAAAGATCTGTGACTGCAATCAAAAAAGTAAAAATGCCTAAAGTCTCGTATTTTGTCTGGTTACTTATGGTTAAGGTTAGGGCTGGGTAGGGGTTAAGGTTGTCATTGTTGGGATTTGGGTTTTGCCCATAGGAATGAATGGAGAGTCCCCACAAAGATTTGAAAACAATCATGTGTGTATGTGGACACACCTGTGCTAAACTGCTTGATCTTGTGAGGTGAGCGCACTCGTAGGTAGGGGTCACTGTGAAGCTCCTGTATATTCATGCAGAACAGAAGACTCTTCTGAAGATAGTCAACCAGCACCAGATTGTTACCACATCCCAGAGCCAGCCTGGGAAAACACACACAAGAGCTGTTACTGCCCCCTAGAGCCAGCCTGGGAAAACACACACAAGAGCTGTTACTGCCCCCTAGAGCCAGCCTGGGAAAACACACACAAGAGCT
>JAODLC010000001.1:44847849-44865556 GCA_026781145.1 Hippopotamyrus pictus
GAGCTGTTACTGCCCCCTAGAGCCAGCCTGGGAAAACACACACAAGAGCTGTTACTGCCCCCTAGAGCCAGCCAGAGGAAACACACACAAGAGCTGTTACTGCCCCCTAGAGCCAGCCTGGGAAAACACACACACACACACTGTTACTTTTTTTTTTTTTTACTCAGTCTTACTATTTTTATCTGTCAGTCTTAGGACAGAGACACAGAAGCAGCGCCACTCACAGGCCATATGCGGAATTGACATCGACTCCGGTGATCTGCTGAGGAGGCTCCCCGTCTGCAGTCAGGATCTGAATCACAAGCCGGGCCTGGTACCCGGCGGGCATCCGCGCCGCGCGCGTCTTCACCCTGATGCACACACGGAGTTCCACATGCCACAAGGCAACCTGGGAAAACAGCCTTTGAGACCACGGGGCACCGGGGCAAGGTCATCGTGGTCCTCGGATCACTCACTTCAGGCAGGGGGCGCTGTCTCGCACACTGCAGGTTGTGGTGCTCCCAGGATTTCCCGGGAAGGGCTGCGGTGAGCGGATCCTGGGATCCACGGTGGCTGGATGGACATCAGCTGGTGCAGGAGAGACACTGTCCTCTGCTTCACTCTGCAGATACACCTCCAAGGGCTGCAGGGGGTTAGGGTCTCATTAAATACGGTCTGACAGACTGAGATATACGCAAACACACGCCAACTGAGTGTACAGGGCACACAGACACCCACAGAGTACGGCGGTTATACGACACAAACACAAATCTTATTTATATTTTTGGGGACGGCTTTATGAGTTGTTCGATGTAATTGATATACAAAAAGGGATTTATACAGAAAAACACAGCATATTCCCTTAAACATTGACCTGCTCATGACCTCCAGGAGAACTGACCGGTCTGTGAGCTCATGAGCCTCACACTGGGAGCTTCCCAGCAGAACCAGTGAATCTCAGGCAGTGGTGTTTGCCTGTGAGCTCCCTGGTCGCACACTGTCAATACCCAGGCAGGACTGACCAGCTGGCCTTTACATCTTGCCCACACAAAACTCCACTGGCTGATATTTTACTTTTAGCTATTGTTGGACGGCTCGTTCTCCGTGACAAATATTTCCGGTAAAAACAGTGAGTTATATTTATGAAATTGTACCCCGGGGTGGCTGGGAGCGGCTTACTCACCACTATCTCAGCGGTGGCGTCATGCTTGTTGAATTGGTAGAGGATGGCATAGGCTGAGAAGCCCACCACGCATAGCAGCTGGCTATAGGGGCACCAGATGACAGACTGCACCACGTAGGGGTCCTCCTCCATGACCTCTGACCCCCGGCCCTCCGCCGCCTTCGGCTTCTCAAACACCTTGCATGTCTTTACCTTGTAGAGCATCTTCAGGGTCACTGTTGAGAAGGAGACGCGACTCAGATCGGGAGACATCGAAAGCAGATGTGAGTCACATCGAGACTAAAATCGGCAGAGCTGTTGTCATCTGGCTTTCATCCTTTCATTCTTTCTTTTTTTTGTCTCCCCTTTTCCCTGTTTTTGTAGAATCCTTTATATATGACATAGCAATGTATTACAACACATCCATGCAAAGCGCCTTGGGGTGACTCTGCTGTGAAAGGCGCTATATAAAAATTAATTGAATTGAACAGAAGAGTTGGACTCACTGGCAGACGCGTCCCAGAACTTTACCGAGCCGTCGGCGTGCCTATGAAAAACAGGAGTGGTCTTCACTGCAGGTCCAATGTGTTAATTAGAGTAGAGAGGAACCATCTGATACCATCACAGGGGGTCTGCAGGCTCAGTCCGTACACTGGCCTGACTCTGAAGCACTGCAGTAGTGTTCACCCATGCCAGTGACGACACTGCCCAACAGGAAGCCCATCTCACTATGAGCTCCGCAGTCACCAGGAGCGACAAACTCATGTTCAACTCACGTCACGGCTGCTTACGTCCATATGGCTGACTGCAGCAAACTGGGTCCCGGACATGCGCACATTGAGCACACAAAGGCTCTTACCCTGTGAGGATGATCTCTGGCTCAGTTTGGGCACCTGCAGCTCCTCCACTCACTGGCCACTCCTAAAAAAGCGTGCATGTACGATACATAACACACACAAAGGAGTATAACTCACAGATACCGGTATAACTCACAGATACTCTCAGTGTATAAACACACAAGCAGGACAAATGGTGTGAAGAGGTGCAGCGGGACAATGTGGCGGATGGACCAGTCATGTTACAGAGTATTGGCCAGATCTAGGGACAGAACGCAATGTGCTCCTGGAAGCCTTTACATGTGCTGCACTCAGCGCAGTTCTGTGTGGAAGTGGAGATCTGTACAATTCTGTGGGTTTGTACCAAATTTCCCCACAATGTGGTTAAACCTGTTACTTTTTAAGTTGTGGGGACATTTTTCAGCTAATAATTATAATAATAATAATAATAATATTTTTTTTTCAGGTCCCCACAATATAAACCTCAATTTTATAAAAATCAGTGCAATCAAAAAATTAAAACTGCCATCAGTCTTGTATTTTGTTTGCTTATTTATGGTTAAGGTTAGGGCTGTGTAGGAGTTAGTTAGGATTAGGGTTATGCTCATAGAAATGAATAGAGAGTCCCCACAATGATAGGAATATATGAACTGTGTGTGTGTGTGTGTGTGTGTGTGTGTGTGTGTATGTGACATATAAGAAGGACGCATATGCTTGGGGTGCTGACTCTGTGAACCAGGCAGAAGGACATGTCTGCTTTTTCACTGCCCTTTAACACGGAAAATGACCCTGTGACTTTGGGACAATGAACTTCCTGAGGAACAGACACATCAGACCTCAGTGTATGGAGGATAATCTACGTGCTGCTCACGGCTGAAGAAAAAAGATAATCTCACTGACATGCCCTGAAAACACTCATTATTTAGATACTTGTACAGCCCTTGTTATAGTAGGATTATAGTGAGATTAACACTGGGATTACAGTCTATTTAAACTGGATTTACAATGGATTTGTTATGGATTTCATGTGGCTTACACCTTTCTTCCGGAGACGGCAGAAGTTGTTCTCACCTTGTGACTGAAGCCCTGCTTTTTCTGCATGATGCCCAGGGAGTAGAGAACAGGGATGAGGTCGGCGGGGCACTCAGTGAAGTAGGCTGTGCAGGTGACCGGGGACACGTGGATGTCCATGGGGTATGGATTCTCAAAGACCGGGAAACTGCGGGCCCGAAAGACAGAAAGGTATAATTGTCACAGATATGTATCAGTTTGGCTCAAAATGTACCTCAATAGAGATAAGCTATAGATTAATTACAGACAGTCCCCATGTGACAAATGAGATCTGTTCCCTGAAATACTAAAGAATTTCTTGGTAAGTCTGAAAAATAATAATACAGCAAATAACAATAATAACTATACAATAATAATCAAGCCGACCAACCGCTGAAGCTGCTCAGTGTTTTCACAAGTGTCACAAAGTAGCGTGTGCGTGCAAGTCGGACATTCTTAACCTGGGGACAGCATGTACCGATTTGCACTAAAAGGCTATTGTCAATGAATTTGAACACTGTCGCCTGGTTTCTCCATCCAAATGATACTTGATGGGTCTAAACACCCGTGGCTGGTTTTTCGACCAATCAGATAACAGAAATGAGTTTGAACACTGGCGTCTGGCTTTGACCAATTAGATAAGACAGATGGGATGCTGCATCTCCTGGCTGACTGATAATGTGTTATTGAGGCAACGGGAGGCTATATTTCCGAAAGGCTTGTCAGAGCAACTGGCTGTCAGACATGGCATGATAAAGTCCTACAGGCAGCTGGCAAGCTTAAGTAGCAGCTTGTATCCAGAAGCTCCAATGACCTGATTGCATGTAACGTCTAAGCAGGTGTACAGAGTCTCCTTCCATCGTGACATACTTGCTCTGTGTCAGGTCCACCATGATGAAGTCCTTCTCCAGCAACACAGCTACTGCATAAGGCTCCTGCACCTCTACAATCAGAAAGGCACAGAGCTTCCTGAAGGCAACCGGGACATGAGACGTCAATAGGTGTCACTTTGTTACGTCTTGTCACTATTTCACACATTAAGTTGTCTGGTTGACGCAGGGTGTGTATCACCAGGGCCTTACATTATTTTAATTACATTTTCCCCAGGATTAGTTCTGATAAAGAATGAGCATACAAGATAATATCTCTCTCAAATATTGTCCAGGTGGAATCCCGATTTGTGCCTGAACCAATTAATTCTGCTCGCCTTAGGGGATAAACAATTGTTTGTAAATTTATTGTAGCCTGTGTAGGACCTGGGGGAACTGTGATTATAATGCAAATATAACATGGAAACCTGAGGATATTCACACCCCACAGTTCTGAAATCTTTCATATCTGGTGCTCAGGTTTATCACATACATCACCGTTGGGTGGATTAAGGGCTTTGATCAAGGGCCTAAGGGTGGAATCACTCTACTGACCCTCTTGTTTCTGCCCCTGGTTGATTCCAGATATTGAAGTTCACAAAACCAGCGGAAGTATACCAACCATTAGGGTATGGGGTCTCGCAGAGCACCAGGAAATCCACAATGGGGTGATCCATCTCCAGCACGGTAACAGACTTTCCATGCATGATGGTGAGTGCCGGCCTCTTGCCGGCCTTGTCATAGGAGAGCCCCCCCGAAAACACGATGAAAGGTTCACTGTTGTAGGAAGAATGAGCTTAGGCTTGTTTATATGGAAGTACGGAAATGGTTATATAATAGCTAATTACAAATAGCAACAAACCATCTGGACACTAAAGGCAGCTTTCTTCAAAGAATGTTTTAATCCCTTTTTGGTTATATAAAACCTTCAGTATATTTGCTAATAATGAGCTCAAATTTCCAAAAGCATCTGTTTTGTTGTGATAAGAGTCTCATGAAACCCCCTACAAACAGAGACCTAAAATAACACTGAGCTCAATGCCAGACGTATCGCCTGAGACCCCGTTGGTCTCCGTTGACGTCATAGTCACACAGGGTTGCAGGAGTTGACTTTACCTGCTCCGGGTTGTCTTGAACTCAACTTTTGGGATGGGTTTGCATGATTCTGACTTCTTGTTGTCCTTCTGAGTTTTTCCTGGTTGGAAAGTGGAAGTAGAAAAATGTAGGCACATTCCATCACGTGGGTCCCTGGTGATATATTGATGTAGAGAATAACTCTACATCAGTATATGATGTTTAGGGGATTTGTTAACCTAGTGAGAGCAGTAGGTGACGAACATGATGACTTCAGATTTGAACAAACTCATCCATGGACTTCGCCTCATCAAACAGTAAGATTAGCAGATAAGATCAGAAGCTTGGATCTGTGGATGAGAGCAAGCGACATGGGGGTAGATGTCCTCACCATGCGGGAAGGTGACCTGGAAGGGTTTGGTGGTGTTCCTCATGTTCCAGGTGGTCAGACTGCCATCTGTATGGCTGCACATGAAAAGCTTCCCCTCGTGGTGCCAACCGACAGAGTGGATAGCCTAAGGTGGATTTTAGGTGGTGACAGGATGAAGACATGGCAGGGATTGGTCAAAGACAGGGTCGTACAACTCACTGAATTGATCCATTGGCAATATAGATACTCTCTTCTTTTTCTGAATTGCGATTTCTTATTATTTCCAATAGGTTAGCATAAGAACAGTTGTGTTATTGACATAAAATGTGTTGGTGAAACGAAGTCCCATTGATTCTTAGAGGCTGCAGGTGAACCAGCATGAAGCTAATCTCATAGCAATCATTTTAAAAGGAACCTGCTCATTCTTCCAAAGAGTTCCAAGAGGACTCAAAACATGTTACTGCATGGCTCCTGTCAAGTAAATAGTGCAATGATTCTCTCAGCCTCCCATGAAAGATTAAGGTCTCTTTGATCTACGGACAGCCTTCCAGGTCCACTGAGTGAGTGCAGCCAAACTTACCTCATCATACTGGATTCTAAAGTCTGCTTTTTTAGCACGCAGGTCCCACTGAACCACAGTCCCACTCTCAAATGCAATCAGTAGCTGCGGGAAGGTGATGGGGGAATGCAGATTTTAGACAGGTAAAAAAGCCGAAGAGGCATTCATGCTAAATGCTAAATAACGCTAAATGGTCAAAAGGCCAATTGGGAAAACTAACAAACTCTTCTCTTACTTGCAACAATGAAGAGTAGATGCCATAAGTAAGCAGTAGTCAATGAATCACCTCATGGGGTCCAGGCTTCTGCTGCAGCACTCACCTTGGCTTCATCCCTGGGTCTGTCACTCAGGTGCACCACGGGTCCAGGGTGGGTTTTGGTGGATCTAGGAATGAGATCAAGCATGGTTATGTGGAATCTTTTACTGGAGAAGCTGGTATTTATGGTTTTCATATGATGATGATTTTTGAATGTCGGTCTAAATCAAGTTTAGCACAACTGGGTGTTGCAACAATTTGTGCCAGGACCAGTAAAACTGTCCAAAACACTTTCACGGCTAATCCACTTAAATTTCTTTAAAGCTGCAATTTGTTTCGTTGGACCACTTGATTGAACTGGACATAGAGTTTACAGTAGTAACCGCAGCAAATGAAATGTGTCTTTATAGAAGTTAAAACTTTGGATCAAAGGGTTTTTGATCTTAATGAGAGCCATCTGTAGATGTACAAATTTCCTAACACTTAAATGTTTATGATCATAAATTTCAGTCCAGCATTATGAATGCAATTAATAAAAAGCATTGACACTGGGAAATCAAACTGGAAAGTAACAGGTTTACTTGACCCAAAGCTCACCTGACCAGTGCCACATAAGAACTCATTAGCTCAATGTCATAATGATCAGAAGTAAACTCACAACCCAAGGTTCTGACATGCCGTGACAACAGCTGTTGTAACCTAGTCATCTAGGTGTAAAAGCACATTCACCGGTGTCAGGATCCATCTCTCTTCAACGGTGAGAGCTGAATATCTATATAGCAAACACACTCTTCCTAATTCCAGCTATATCTAGTAACATCCCTGGAATTTCCTTCCATTTCAAAAATCATCTGGAGTCAAACATTCTTTCCACCGCTAGCTAGTCTTAACACCACCTATAACCATCCCACTGTGACTCTACACGAGCTCAATCACGAAATGACTTCTCAACGTAGTTTGTGCTCCTCGTTCGATAGAACACTTGAGGATGATGAAAAGAACATAATGACCACTGTGAAATTATAAAGTCTAGAATGTTCTGATCATGGATGTGAGGATTAAAACAAGAACAAAGCAACAACAGCGTAAGGTGTAACTATCGGTTTGTGTTAACAGTCTTAATTTGGACACTTAATGTATAGATAAGAAAACAGAAGTAAATGGACGTATATGTAAGTGTCTTGTTGCAGAAGTTCACCAATCTGAGAACATTCTGAGAAGGTTTTCTCTTGTATAAATGCCTGATACAAGTGTTCCTCAGTGCATTCCGATGACCTGACAAGGTGCTACAAACATGCATGTCAAACACTTCGTTCTTTATTTCTCAAAGACACAACACCATGCAGACTCTGATCGCTAGTAGATTTATTTTGTCCCCAGAGCTGAATTTGGAAACAGAAGCCAGTTTGCTGTTCAGTTGGGTACATCTGGATGAATAGGGCTTGTTCGTCTGTCTCGCATATCACCATAGCAACCACCGGGCATGATGTTTGTTTGTGCGCTATTTTCTGGCTCATAATTCCCAATTACAGAAGAAGAAGCGATTTGGATAGAGAGTGAACAAAGGTAGTCATTTATTCCAAGCTAGAAAGGCAAAGTAAACACAGGGGCAGGTTCGTATCAGGGTCTGATCAGGCAAGACTAGGGTGTCGTTCAGCACAGAGAACAAGATCCCTGCCAATCTCCTCATTGAAAGGAAACACACCATCCATCCATCCATCTATTTTGTGAATGGGGGGTCCAGAGCCCATCTCAGAAGCTACAGGTGCAAGGCAGAGGAAACACACCAATAGAGTAGAATTTATCATCCATTTTCTGTAATCGCTTATCCTATTCAATAGCAGAATTTAATGAGACTTTTTCCAGATTTACCGTATTTTCCCTTAAACATGGTGGCTAGTTTTCTAAAAGTCATTTATGAGGAAGGCGGAATGTAAGCTAAGCAAGACTGAGGACAAACACAGACCAACAAAGATGAACAAGGCTGGATCTCACTCACACCAGGCGATTCACCATGAAGTGCCTATGTAGTTTTTAAAAGTAACTGCCACAGGACAACTATTAGTTAGAATGAAACCCTGGCACTGCTGTGGCAAAGTGTTTCCCAACCCAGTCCTCGGGGCCCCCTGACAGTCCACGTTTTGGCTGGGAGCTGGGAGGGAGCAAGCGGTGGAGCATCTGGGCGCCCCCTGGGGGCCGTGATGGGAATCGCTATTATAACAGACCAGAGGCAGCCTTCACTCAGATCTCCCCACATGCTAAGAAGTTATGAGAAATATCACTATGTACCCCAAGTAATTTAGTTAAATAAAGAAAATTAAATAGGAGCCAGATATTAGGCATGTTACCTAAAAAGAGAGCACACATCAATTCAATATTTGTCAAGAGGGATTCCCACTGACGTATAGACAGATCCTGTATTTATTCCAGTGTTTCTACACAGTGGTTCCCATTAACTTTTAGATAAAAAAAATTAAAAAGACGTAGTTCATCAGGTTATTCCCACTCGTCTGCCACTCTACTCCAATATCTTGAGGAAAAACTACTCGCTGCTCGAAAAGCCTGATAATTAACGTCCATGTACAGTAAAAATCTCCATAAACATAATTTAACACGGGTCACAGCAGTTTGTACGTTCTGCTGTAATAATTGTAATGAAATACTGGAAAATGCAAATACTGTGCAAATGAGAAATGGCACCAGAGAAACCTTGCAATGTTTCACTAATCACTTACAAAAAAACATCTTTCAGTGCTTTCTTTACAAGTTCGGTCGTGATCTTCGCTTTGACAGTGATTCCACATTCCGAAATAGTTCTCTTATACAAAACATTGTTGATGTATAATACAGCAGCCTGTTTTTTTTTTGTTGAGTGTGATGTCACTAACGACTAACGGCCTTCAATTAAATCAGTTAAATGCCTTTTTGTGATGCCAATCAGCTGTGATTGAATAGCAGGGCAATCAGGACCGTCATCAGTCATTTATAGTGAAATGCATTTTCAAGACCCCTGACATCATTGTTATTAACTACGACTATACTCACAGTTCTATGGCCTTGTTCCACATGATGACATATCCGGAGAGGATGAAGGACTCTATGTTGACAATGTGCGTGTTTCCACGCTCCGTCCCCACATACAGCCATTTACTCTGGAACGGGACGTGGCAGAAAGTGATGCTGGAGAGAGAGGAAAAAGAAGAGAGGATGCATCAGGGGATGGAGGAGCACTGGCACCAAAGGGCTATGGTGACAGGATAGTTTGGGGTGCGAAACATAGGGTGGTGTGTGGTTCAGTGGGTTAGGATCCTGTGCTTGTGATTGGAAGGTCGCTGGTTCAAATCCACCACCTAGCAAAGTGATTTCCCCTTTGGGCCCTTAATCCCCAATTGCTCCAGCAACTGTCTGACTGTTCCTTTGCGAATACATACATTACTCAGAAAAAAATGCGTCTGCTAAATAAATGTAGGGTATTATAGTGTAAAAACCTCAGGGACACTCTTAACAAACATATGCAAGCTTCATAAAGCAGGTATGAAATGTGCAGTATATCAGAGCACACACATGGAAATTAAATGTATCAAAATCATCAGCATCAATCCACTGTAGAGCAGCTTTGCACACCTAAAAAGGCTGAGTCACACTTACATGGCTTAATTGAACATGAGTAACCAGCCAAAAGTTTGTTGTGAGTAAGTATTCAGCTGGGGATCCATCACTGCCTACAAGGCAGAGCAGTATGATTTGGTAAAACCTTCTGGCCCCGTACCTGTCCCCAGCAGCTCTCCATTAGTGTTTATTAATGCTGGACTCAAATCCCAGCCAACAAGCAGAACCTGTCCTCACCTCCTGCCTTCAGCCTCAATTTGTCAAGTTTAAATTAACCTGAGGAGGAAGGAATTAAAAGGTTGAGCACCACCTGCAAAAAGTAAGGATTTTATGCAAATGTTCTAACTGGTTGCCAGAAATATGAAATTGCTGCCCTTGGCAGAAACTGAAAACTCTTTAGCTCTGATATGAATTGGACTGAACAGAATCAGCAGCATGACATCAGTTTGGTATCCAGACACTATACTCTTATTTGCCCTCTCTTTCATATCAAACTCATATTTTATGTCCAGCAAAGGACAGCCACTACTGGCAGTGATACCTATAGCTAGATGACTAGCTAGTTAGTGTCATCCAGGAAATAGCTTGCTAGTTGTGTTCAAACTGTGTGACATGGAGATGGAAAAGGCTGTGTTGTGTTGGTGTTTGCAGCTGGCTAGCAAATCCTGAAGGACAGTGTAATTTGTACAGGTAACTACAAACTGAGCTGGTCTACCATCTACCTTGCTGGCTCACATTACCGGACTAACATTGACCAGGGTCTCCGGCTCTCACGTATCTGGCGTGACAGTCGCGCTTTCAGACTCTCACCCTCACGCAAAAAATCTTATGGCAAATCTACATTATTCCATTCTAAATCTAAAATTAGCTGCTTCAAAAGTGTAGGGGTAGTTTGCAAACCCTACAGACTATTTACAAGGTAATAAAACTGTTACATACGCGTAAATGTGTGTACAGACTTGTCTCAAATTGAAAATCTCACTCCAGCCAGCTGACCAAAGTTGGCAGCCCTGCCTTAACATAACTTCATAACACAGTTTCGCAGTATGTGTGTGATTGCACATTAAACATATAGCTACCCAAGCAGATGTACGTAATATATTTTGACAGTTTTAGGCTTACGCAGCATGTATCTGCAGAACAACAACACAGAAACAATTCAGCTGCCTTCTTATACTTGCAGTAGCACATTTACTTGGCTAGCAATTGCATGCAGCTAAAGATAGCTAACCTTGTTTACTGCCGCTGAGATGTGAGTCGTGAATGTCACGGTGTGACAACTTGTTGATGATGTGTTGAATTATCGTAGATGACAGGAATTATTGTGGATGGGGGAGGGGACTAAGATGCAATCTGACGGAGGAAGCTCTCTCATTGGCCAGATTAACCTGACCGTGAGTTTACTGCAAGTGCAACAACTTGCACAATCAATGCAGGCATGTTATTGGATGACTGAATAACTATTTCATACTCTACATTTTTACGAAATGCTGGATAGGTACTGTATGTGCCTACCTATTGACTGGCACAATGCCACTGCTGCAAAATGAGGTCAGCATTGGGCACGTGATCCCATTTGCTCCAAGGCCATTGGTTGACTCTGCTTTCTGACCACAAAACTACTAAAAATGTCTATATGTCTGTGAATCACATGGACTGTAAGATGGGCTGTGCAAAAACTGCCCAATTTTCCCACAGAGATGAATAAACTTATCATTACTCTGTCATGAAGGCAAAGGTAACTTCAGAATAGAATAATTATTAATTGCTTGATATTCATATATTGTTAGATGTTTCCATCAATACTTTCCCCCTTCTCTAGCTAAGGAATCAATATAGAAAGCAACAAGGCTGTCTTCATATTTCCTGAGCGAAACATATTTCTAAACACCGCAGAATTCTGTGTGAGAACCTTGATTGTGCAAAGCAGTCAGAGGCCAACCCACACAGCGAGAGCGGCAAGGACTCTCTGATTCTTCTGCTTCACCTGAAAAATGAAAGCTACTTTTTTTTTTTTTCTCCAGAAGAATCACCATATTAAAAAGAGAGAAGTCTTTTGTGTTGGCTGTGCAGCCTCCAGAGCGCCCTCCGGTGATGGATTTCTATATAAAGGGGCAAATCCCAACATGAAACACAAAAGCACAAAGTGTAGAAGTCTGAATATGCCATTCAGAAACTGAGGATCTGGCTGCCGTGCAAAAAGAGAAAACAAGGACATATGCTAAAATTTCACAGAGCCGTCTGAAAATGTCACACGACCATGTGTGTGCACTCGTGTGAACTCATCGACTCACCGCTCTCTATTAAACTTCAGAGAGTGCAGAACGGCAGGATGTTTTTGCCGCAAGTTCCACAGGTGAAGTGTGTCGTCTGCGCACGCCGTGACTAGTGCCCCCTATAGGTGAAGAGAAAGAAAATGTCACAGCATTTATTTTTGACAAAAGCCTGTTCTCTCAGTGAACAGGAACATTTGATTATTCAGCAGACACTTTTCCCCAAAGCAGTCGACGGGTGTAGAGAGGAGGATTGGACAGCATCCCTGAAGCAGTTGGACTTAAGAGCCTATCTCAAGGGCCCAATGGTGATATGAATGACCTACCACAGATGGAGTTGGAACCCACAACCTTCTGGACAGCACACCCCCGTAGAGCACTGTGTAGTACAATACAGCACTGAATGGTACCCTTCTAAGCAAGGTCTGATAATCTGGAGGTCTCTTTGTGTTTGCAGACGTGTGGGTGTGTGGTTGTGAGTGTGTGTGTGTGTGTGTGTCTGTGTGTGCGTTTGCTCAGCTGAAATAATGGAAGAAAGATATCTGGCCTGTACTCTTTTCTTTGAGGATCTATGTACCTGCTAAGTAAACAGCTCTCAGTTTTCAGGTTAGCAGATATAGTTTCGTCTGGTTTTAGCTGCCACAGCACGATTCACATTTGAGTGACTGCACAGCGCACATTAATGCAGATGAAAGGCAGCTTTGAGAGCAGCTTCAGGATTCTGATTTGATGCTATGCCTGATTTTATTTCCTCCACAATCAGCCTGCCTATCTTGGAGCCCACATCCTTTCGCAGTACCTCTCATACACGACGCTACCAACACGCGGGTCTGTTTACGTGCACAGGGTCGTTAGCTGCTGTTTATATTAAGTACAGCTGATAAATAATCATCAAGGGTGTAAAAAAAAAAATCACTAAAAACATCTGTCTCCTTCTAATAGATTAAAATAAAACACTAGTCATACACAAGGTGAATCAATATCTTTTATGTTAAGTGGCGGAGTGTTAAGTGTGAGTTATGTACTTGTAAAGTATGGGTGCAAGGGGTGAGAAGCAGAATAGGTGAGGTTTGCGGCCCCCCACTTGGCCACAAAGAGTCACTACACTGGGGGGCTGAGGCCCCAGTGACAACAAACCTGCCATGTGTGTAAGGTATTAGGAGGTATGAATGATGTGTGAGTAAGACATGAGTAGAACGTAAGGTGCTTGTAATGCATACAGGTGCCAGAGGGACAGATGAATGCTTTTGTGGACAATCACTTCCCTTCTGATGCACAGTAATTAATGCAGTTTCAAGCCATACTGTCATTTGCATTTTCATGTGATCGCGAACCAAATGCTCACAAAAGCATGCTCTTCAAGCATCTGTTGGCGGCTGATAGATAACAAAGGTGAATTGGGGAGGGGGGGGGGGGGGTAGCTGGCTGAACCAGCAGCACCATAAAGCTGCACCATTGGGAAGGCAGAGGCTCAACAGGGAGCTCTGGAGCATATGCTTTAAATAACCAGCCAGTTATGAAGGTGCTGCTTTCCTTCACGTTAAAGGGAACTGTCTAATTTATCAATTGTGGAGCTTCTATCTCGAATAGCAACATTGTGAAACAATGGAGTGACATGGAATTCTTTTGATCCTTTGAAATGGACAATGGAAGACTCTTACCTCATTCACTATACTTACCCATACTCTTACCTGCCACACTTACTATCCTCCATACTATTACCTCCCTCATCATACTTACTAAATTCTCTATCCTCACTCCCCATACTTACTCATGAATTTACGTGGTCCGCTACACTTACATACTCTAAGCTTCACTCCACATGCCCATTCTTAATCCCCTCATTCTACATGCTTCTAATCTTACTTCTCTAACTATACTCCCCCGTACTCTTATCTTACTCACCATGCTTACTCACCTCGTTGATGAGGAACTGCAGCTGAAGGACAGCAGCTCCACTTTCATGCTGGCAGTGACAGTCAACACCTGGCCTCCCCAGTCTGATGGCATCTCCCAGTTAAGGAGGTTCCCATAACCACACGTGCAAAAAAAAAACATGGAGAGGTGAAACCCGACAGGGACCAGCTGAGTACTGCCATTCATGCCCATTTTTCTATTTTCTACTATACTTTGTTATTATATTCTCTAAAACACATTGTCCTCTTCACTGCTTTGACCTTTGCAGCATTATGTGATGAAAGCTCCACTACAAAGATTGACAATGACATTGGAGCGGGAATCACAGGCACGCCGCGTGGGTCTGTAGGTTCGGACACTGCACCTCTTTCTGAAAGGCCGACAGAGGAGTAATCATATCACGGGCCGGTTACTCTGGTAGGGGAACCACCCGGAGCAAGGTTCTTAACCCTCCCCCCCCACAGGGGTACCAGATATACGGCTGACCCTAAGCTCTCACCCAGATCTGACCTGTGTCTCATAGGAGAGCAAGATGAGATATGAATTAGATTCCAATCTAATTCTAATGTCTACTGGGACTCAAATGTATCCCAGGGCAGGCCAGACACACCGCGGAAGCCTTGGCCTGCTTTTATAAATCCCCAGAACACTATGCCATCTCCAACAAGCCAATCCTTCCTCACCTCGCCTTCTCTTAACCTCAACCCTCCAAAAGCTGCTAAAATAACTGCAGTCTGGCTGATCATTGCTAGCATGACGTAAGAAAATAATAGAGCCCAACGGACAGCTGTGTGCCTAACCTCTGTCTGAAGGTTGTAGAGCACCTCCACTCTGAGGCCCCATTGTTCAGCAAACAATGTCAAAGTGTGAGGAGCTTGTTTTCCAACCCATTAACATTCTTTTTCACTGTTTGCATCAGTAGGACACTACAAACACACAATTCCCAACATGAAATTATAACCAAGAGATCTATTGCAAAAATTTATGCAGAAATTTATGGCTACAAACTTTCTTGAAGGAGCGATGAAGTATTACATGCTTACTTAATGCATTCATTAACCAGTCAAATAATCATGACAGTCCATGTATTTCATACAGGAACTATATTAGGTCATGATTTGTTCTTGAGTAGTGATTGAGTAACTAAGTTATTTGTATGCCCCTCAAGTAAAGTGTTACCTCGATTTCATATTGCAATGAAAGACAAGATAAACTGGTTCTCAAAAACATACAAAGAGAGCACAGATGCAAAAACAGGGGTGTACTTACTACACAGCTAAATAATTAAAATGAAGTATAGCCTCTACACATGTATCAAACGGGGAAGGCTCCAGACACAATAGCTTTATTATCCCGGACAATGGCTTTGGTCCCTCAACCAGATCTTCCAACTTTCAGAGGAACATGCTGAACACTCAAGGAACATTGTTAGTAGGTGTCAAAGCATGAACAAGCAATGATTCTTTCAAAAGCAGCATGGTTACTGATCCACTGAGGGGGATTATGAAATGAAGGTGCTCATTATTAGCACGACTGCTTATCGACACCAGCAGCGGGTGGCTTAGTGGGCTAAGCCTGTGTGCCTGCAATCAGAGGGTTGCCGGTTCGAACCCACCTTTGGTTGGTACTTGAGCTAGGCGCACCAATGTGCACAGCATGCTCTCCGTAAACCAAGTTGGGGAGATGTAAAAACGTTTTCCCCACGAGGATCTATGAAGCTTCTATGGGCAGTGGTGGCTTGATGGTTAGGGAAGCGCACTTGTAATCGAAAGATTATAGGTTCGAATCCCCCACCAGCAAGTCACCACTGAGGTACCCTGAGCAAGGTACCACCCCCAAGCACTGCTCCCCGGGCGCTGAATTAGCTGCCCCCTGCTATGTCACATATGGGTTAAATGCAGAGGACACATTTCGTTGCGCACTGTGTGCTGTGGTGTGTTAATAATGACCACTAATCACCTAATTCTGCTATAGCTAATCTGAGCTGCTACAGGGAAGATATTACATTACAGTCATGTGACCAAGATGAGGGTCTTTGATTGGCTTGCCACCAATGTATATCATCATCCTGACTGAGATAACATGGAACACATGAATAAAGGGAATGTTTTAAGTACAACCTTGATGCCCTGACATTTACATGAATGTTTTCTTTGATTGAGGGCACAAGATGTTAAACCAATAGGCATGAAAGCTTCAGGAAGCTTCATATGTAATTATTTGGGTGATCATTATTGTTTTCACAAATATAAGTTGCATTAAGAATAGAAAAGTTTGTTTTGCACAGGGTAGCTGTGAATCAGCATTCTACGAACGGAAGCATCTGCTGAAATATTTTATATTACTGTTTGTTTAAGGAATTAGGAAGTCATACATAATCCCTATCAGAATTGAAGCTGAGGTCACCAAGTTAATAACCTGCAATGCATGAATGGCTGCTAATTGCCTTCAGCTCGATAGTCTTCATGACGATAAATCTGAATGCCAGAGCACATTATAGCCAAAATAACGGGAAGATGACAGGCGGAACGTTACTTCTGAGCAGTGAAGTGTGCGGGCAGTAAAGAAGATACCCGATCACTAAAATACAAACTGATCTTCCTCACTATCTCATGACCATGAAGACAGACTCTACTGATTTGAATCGCCTTGTATTGAAATTGAATGCTGACTGAAGTCAGACTCTGAGGCGGTACTAATGTAGTAACGGCTTTGTCATGTTTTTGTATGGAGACAGCAAACAAAAGGCTTTTTACTCACTCACAAACTTTCAGTCGACACTATTGAAGCGTACTTGACAGCAGAATCACACACTTGGATCGTACGTGCCAGTCTTACTGGTGTGAACATCATTCATTATTCAGAAATAACAGGCTGCAGTGAATCCCCAGTGACCACTCCCACTGACTAACTGTATCCACAAGGCAGGTAGATAAATACTCTACAGAGCTGGGCAGTCTGGGATTCATGGGACCAGAAATCAATTCAAGCCAGAAATCTTCCATGAATTTTATTCCCATCCCCTCATGTAGTAGTGAAGTTGTGCTTTCTCAGAGTTTAGATGATGTTTCTATATCAGTATCACGCTAAAAACTCAGGCTCCTCATCTGCCCAGTTAGTTCTGCTCCGGTTCTGCCTTTCAGTCTCTTCTCGGGCGCTTTTCACGGCTGCCACATAATCATACCATAACCAGTTCATTTTTATAAACCAGTGACTCAGTGCGGAAGAACTGCCCCACGTTCTTCAGTCTGATTCCGATGCTGACGTCAGGTGAGATACCAGCAGGTTTTCTCAGAGGCGGAAGATGTGGAAGCAGGGATGGAGAAATGGGCAGTGAGTCAGAGCGGGGGGGGGACAAAGAAAAAGGATGGATAGAGAGAAAAGGAGAATGAGGGAGGGAAATGAAGGAAAGACAAACTGAAGGTAACAGAAAGGAAGTGTGAGGGAGTGCTGAGAGGTGATCGGAATTGTGATGTGAGAGAGAAGAAGGTGCTGAACGGAACAGGAGCGAAAATGAGGCGAGGCTTTAAGCCTGAGTCACAGAAACAACAGTGACTCA
This sequence comes from Hippopotamyrus pictus, assembly GCA_026781145.1. Taxonomy (NCBI): domain Eukaryota; kingdom Metazoa; phylum Chordata; class Actinopteri; order Osteoglossiformes; family Mormyridae; genus Hippopotamyrus; species Hippopotamyrus pictus. The sequence goes on from JAODLC010000001.1 coordinate 44,865,363, forward strand.
GAGGAGGAGGGGCATCCCGTGACATAACACTGACCCCTACAGGTTGAGGATAGCAGTGGTTCCTCGGCAAATGTCAAACTGCACAGGACCCTGGCGTTCTCACAGATCAACTGCCTCTGTTTACTAAGTTCAAAGCCCTTGTGGACAAGTCCTCGTTTTGCTCTGTGATGGACACAAAACCACCCACCCCTCCC
>JAODLC010000001.1:44865656-44896084 GCA_026781145.1 Hippopotamyrus pictus
GTCATATATAATGGGGGTGGGGGGGGGTAGGGGTAGAGGTATCATCTACTTCTCCACTTTAATGTCACAACACTGTTAGGGAAACATCTTACTGTTTCTTTACTTTCCAGTATGCTTGAGATCTCATTGACTTAGCAGACATGATTATCAGGATATGTATACATAGCCAGCATGACAAAAATGTAATATAAGAACAAAATAGACAAAAAAAAACACAAATAACTCAATACGAGTGAACTTCTCTCAGCAGCATGGAGAGGAATCTGGCAGATGGTTCTTGCCTTTCTTAATCAGGCTTTTTCGCAAGAATGTTTTGACACGATCGGGGAATGGTTCCATTATCCTGAAGACTTTTCCAAAGCTGTGCCTGAGCATGTTCCTGGTCTCATTTTACTGGCCGTCAATTGTTACTGCTCTATAACCAGATTTAATGTCCTCTTGCTGAGCTGGTCAGAGGAGCGCAGTATTCAATGGACAATTAACTGGCCTCTAAATTGTGAAGGAAACACTTGTAAACAGTCTGTGGGGAAAAATAAAAAAAGAAAAATGTGCCATCAGTCAAGGCTCATCCTGGCAGAAGCTCAACTGTCTTGATAATCTTTTAAAAATGTTTTTTTTTCCTGCTCAGCATTAAAGGATCCTGCTACTTTAACTGAGAATGCAGCTTTGAAAAATCATCTGTGTGTGTGCGTGTGTGTGTGTGTGTGTGTGTGTGTGTGTGCACGCGGTGCATTAGTCTCTGAATGTGCCGAATGACAGAGTATATCTCTTAAAGTCTGTCAATGTATATTTCGCTTAATGTATGTATGTCAGAGAGTGTGTGTCCCTCTGAGTGTTTGTATGTCTGTGGGAAAGTGCATATCTCGCTGAGTAAGGGAGAGAGAGAGAGAGAGAGAGAGAGAGAGAGAGAGATCTGTATATCTGTGTGAGTGTGATTGTCTCCGTGTGTATGTGTGTGTGACAGTCTACATCAGTGTGTGTGTGTGTGTTTGTGTGTGTCAGAGAGAGAGAGAGCGAGAGAGAGAGTGACAGAGACAGAGAGAGATAATGTATGTCCCTCTGTTTGAAAAACCAGGCAGACTTGAGGACACCTTCCCTGGATGGGTCACAGATGTGCCACGGCAGTGTCACAGAAAGTTATTAGCCTCGCAGCTGCTGCTACGTAAAATAAGGGGCAGGTGAGCAGGAGAGCATGGAGACCAGTTTCTGTGTTCAGCCCAGAAGCCTCTACTTACTGTTTTGTAATTAAGAAGGCAACAATTATGCTACTCTTCTAATTATTTTTACCCCTCATATTTTTAGCCCTCCCTGGTACTTAGGGGACCAAAATAAAATGAAAAGCTTGTTAAATTGCAGTAAATAATTAGCTCTGGTTTAACCTCTATATTGGGTAATTAAAGTCTGATAAATAGCAGGAAGCAGTCTCCTTTACTGTGCCTGTCTGCAGTGCTGGAGTCAGACTCTGACCCTCTATGATGTTTCATGTTCATGCTGGTTACACCTCTGAGGGGATACAAGTTCCAACTCTAATATCCAAACAGCGGAGGGGGAAACCATTCATCAGAACACCAGCTGCAGAGATTGTTACCCCAAACGGATTCCTGTCTGAGTGGCAGGAGGGGTATCTGTCAATGAGGAGGCACCGCTCGCTGCTTTGCCCCCAGACACACACTTCCGGCCTCAGTTCTTTTATACGGGGGGTCTGGGCCAGTCAAGGCTCATCAGTTGTTGCACTTCTGATGCCAGGGGATTTACAGATGTTTCAGTGTTCAAATGAATTTCCTGCGTCGCACACGGGATCTTCTTCATACAGCGATAGATCATTCCGGAGAAATGAGGCTGATTGTGACTCTACAGACAGAGAATATAAATGTGGGGGGGTTGGATCTGTGAGGTGCACGCGTTATTTATGGGTGTGATTTTTGGGCAGCATTCAAAAAAACATCCAACAGCCCTCAGACTGCAGAGCAAACTACGTTTAGGTCATCTGGCGATTACAGCACAAGATATTGCATAATCATAGCAGGCAAAATCTATCATCCCACAAACACAGAATATAATAATAAATAATGTATCCTCTGTCTGAGTGGAGAATGGTCTGACTGTGGTATTGTGTGTTTATTTGGAATGACCCTGATTTCATGATATAATGACACAAAAAATAAATTGAAGTGATGAAAGGAGCTGTTCATGAGAGAACTGAAGAGAAATGAAGAGCGATGAAAGAGGATTAGCGTCACAGCTTGTATCCATCATCTTCCTCAGTCGGCATCCATCACCCTCATCAGTCAGCACCTCATACTCTAACTCCCTCAGGAAGCAGGCACATGGCCCAAAGTTTCAAAGTCCATTTATCAACTGGTGAGAAAGATACAGGACTTCCACTCCCCCCCCCCCACTAATTATTGTAATTTTCTTCTTTAGTCTCTTTAGTTGACCTACCCTCCCTCACTCCCACACACAGCTGCACGTCTCAGATTGGAACACGTCAGAACACTCTGACCCGATGATCTGCTACACAACTCAAAAAGGAAGACTCAAGGACACTGTCAGTCCATAGCCAGCCGACCAACTATTCAGGCCGCAGCACAAAGTTCAGTCATGCAAGATTCTCCTGCTTCTGATCACATGACACAGGATGAACAAGTGGAAGTTACTCTATTGGTCCATGGCCTTCAATGGCCAACAATGGTACTACCAAGGCTGCCAGGAAGCTTAGCAAAGAGTCACTGGAAAGCAGCAGGATGCAGGGGAGTTGGAGGGGCCTGGATTCCCTGGCAGGTTGAGGGGGCCCTAAATTTTAATGCCGGAGCCTATCGACAAAATCCTCTGAGGATACCCCCCCCCAACCACTAGAGGCCCAAAGTGACATTTTGCCAGAATTTGTGCTTAACATCCCAGCCTCACTTTGTGTCAAATTTTGCTACAGATCACTTTACAAAAAGCATATAGCAGAGAGAAGAAAGAAACAAGTAATAAAATATAGTAGAAAGGACTACATGATGCAGTAGCAGGAACACAGGAAAGACAGGGACTGTCAGTGTGCCCAGACAGGTAGGACGTAAGCCCAGGTGCAGAGTCCAGGTCGGTGTAGCACTGATGGTGCAGCACCAGCATCTGTGTGAGGGTTTAATTTTGGGAAAATATCCCCAGTTGGTCCCAGAGCATGTGAATCATGGTTAACATGAATGATTTGTTCTGTCTGGTACCGAATGAATTATTAATGTCCCTGAGAGGCCTGCAGGCCTGATGAAAATCTGAGCAGTGCGCTATCATAGCACCCGGGTAGAGCAAATCCACCCCCCCCCCCTTTACTCTTGCACTGTGAATGGCTGTGAATGGCTGTTTGTATGTTTCTGGGTAGTCTGTTGAATGTTGAAGGTACATTTCAGGGTGACTTGGCAACAAAAAAAAAAATTTTTTGTTCTGCATAATTCATCTGAATGTATCTGTACGAGGAAGGAAGCACCTGCTGGTGGACTGGGAAAGACGAGCCCCCAGCACTGGCCAGTCCTGACCACCTGGTCAAAAGAGAAACGTCATGGGCAGTGTGTGACTTAATGGGTTGGAATGCTGTTCCTGTGATTAGACGATCAGAAGGTCACCAGCTCAAATCCTTGGTAGACCAGAGTGATTTCCCTGGTAGGCCTTTAGCAAGGCCCTTAACCCCAAGGGCTCCAGGGGCTGGCTGACCCCATTTTCTCTCCAAACATGAATGTCTGCGAAATAATGTAATTTAATCATGTGGGCAACATGGGACACCACTAAACTTCTTCAAAACAACACATACCTACGGGGCCCTAAAAAGAAACTAATTAGATGGCCTTGTGATGTCTGACTTCACATGTAGTGGTTAGTGTACAACGTGTATGCATCACAGTTATGCAAATGAATTGGGGGATCTTTAAGCATCTTTATAAAGATGTTACCTAACATCAGACTCATCAACACCAACAGCACTTAAGTCGTTTAATAATCCAGTGCATATCGGTGGAAAATTGTATAATTACCTATGGGTGACATGTATTTAATAATAGAAGAGCATTAATGGTTAATTAATGGTTCTCCCAGTCTGCTTACACTCCCCTCCGTCTCTGTGTTGAACAAATAATGTTGTGGGGTTGCTGTCCTGGTGTGTGTTCTGCCGTTGCTATAAAAAGAGGAAGACAGGATGGACTGAGTCTCACCTAAGCAGGAAGGATGGAGGAGGAATCACATCAGGCATTTTTAAGATTCTAGAACTGAATGTTCCTGCTTGCCTTTTTGGGGGATTTGGATCACAGTGGATTTGGAGAGTGGTGGGGGGTGTTTGATACATACGTGACATTCATTCACATGCACAAAATAATAAAGAACAGTTTCCCTATGGCATCAAGAGCCACTGATTTTGTCCAACCCCCCCACCCATCTAACCACCTGTTTCCACATCACACCAAGCATATCACCCCCCCCACACACACACGCCCTGCTGATACATTGTATTGCACTATTCGCACTGGGCAAATCATTTATTATGTTGATTATCTTGATTGTCTTTGCTTGTTCTGCATGCCACAAATTAATTTTCTTGTATGATTCTGATTCTGATAAAGGCAAAATCAAAGAAGCTCAACCTCACACAACCTCTGCTAATTTTCAATGCTAGAAGCACACTATGGACCTCTCGTCTCCAGAGAAAAAGCTCTTGATTTGGGCAGCACTACAAGATACAATGTAGTCTGATGCAACTAATTCGTAAAGAGGGACGGGTCTACCATTGACAGTGCTGAAAACATCCTCACCCACGGTGACAGAATGATTACACTGTTACGCGGCAGGTTGAAGGAATTTCAGACAGAAAAATAAAGCTTGTTAAATCATCCATCCATGAAAAGGAAATTGGAAAACACAATCACATCATCATTTTAAAAAATGACACACCAGCCCAAACAGTGGAGTGTGAAAAGAAATGAGTGTTTTTAAAGCCTGTGTGAGTTGATCCTTTGAAAGCCCTTCGTGAATACTTGTCCCGATTCATAAATAAGCCTTTAAGTATAGAATGTTAATTATTCCAGTTGAAAAATGTCATAATGGATATAAATAAATAAATGTAAAGGTTACATTATGCACAATGGGACAATGGATTGACACACACAGATGTGGATGCAGGTATAACTGGCACCAACAGACTCGGAGTACAGGTATAACTGAAAGACACATACAGGGGATACTGGGACGACTGGCACACCCAGACTGGGAGCTGTGGCCCACTCCAGTGCACACGTTACTACGTTTGCTTCAATGGAGCAGTAGAATGAGCTCTGCTCAGCGATCAGTCTCAGCATGAACGTTTTGCTTCATACAAAGACTCCGGCATCCCGCTTCCTCTCCTCCATAGCCCATCTCAGACTCCAACACCACCGACCACACAACCGCCTAGTAGTGAGTCATTACGTGGGTTGAAAATCCACACGCCCACACTAACATGCCTAGGAGCACGTGAGTGGCCGTTATCTGATCAGTGACAGATTACCTAACCGGACCTAACCGATAGACGCGATGATTAACTTACGACGGTGTTCAGAGTCAAGATCTGTTGGAAGACCCTTCACGTTATAAGCAGACCCTTCTTTGGAGAAACCCCACAGGAATGAAAATCAATGAAGTTCCTCATCTTACTGACATTGCAGTAACCTATACCGATACCACTATACCCTGAGCACAATTGTTAGGACTGACAGTAACACGGTGACAATCTATCCATTATTTTATCATAATCTACCCACGTGTTCCAGCGTTCGGTGCCGGGATTGCAGCTGGCTTGAAAGAGCAGACTATGTTGGGTAGCAGCTGGCAATTCGCCGTCAGTGATAAAGACTCATCCAGTCTCTTGTAATTACAGAGTGCTGGACCTCAATACTGCTGACAGCTCTCCTTGTCTGCTTTCCTCCTCATCTCCAACGCCCCCCTGTCCTTCATTTCCTCACTCGTCACCTTCAGAGCAAGGGCCGCACGGCGTTATCCCACACGACCAAATTACTCCCGGTGGCTGTAAATCTCCCTTCATCACCTCCCATTTGGAGGAATTCGCTCTGCCTCCTTCCTGCACGTCTCTCTCTTCCCGCCTGGCCAATAAAACACATCCCTGGAGAGGAGCACGAGCCGACAGGGTGACCCTTTATTGAATTTGTTTTTTAGACACATGACAGGAACTATGAAGCGTACTGACTGACGGCATGATATCACGACGGACACCGCAGATGTGAATACTGCAACACTTTAACAACTAATAAAATAAAGACCAGGCGTGAAAACGGAATCTACATCTGGACAGGGTCCCTCTAAAGTGATAATCACCCCTTCAAAAGGAAAGGAGCCCTGCAGGCATGAGCCATTGTGATGGCGTCTCTCCAGAAGTTCCTCATGACTGAAATTATACAGTTCGCACGGTAACGCGACGTGACGCGTCTCCCTCTCCATCCTAACAAAGGGAGCGATCTTCTCACAGCCCGGGAGCAACACACTCAGAGTAGGAATAATCAGGGCGAACATGTCTGTGTGCTTCCGCTCAGCCTTATCGCAGGAGAACAGCAGATTATCATCTGAACATTCATAAACCTCACGGTTACAGAACATGATATGGCACTCAGACCAGGGCGCTTCAGGATGAAATAGACAAAGATGTCCAAAACGTTATATGGTACAAAGGCATCAGTATGACATTCACGCTCGTGGGAGTTTTTCATATACAAAAACGTTCTGTAAAAATGTTCCAAGCAACTAGACATCTGATTGGGTGGACCCACCTCCTCTCAAGCTGATTGGTTATCTCTCTGAACCAATCATTTTTTTCTTCTGGCCTCAGAACATTTTTGTGTAAGTAATGTGACATTCACACACTGCTCTGAATGTCCTCTGTCACTTTGATCTGTGTTTAGCCATTCCTAGCCCCCCCCCCCCATCAGAAGACTGGCTCTCTGTGGGGGGGTAGAGTGTGCCCAGGGCTTTAATAAAGCAGACACAGGTGCCAGTCCGGCTTGATCAATGTGTCAAGGGAGCCTTTCCTGCTGGGTGACCCAGAAGTCGGGCTCCCCAGGCGTGCGTGTGCATCTACAACTCGGACAAAAGCATCAACAGCTGCGCTACTGGCGAGCATCCTTCAAAGAATTACTAAATTACTAAGCTCTACTCGCGCCTTACACTTACATACGAGCGTGACGTTTGGGATTATTCTCTGAGCCAGTGCCCCCCCCCCCCCCAGACCAATTCACAGTTTAGGGAGCAGGAATAAAAATCGCGTATCAACTGAAGGATACAATTGTGGAGTCCTCCTGGCCCTTGAACCAACAACATTTGTAATACTATTAGTATATCCTTAGCGATTATGGTAATTTACTGGCCTTAAATAACAGGCATATATTAATAACTCAACTCTATGGTGGGGGTGGGGGGGCACAGAGTTCACAGAGTTTTACAGAAAAAGCCATGAATAAATACAGAGTTTCTCCGGTGGGGATCGATACCAATTGAATTCTTCGACTGCAATCCCCCTTAACCAGGCTATGATGTAAGTTTGGGTCACCACGGTAACACGCTCATCCTTCCGCCATGCGGCTGACTCACTGCTTGCTCTTTAAAATCCATGCCAGCTCGAAAGCAGTTTTTCGGGACTTTATACCGACGGGGGTGTAAACAGAGAGCGTTGAATGACAGTTATGAAACAGGTGAACTGCGCCGCAGTACGACGGCAGTTCTGCTAAACGCAACACAATGCGCCGCAGTACCTGCGCTTCCGTCACGGGCAACAGAAATTCCATGAAATACAATGAATATTTCTCAGCTATTCCGATTATTCAGGAGTCCCCGTGTGTCACCAAAGTGCTCGACGGGCACGTGAACCCACTTCCATGACACTAAATCCGCTGTCTTTGGCGGCGCATGTCAGGTGAAAACTGTTTCCGCCCATTGCTGAATGTATCTGATATGTTTGTTTCGTAAAACGTACCTAAGATGTCAGTTAGCCCGAGGTGTGCAGGAGGTACAAGCCTATATGAGTTTCAGAGACATGCCTAAATTGCACAGAGGATTTCTGGCATCTGGTGAGCTTTCAGTGCCAAACTCTCCTTGGGTCTGAGTTAGAAAGGTCAGGAGAGGAAGAACAAGCAGTGAAATAAGCAGGTGGGAGATGAACAAATGGAAAAGGAAAAGGCAGAGATGGTGAAAGGACTGAGTTATGGTTAGGGGAAAAATAATGTGGACCAGGCACACGGAACGCACGCAGCAGCAGAACTGAGCCATTTTTTGCATTCCTTGTGCTGCTATCTATAACTGATGACCTTTCCTTTCATCAGCACTACCCCCCCATCCCCAGCATTCACCAGACTACCCCAAGGCCAAAAGCCAGAGGAACAGAACTCAGCAGCCCAGCTTCAAATACATCTCACTTCAAGATACCCGAAGCACGGACCCATCGATCTGCAACACGCTTGGACTCAGGTTCAATCTCAGACCAGAAGCAAGGGGCAGCATCCAAGTCCATTAATGCAGACCTCCTTCGCTAAACAGAAGGAGTGGATACCAAAGATCACAAATCGCTGGGACCTACTTTTGGCTCTCGTTCCCCTTTGGCTGCATTCCTCTGCTGCTTTAGTTGTTACTGTTTCTCCGAGATGAAGGTTCATTTCCACCGACCGAGGGCAGGGCTGAACTCAGAATACAAACAGGCAGGACATACAGGGGGAGAATTGTTGCTGTCCAACCACGCATGTCCACTTTTTTACCATAGACCCAGCAGAAATAGTAGACAGAGGCATCTAATTGACCACTGGAAAAATGGTTTATGAAGACAATGATTTAATTAGTATTTATGTGTACTAGATACCATCTTTATACATGATGGTCATTTATGTGGATTACTTTATATTGTTACTTTTAACAACTTAACATTGATAGATAGATAATTAGCTAATTAACATCAAGAATATAAAGCGAGATTAGTTTAGGTCTTATTGACACTGACATATTTGCCGCTCTGACAACAATCCATGTTCATTTATAGCATTAAACCGTTTACTGACAGCCGTGTAGAGATGTCTTTCTATTTGTGATTCTAAGGGTGTCTCATTGCATTGTTTTGGGTTCGTAAAGTAGTTTCTGAAAAACTTATTTTTTTCATGCTCCTGAGATAATGGGCTTTTGGAGATTTTGGTGTTATTCATTGGACAGCAACGATATTTCAGATGGGTCTGTACACGTGGACAGAAGCACACTCCCTCCCCCATACAAAAAGAGAAGCATACACACGTACCTGCCTGACAATGTACACCTTTACACAACAAGGACGCACACACGCGTGTGCAGATGGTGCAGACAGGCACAGAGAGCCAGGCTCACTGTCACCTCAACGGACGTGTAGATAAGACGCAAACACACAGCTCTCTTTCAGTGCAAGAGGGAGCTCTGACTTATCATTATGAAAACAGCAGGAGTGAAAAATGGATCGAACTGAAAGAGAATTTGGGAAGAGCAACAGGAGCTGGTGAGCGAGGCGAATGGATGAAACACGGATGACCGTGGAGGTCAGCCTGTCGAACGAGGCTGACAACACAGGCCAAATAATACAGAAAAAAATGCATTAATACATTTTAAAAAATGAAAAAGTATGGTATAAATAAAATCATATAGCCTCCATCTGGACAAAATGAGAATATTTCAACCATCTCCCAAAAAAAAGTCTCCTAAATATTAAAAAACTATTTCAGCTTTAACAGCTGAATAATTAAATCCGAAAGGGTCAGCATAGTTCCTGATGAGTCTGAGTGTATGCATCTACGCGTGTGTGTGTGCGTGTGTGTGTGTGTGTGTGTGCATTATGTTTATATTACATTGTGAGGACCAGCAGCAAACTCCACATGAGCTTTTGCTTACACTGGTTTGAGGCCGAACTTCCCAGCGACTCTTAGACAAAGTGTAAAATTCTCCGCCAGACAAAAACATACACACCGAAAGAACAGACAGGGGCAATCATGTTGGATTAACGTCTGTATTCCAAATAAGAACTGCCTTTAAGAACTGAGGTTGTGTTCTACTGACTTCTCAGTGGAAAACGACCTCGCCTCTCTTGTCGAGTCACTCCAACCGCAAACTGCCCGCGGATAGAGGGGTGGACAGCGGGTGATGAGAGTGTACAGAGGCAGGAAAATGTCAAGCTGCGGGCGCTGATAGATGGAGGACAGAGAGAGGCCCCCGCTGGAGAGACTCAGACAGGCAGGTCAGCCTGACAGCATGAGTCCTGACCCCCACAGACCCCCATACAGGCACCGCAGAGCTCCTTCAGATGGGAGCCGAGCAGAATAACAGAACGAAATGTCCGTCGATAAGGCTAAATGAGTCGAGACAAAAAACACGACGGGAAGCCCGGGTCTGCTTCTTAAACACCAGGCCTGCTATGCTGAGAGCGGGACAAAGGCCTTTCAGCATGGGCTCAGCTGGTTCCGCCCCGAAAGGTCACGGCCAGAGGAGACTTACAGTCTTCTCTGCGTGACCCACAGCAGACTGTGCCCCACACTCCGGGCTGCAGGACGGGTCCCACCGAAGCCCTCAGCCAAAGTGCAGAGTTTCAGAGCAGCTACATCACGCCACTGAACCAGAAGGTCAACCCACACCACCCAGATATCTAGCGAGTCTGTGCAGGGACCTTCCTCTAGCAGTATTCTGCATGGACCAAGATCAATTACATCATCAGCACCACCAGACACAGAGGACACCCAGAAGCACGCCGTCCACAGCACACCCCACACACACACACACACACACACACATGCCCTCATCATTCAGCCTTCGTGTGGTTTGCATTTTTGCTTTACAGGAATTAATTCTGATATCATCCCAATTTTATATGAACATCTCTCCATGCTATATGTTCTAATATTACGACAGCATTGTCCCAGCAACGCCGGAGAAACATCTCGACAGGAAAATGATCCTGCTCCAACAGGCTGGGCCTGAGCTACTGCAGGTTTGTTGCAAGACTGGAGAGTTTCCTGTGATACAGGCCCAGGAAGAAAACAGCCATTTGCGCATTTTTACTACATATTTTCTTATTTTTATATACAGCTTTGGAAAAAATTAAGAGACCACAGCAAAAATTTTAGTTTCACCCATTTCTCATTTTACAACCATTTCTTATTTTGCAAACTGCAGCCTGATTTTCCCTGCTTCTCATTGATGAAGGGCTTCTTCCTTGCTTTATGGGTCTTCAGTCCTGTGAACTGTCCTAGCAGTGCCCTTCACACCACACATTGTCTTTGTCGTACTGTATGTATACGACTTACTCCATCTTTGTGAAACGTGTGTAAGCTGCTTAGTGTATAAAGGCGGAGAGGACTGTATTATTGATAAGTTTTCGGTCAGTGACAACGACGGGTGACTTCTTGTGCATGACTAAAATTCACGTTGCTTCCAATGCTAAAACAAGTGAACACTGTTTTCCTCATCAATAGACATATATATCTACCTACATACATATACAGCTCTGGGAAAAATTAAGAGTCCAAAGCAAATTTTCTAGTTTCACTCATTTCTCAATTTATGGTTATGCTTCTGTGTAAACTTTTTTGTAAACTCCAACCTGGTTCTCCTCTGTTTCTCATTGATGAAGGGCTTCTTTCTTGCTTTATGAGACTTCAGTCCTGCTTCTAGGAGCCTGATACAAACTGCCCTAGCGGTGCACTTCACACCACTTAATGTTTCCCGTTCCTTTTGAAGGTCACTTGAGGTCATCCTACAATTTATGAGGCACTGCTGGATAAGTTGACATCTGGTATTAGAAAGTCACTTCCACCCTCTACCTGGCTGGTTCCCGGTGTCTCCTGCTTCACCTTATTCTTGTGTGCAGCGATCTTAGAAACTTCGAGCCTAGAAGGAACCTGTTGCTCAGCGTAACCTCCTGCCAGCAGAACCTGGATTAAACCAGGATTTAACAATGCTGGTATTTAGTGGTTTCTTAGTTTTCTCCAGAGCTGTATATGCACCAATTCATAACCTTCTTTTTGTCTTTATTCTCTCGCTCTTTCGTTTCCCATTTTTGTCCTTTCCTCACATAATGGTTTCAGTGACACATGCACCACCAATGCTGTCAGAAGCAGAAAAATACAGTTTTCCTGCTCAAAACCCCTAAAAATCAATTGTTATAATGAGGATGAAAACCCAGCAATCCCCCAAGGAAGGTCCCACAGAAAAGGAGTGTCACCCCAACGCCACGTCAAACCCACGGAAAAAGGATACATCCTCACCCCACCTGCCCGGCATCCAATGGCAAGAACCTTCTGAATCGGGTCGAACGCAAGGGCGGTGGGCTGGAAAGGGAATCCATGCCGTGTTGTCTGGAAAAGGAGCACGTTCAAAGGCAGGTCAGAGCGGCACAGGGGACACAGGGTTACGTAAGAAACAAATAGGACGGAAGAATAGGACAGCCGCAGCAGCATGAAACTGAAATGAAAAGCAAAGGGACCTCAGATGGAACGAAAGAATGACATCCTGCAAAAGTTCTGTTGAGCTGCCAGTAAAGCTTGTGTTCATCATAATATAAACCCATCTGATTTTTTTGGATATTTTATGAATGCATTAAACTTTGGAACGAATGATTTGCCTGACAATAGCTTAAATTCTGAAGCTCAATTTAAAAGGTGATTTCTAAGTACTGAGGACTACAGAACAAAGGGGATCACTTAATCTCAGTCGGAGAGTGAATGTGGCCTCTGGTGTCTCTTAAAGGCTGGACGACTGTGAGCGTTAGAGAAGAGGCATCACTCTGTTCCCTCATCCCTAGTTTAACCCTGAGAGCCGGTGGATGAAAGACCATAACCGCACTATGGTCCTACTGCATCTCAAACTAGGGCCGCCATATTGGTTTTTTTCATTGGCTTCTATTTCCCTTAATCTTTAATTGCCACTCAATATCCATCCATCCATCCATCCATTTTCCAATCCGTTTTATCCTTATTGGGTCGCGGGGGGTCCGGAGACTATCCCGGAAGCAACGGGCACGAGGCAGGGAACAACCCTGGACGGGGGGCCAGCCCATCAATATCCATCTATTCTTTTACATAAAGAGGCAGGGAAGACACAGAAGGACATATCTGTCTGTATTCAGACATTTCCCACCCAGGATCAGGCAGACATCTAACATCTTATGTTACTGGAGCTCAAATAATTGCAATTGTAACCTGTGACCATCAGAGCCAACATCAAAACTACCTCCGACAGGAAGAGTCTTTCAAATCCCTCTTATGTATTACAGCACGTCCGCACCCTGTTAATATTCTGATTACTGGCCTGCTTCACAAAGCAATCCAGCAGAACAAAACGGTGTTACAACATTTTTCACTTTCTGGCTATTCTGAGATGGTGAGCAAATCAAGGCTCAATTAATATGCATGATATACACAATACATTTCCAACAAAGCTGGCAATTTGCTTAGACCTGACGCAGCCTAAAGACGAATGCAGATTTCATCTCTCTGCGGCGTGTCCCTCCCGGGGGCCACAAGGGCAGCTTATGCCAGTAAGACGCGTTTAACTGTATGACCTGTAAGCCAGGCACACACTGCGCGAATCCTGCAGGTATAAATTCATCTGCTGGTCTTAAACAGAACCTTTTAATTATCAGTCAATTAGGAATCCGGAAAATACAGGTGGTGTGACATCTAACTAATGACTCCAACAAAGTAATTATGGTGGAACAGCAAGTAGAGATGCAGAGTTCCTGCTGGGACAGGAAGCAGGAAGTGGGAAATGCAGTGGTGTTTACTCTCTAGCTGCTAAATTGAAATTAAACAGAAAATACTGGCTACGGTCTCAGAAGAGACTGCTGCCAATCAGCACTCAACCCCAGCTGTACAGTAGGCAGACACATGCAGAGCAATGACACAGCACTATAATGTCAACGCTCTGTCTGATGTCACTGTCCCCAGTGAGCACTGCATGACCTGTCACTGAGGCACCTGTGCCTTCAGATTCAGCCAGAGGGTCACAATATCGTCCTGCTCAGCTCTCCTTAGTTACAGCAGGGAAACAAGAACACAGGAATAGACTGACTGTGAACAAAACCCCGTGCGGCTTATGCTGGATGTCCCCATAACGAAGCTACAGCGAGGGAACGGCCAGCGGTCCTCGCTCAGAAAATGGCCTCATGTTCTTAACACTCTTCGTGAAGTAGCACTGACTCACGAGTCCACTTTTGTAAAAAAAAGATTTTCAAAAACAAGAGAAAAAGTGATGGAAAATATCACACTGAGAGGAAAGGGAACAGAAATATTATATTAATACTGAATTGCTGCAGCCGGGTGAACTTGCTTTTAAACAGACATATTCTCCCTGCAAATTGGAACCATGGAGACTCGGAGCAAAAGCTCAGATGAGGCATTCGGATCACCTGGAAGGAGTCAGAGGAGGAAAAGTACAAACCAAATTGGCATGGAGCCCCCTACTGTTATCATAATTCTCACGCTGCTTCTGCCATTTGTCCTTACCGACAGGACAAACATGGACACTAATTAATATCAAATAAATACACGCTGGGGTATTGGTTCAAAAGGACTGCGGTGTGAAATATAGTAGTTAACACGGTGTTAAATGGTCACCTGAAGCAAAGTTAAATGATGCGCTCAATTGGACCTGCCCTGGAGGTGTAGCGATGTGATTACACAGAAGATAATGAAACTGGCACAGCTATGTGGAGAAATCGATAAATAGGAATAAAGGGAGTTGTGTGGAGTAATGTGAAATGTATTAAACACCCCCCTGACCGTCCGTCCATACCCTGTTCAGCCATGCCTCCACCTACAAAGAAATCCCTAATAATAATTTTCTATATAATTTAAAGTCAGACGGAAGATATCACCTCTTTGCTTAGCTCTAAACACATGCGGCTCAGTTCATGTGCATGGACACGGTATGAGAAAAAAACAGCGGTCTGTATCTCCCATCAAAAGACGGTTACCTGGGAAATCTGAGTAGCCTACATCTGCGGGAGTTTATACAATAATCCACTTTGCTGTTACCTTACAACGAGCACTTACATGGATTAAGGTCTGTGAACGGAACCCCTGCAAGGCTATGGGCTGCGTAAGAAGCAGAGAGCTACAAGCGTAGGGTCTGACTGCTGGCACCGGAAAGGTCCGTTTTAAATAAGCAGACTTACAACATTATTTCGTTACCTGTCAGGCACAGTAAACGTGCAAATATGAAAACTGTCAGTTGTTTTGTACATAATCCAATCAGGTGAGGAATCGCTGCATTTGATGTGATTTGAGGTAAAAAGATAGAACAAAAAAAAAAAAGACGAGAAGTGAAAATATTGTGAAATAAATACAGCCCGGATTTGATGTTAGTCCTACCGTTAGAAGAATAGGCGCTGGTCAGGTGGTGGCAGTGGAGGTGAAATACTGATCTAACGTGTCACTGACCCTGTACCGCACAGTTTGTCCGTCACATTCGCCAAATTTATATAGCGCCTTTCGGGTGGAAGTGTGCTGGGAAATAACAGGTGTCTAAAACCAGAACCAATAAAGACTCATAGATGGCGAAGATACTCACCTTACAGACCTGAAAGTTGTCGGATACTAAAGTCTCCCGTACTTCCAGCTCTCTGGGGACCGTCCCCAGGGCCAGAGGGGTCGCAGCCCCGCCGCCGACGCCGGCCGGAGAGGAGGTCGTCAAGCCGTCCAAAACCCTCCGAAACTTCTTCATGCTGCGATGCTTAATTTCAGTCCCTGTTCAGATAAAATGACATTGATCGGCTCTGTTGAAGCTCCCAGACGATGCTGGTTTCTTTCATATGTGTGAGAAAGTCAAAGAAAAAGTTGGTCTCGTGATGAAATTCCTCACGTAAAAAAATTATTTCAATCATGTAAGAGTACAAAACAAAGCAAAAATAATATTGTGCACAAGAAGAACTGCATGTAGGCTATTTAAATGGAAAACGGGAAATTCAAATTATAACAATTTTTAATTTTAATCTACAGAACAAAATTAAAAATCACAATAAACTACAAACAATCCTAATTAAATAATCAGCAAGAAAAAAAGGTTACAAATGCCCACCAAATCAAAGTGGATGTTTCAGCGAGGGGGGAGAGGGTCGATGCACATAGCACATAGCAGTCAGCTCGGAACACTTGTTTTTAAATGATAAAGACAGGGCAGAGGATGAAGGAAAGCGGCGATGGCAGCGGAAGGTGAGGCTCCGCTCCGCTCGTCGCGCCGCCGTCCTGCAGTGAACTGCAGCCGCTGTCCACGGTGCTGAAACCTGCCGCTTGCGCCCCGCCTCCCGGTCCTCCCCCATCTCCCCGCCCTTTCCCAGCTCAAGCGCTGTCCATTTACCGATTAAAAATGGAGGAGGAAGAATGCTACTCTCCACAGCTACATCTACCAAAATGTATTTCTTTAACTTGCGCAACACATTGACACACAGGTACCACGGACCTGTTGCAAATGCGGGCTTAATAATTATAAGGTGGGACGAGCCCTCTGTCGGCTTGCTGCATGCTATTAACGGTTTATGAAGGAGCATCCCAAAAGGAGAGACTGTTGCATGTGACCTGCCCCCAGCGCAGCGTAATGTCTGTAAGAAATTGGAGGCTGACAGTAATTAAAAGGTTAAATAACAGGAGCAGGTGTGACCAATGCTGGCCATACACTGCCAGGTGCCTGTTTATGAAAAGGACACAGACTTTGCCAATCCCAATGTCTGACATTTTCATCATCAAGAAGGGAATCATTCTACAATATACATAGTGTATAGAGAACTAGCATCTAATGAAGGGATCAAGAAAATGTAAAAATGCCCAAGAGATGGCGTACTTCATACAGTGCGTGAGTCCATCAGCATTGAGTCTTCATAAAAATGAGGCCATTTCTGAACGGAATGAGAGGCAGGGCTCCGAGCAGCTATCACATGTCACAGCGCTCCTACAAGTCCTGTACAGCCTGAAAAGGGCAGCCCTTTTGCAAAGGAATCGGCTATTAAAAGTACAAATTTCCTCAGGGTTTATTCCTAGGGTGACAAGCACAGTCTAATTTGAGGGAATGTAACTGGACTGGGATCGTGGCGCGAGAAAATCACCAGTATAAGACATTTACATTTCAAACATGATCAAAGGTCAATGGGCGATAGCTCAGTAATTTCTGTGTGAATATTTATAAATGAAAAATATCATCACCACTAAGTAGAATTCTGTAAAATCCCACAGGCTGAGTAAAGGATTTTATTTTTGTTCGTAACAGGATATTCTATGCAGTGACATATAAATGAGATTATGAAATTAGTAAACATCTGCACCAAATCTGGGAAGAGTGCTTTAAGTTGTAAAGAGTGTGAAGGAGGCAGCAGATACATTTTTCTGCCACAGTGACAGACGGTATTATGACACACGATCTGCACATCGCTCTGTCGCTCTGGCCGTGTTGGATTTCCATTCTTCCGCAACACAGCGAGAGCCACCAGGCCATCAGGCACATGAGCACCCAGCCCAAGGGACCCAAAGGACCAGCATCCCACTCTCCGTCGCTTCATCATTTCCCAGAATGCATCCCACCTGGATACCCCCCACCCCCCAATGTAGCCCTTTGTTATACCGCTCAGCATGGCCCCCCCCCATTAAGGCGTAACGCAGTCCCCATCGCTAACGCCCTCTGATGACAGGACCATCCAAATCCTCAGATAGAATCAATCGGGTGGATAGATAAACAAGGAACGTTACGCATGCTCAAAAAAAAAAAAAAAAAAAAAAGATTGTAGAGAAAAAAGGTGAAAAAGTAGAAAGAGAATATATACATCAGGTGCGATTTTGGGCACAGACAGTGCTGTGCTGTGGAGGTTTTGGGGGTAATTGAGTTGAAAAAAAAATGAGAATATCAGTTTTCCCTTTAGCCAACGCAGGGGCTCAAAGTGCTATGAACTGTGAAAACAATTTCAACAGGTTCACTTACTAGTAAGAGAAAAACAAACAGTTCCCTCCCTCCCCCCCGTCTCTCTTGTCTAAAAGTGGCCGTGCCCATGGGGGCGGGGGGGTGGTTGTGAGGTCCTCAGCTGGAAATCAATCTTATTTACATATAAATGGGTTGGAAAAAGCAAGCCTGTCATATAAGGCCAATTCTCTTTGCTGAAAGTACATGATAATGAATACCTCCCACTTTGGCTAATTGCTGCTGATTTTATTTCTTTAATGGCCCAGGCCCCACAAACGCAGACTGATCCATTGTGACTGACAGAGAAAACTTTCTGTTCTCGCGAAGGCTAAGTGCCGGCTGTCCTCGCACAATTACACTACTGACTTACACGTAGAAAGCACTGGTTACGTTTGATGGAAGAACGGATCTCGCAACCAACATGAGCAGAATACTATCCACATAAACATCTTGTGTTCTAAGATAGATTATTAGCCGAATAAATGGGTGGTTGGAATTTAAATAATATCCTAGTTCAGCCTATAAAACAAGCGTCGGGACGAAATGGGTTCGTATCATTTACGCTGAACTGCAGTTAGCCCATTAGCCATGATTTGTGTGGACAGTTAAAATCCCAGAGGTGTGCTGCAGTGGGACAGGAGCTAATTGTCTCGCCCTGCTTGTTAAGGTGCTGACCCCAAGGTCACAGCCATAGTCACACAAATAGAGAACCGCAGCATCTCCGAGATGGACAACAGAGAGTGCTACCCGTTCTCCGTAAGTGTCCTTCTGCAAGAACATCTCTTGCGGAACATTTCTTCCGTGATCCCACTTCCGTGTTCAGTCTGCCTTTCTCTGTAGCTGTGTGCGATGTTCAGCTCCCCGAGTTAACAGGTGATGTCGTTTGCACGGTTGCCTGGCAACAAGGCATGACACAACAAAAGGTTGGAGGAGATGAGAGAAGAGCAGATCTAGATGTGCTACCCAGACCAAAAGCAGCGCCCTGTGAGCGCACCGTAAAATTGTAGGACACGATTGGATGCAGCAGAGCAGGAGGAAAATATTTATCGATTTACGAGCAGCTCGGTAGAAAATCTTCCTAGTACAGTGAAGGAGGTGATTTAGAATCTGTGTGGCTGACAGGTGCCTGTGCATCAGAGAATGTTGCATCCTGGAAGCTGGGTTCAGTGTAGTGCACTGTTGGCTCCAGGCTTTATTTATGTGCAAGGGGAAATGTGTCCCCAGAGAGACAAATCACACTAACAGGGGCCACGGGCAGAAGGGGTTGCCTGCAAACCAAGCAGAGCGCCTCTCACCAATAAAAACCCAAATTGTTGATTTGTGTCAGGAACAGAGCTGCTTGATATGGGAGTACCTGTGCCGCTTTCCTGATGGATTTCACAGGTTTATTTATAAATGCCAAGTGCGGCTGGGCACTTCAATTGAACAAAATGAAGGTGTCATTCTTCTGACACCATAAAGACCAGTTCATCTTGTGCAGGCCAGTTTACAGTCCGGAAAATGTACATGCGTGTAATGAGATTTCTCGTGTGACACCAGGAAATTGTTACTGGAACCGGCCACCACTTCCAGGCGAGCCCAGGATTAGAACGAGGCGCCGTTCCCAGGAGAGCATTAATGGCTACCTGTGGCCGTCAGAGGAATACCTCCTGCCTTGCCTCTACCGTGCGAGCGTGTTATTTCCCGTTAGCCATCGCGGACCCGGCGGTGCTAACCTTCCCCAGCACGGGCCCGAGTGTCGCCGGAGTTCATAAATCAGCCCCTCATGAAGCCGCACAAGCGGCGTGATAAATCAGCCTGCCAGCAAACAAGAAAGCCGTCGGAGATGTATTCAGCCAGGCGAAGCCGGCAGGAAGCCCGGCCAGCACTGCAGCATGATGGGAGATTCGCTGGCGCACGGTAGCTGATGGACGGATAACATCGATTTTCGGAAGACAAAACGGACAGATCCGCGCAAACTATTACAAAAACTCCTGGAGGTGATAAAAGTCAGCCTGGGATGTCACTCAGGTATGCTGTCCAGGGTGGATCTCTGCAGTTTCTTCTGTCTAGAAGCAGGGGTGACTTGCTGATAGTCCTCACAGTCAGTACTTCGTGGACACAAACACCTTTTTATAGCATATCTTTCTGGGCAAACAAAAGACTCACTTTCTGGAAGAATCTCAGCCTGAGGAAAAGAAAACAGAACTCATCCTTCATCTCTTGAATCTCAATCAAGCCTCGCCTTCGGGACATAACTTATGCTGATGGGGACATGAAGATCTTAAGCCAAAAGAGAACAATTGTGTAGACCAAACATAAAAGCGTGGCTCCAAGTTCCCAGCAGGCAAAACGCGTAAAAAGGCGCATTCAGCACGTTCAGGAAAAAAAAAAGAGAACAGGGATGAGAAAAGAGACAAAAGTAAACAGTAAAGAATTTTTTTAAAAACTGAGCAATTTCTTTATGCTTCTCCATTCCCGTCTGACTGATGACTGGTGACAAGAAGAATGGAGGGAGCCATGGAGAGAGGAATGCTAAGGAGAAGATATGCAAGTCCACAATGAATGACTAGGGCAGCTGTCCAGCATGGAGATACGGGTGAAGGCAGATTTTTGAGGGCTTTGCCATCCACAGGGCACTGAACCATCTAACCTGTTACTACCTTCTGTCTCCGTCTTGTGTGAGTCTATTTAGTTGGAGGCCCAGATACAGTCACCATTTTGTTCATTCAGGTCCTACAGCTCTCTAAGCCGCTACACTCGCTACGGCTGTGGTGCGGTCTCGGACAAGGCGATGACGGTTGAGAGACAGAGTGCACCCGTGTGTGCGATGGCGTTTAGACAGGAGAGAAGAAGCCTGTATCTCAAACACTCACACAAATCCAGCCCCTTCAAAAGGACAATCAGTGGTGCAGATCACACGGACAGCAGGAATGAGAGTGTCATTCTATGCCGGTGCGTGAGCAGAAATGATTGCTGTCCGCATCTAATCGGATTTCACTCATACAGAGCCGGTAAAAAAAAAATAAGGCCTTTTTCCCTGATACGTCCTTGGTGAGGTAGACGTGCAAGGCCTAAGCGGAAAAGTGTGCGTTCCTCTCCAGAAATAACACAGCCGCCAGACACGTCATTGGCTGATTGGCAACCAACACGGCCCTGCTACAGGCTTCCCCGCCCCCCCCAAGCACCACCGAAGGGGAGGGGCTTTGAAGGTCACGCTTTGAAATCCGACGCCTGATTGACAGTCATTAACCCAGCTGGATGCCCAGGGGCTGAGAAGAGAAGGAGAGGTAGACAGAGGGAGAGCTGAAAGCGGCGAGCACCTAACAACTGATGCTGCACGGCTCATGGGGTGAAGCCAGACAACATGGCCACTGTTCCATGCTGTGCGCGAGGTCATCCTTTCTGAAATACCTGGACCCCACGAACCACAATACAGCTCCGCCCAGGAATGCCCAGATCCAGCCAATCAGAGAACGTCATAGCCCGACGGACAACCGCACAGTCCAATGAGCCTCAGCACCTCGGTTTCCATTGTGTCCCCGTGTCTACTTCCCAACCACATTCGTGAAAGTTAGCGCCACTGCTAAGCTATGACTCCGGTATTGACCTGGGCAGACACAGGCCTGAAGAAGCATTCGGCTACATGCTAATGCCGGGATCCGCAGCCTCAGTGATGCGATTCCAGGAGAGCACAAACCGCAAGCCCTTTTTCTCTCACACATAGTCACAAAGCCCTAATATCACAGGAGCTTTGGCTTTATGCTTAAACCCAGCTTCTTAGGCTGGCTGAAGATCAGCACATGTGGTAGATCTCAGAGCAGCTAACACAGAGATCACGGGCTTTAGACCACGGCAGACCACACAAACGGAAAGCCTACTTGATAAACTGTTGCTGTGGGTGTCCAAGGCCCCCCTGGGCCAGGCTAATTAGGCCAGATCCAGGGACCCACAGTCCAGACCCCCCCCAGCATCCGTGCCTCACCCCAGGGGCCGCTTTTTAATGCCTCCCCTGTTAAATTATTCCTTCTTCTGCTTCCCGGCCCACTCAGACCCCACGCCGTGCACTAGCGCCCGTCGGTAAGGCGGGGGTCGCGGCTGCGGAGGGAGCACCGAGGTACCCCCCCCCCGACGCCCTTCTCAGATCAATCATGGCCCCGCAGAACGAGCCCACGTGCCAATTATACCCCGAGGGTCCCACCTACAGCAAACCGCCTTCACGTCCTGTCAGTCAACGTGCGGAGATGGAAAACGCTCCAGGCTGCAGAAAAATGGTTCCAGCTGATTGCCAAAAACCAGAAAGATCTAGTCCAGCTGAGCAGGTCCGGCGTGGATTCCTCCATCAGTAAACAAAAGCCAGGTGATTACCTGACATGTACTGGATTCATTAAGACTCGGGCAGCATCCCTGCAGACACAAAAACTTTCAGACTTATAAGAAAAGAAACACTTTAAAGTTTTTATGAAACTCTTTATTACTCGCAAGACTTGCTTCACTCAACCAAGGTCCACCCAACTCAAAACAAATTAAAACAAGTGAACAATTATAAAAACTAAATCAAGTATAAACTATTCAAAATAGGGAAGGATGTGCAGAGAAAGATCCACTTCTCTGTCAATGAGGGAAAAAAGGTCTTGAAGGCGTCAACCCACAGCCAACGTTGTTCAGGTGTCGCTCCTGCCATCTTGGGGCTCGACTGACGGCGCAGAACCGACAGGAATTACTCAAGCTGCAGCTCCGGGGATGCAGAAAAATGGAAGCAAAACAGGACAGCAGAAGAGGAACAGGAAAGCAGCTTATGCATATGGAAAGGGGACCTGTTGCCACAGGAAGACTGTGTTACAAGTCCTGGCTCAAAAGGAACTCGAGCTCATCCAGCAGAAAAATGGCAATAAACTAATAAATCCAGATGAACTATTTAGACCAAAGCAGCCATTAAGAGGTGGAGACTGGCAGGTTGGTATAGGCTGCCCAGCTCTGAGGATGCAAAGTGTATGAAGAAAGGACAGAGCATGTTATTGGTCAATTTGGCACCTCTGTCATCCGCCTTAAGGAGAGCTTGTCTGGTTAGGAGAACACAAGCGTCTTTCATTGGCTCATGACTAAGACCTTATTCATTAAGTTGGGAGACGCTTGCCAGCAAACACATACGCAGCTTTCACAGTGGATGGGGGTGGGGGACCCAACGTGGCCAGGAGGACAACCAGCAGCTTAGAAGAACATGTCTTGGAAGATGTTCTGGCCCATTTCTATGTAAGCTTCCTTCTCCTGCGCAGTCATCTGCTCCACCAGCTCAGGCCGCTGGCTGACTTCACGGTAGGAGAATGGCCTCCCGCCCACCAACACCATGGGCTCCTCCTCCCCCACCTCCTCAAAGTCCTCGTCATCATCCTCCTCGTCTTCCTCAGCCGGGCCTCGTGCGGCGACGGGAGGTGCAGGGCGTGGGGGAGACTCTTCGTCCGATTCGCTGGTGTCGCTCTCCGAGTCACTGGCGTTGGTCGGGGCCCGGGTGCCACCCAGGGCCGCGCCCGCCGATGCCGCCCCTGACCCGGCGCGCTTCTCGTGGATCAGGAGGGCCCGCATCACCTCATTCTCGTCCAGCTGCGGCTCCCGACCCACAGTGCGGCCCGCCTGGATCCCGGCCACGTCCTCGGCTTCTGGAATGACAGCAGAGCGGGCGAGTCAGCCGCGGCGTCATGCGGCACGCGAGCCGAGCGGGGAGGGGGAGGGTCTTACGGGTCTGGGGGACGTCAGGCTCGCTGTAGGCCCCCTGCACGGTGCTCTCTGTCAGCCACACGGGCCGCGCTTTGGCGTCGGCCGCCGGACGCTGCTGTTCCTCGCGCTCATCCATGCTGATCACCACGTTCTGCGTGTACAGGTCCGCGTAAGCAGAACCCTTGGAGGACCAGGCCTCCCGGTGAGGCCCACCGGGCCGGTTGGCCCCGGGCCCGCCGGCTGCCGCCTGCGCAGCCCGCCCGCGGCTGTAAAAAGACAGAGAAAAACCGTAAAGCTCCATGCCGAATAAAGTCAATGCATGGGAGAGGACAGCAGGGGGCGCCAAAGTCGGAAACGTGCCTCAGCTCAGGAATGTCACTGGGCTCGGGCTCCAGCAGCTCGTGGGACAGGTTGACGTCCTCAGTCTCCCGCAGCAGCGCGTAGATGGGCTCGATCTGCTCATTGAAGCGCGCCACCAGAGTGCGTGCGTCTTTCTTAGGTATGGCCGACTCATCCTCCTCCACCTCGGTCTGGCAGAAGGTGCAACGGAACATGCCTGGGGGGGGGGGGGGGGGGTCAGGAGGAGAAATGGTCAGCAGCTCAACTAGGGGAATGACAGAGGCCACAAAGCCGCACTAGAGCGGCCGTCGCACCCGACCCCAATCAAAGCCGCTCTGACGGAGATCTTAAAGTGTTTTGATGTAAGAACACTTCGCCGAGAAGCCCTTCGACTCATCACCATGAATCACGACACATAAACAATCCTCCATTTCACCCAGCGCCAGACGCTAATTCTTTTCCGCGATGGAGCTTCAAAAGAACTTTTATTTTAAATAAAGCCATCCATCTCCCCGTCAAAGAGCAAATCACGCTGCCCTTTGAACACACAGAGGAACGGATTAAGGAAACATGGTCTACAAACAAGGTAAAGTTAAAACACAGCACTCTGACTCCAGAGAGGCTTTTGAAAGGGACAGACCAAAGAAATGAAAACCCAGGTAAAATCAGGTGCCTAATAGGCCAATTACACCATCCCTGCTCCTATCAGAAACACACAGTAAACAATATAAATGCATCCATCTTAGATAACAACATCTAACCCAACAGCACACACACATAAGCAAGGAACAATTTTAAATCAGCCAGAATGGTCTCCTTGAATTACACGATACCGAGCTTCATCTCATCTCCACTGCCCTCTCGAAAGATCCACTAGAGATCTGAGCAGGATGTTTAGACATTAAACCTCTGCGTTTATTTAGCAGAGGCTTTCACTGAAAGCAAGATGCATTGATCTGTGAAAGCAGGGCCAGCCAGTCCCAGGAGCAACTGGAAGTTAAGGGCCTTGCTTAAGGGCCCTATGGTGACATCACTCTGTCAACCCTGGGCTTTGAACCAGAAACCTTCTGATCACAGGCAGCATCCTAGCCCACTGAGCCATACACTGCCCCCCCCCCCATGGGAGCCAGGAAAAAAACAGCTATGTAGCTTTAGGGCAGGGGACTCCAGCTCCGGCCCTGGAAAGCTACTATCCAGTAGGTTTTCTGTCCCACTTGGCTTCTGATGAGCCACACCTGGCCCCGGTATTTACCTGAGAACAGGTGTGGCTCATCAGAAGCCAGGTAGGATAGAAAACCTACTGGATAGTAGCCCTCCAGGACCGGAGTTGGAGACCCCTGCTTTGGAGACACACGGCACACATGGAGCAGTACGAGACCGGACTCCACACTCTGGACAAGCCGATCAATGCAAAGGTGCTCAATCAACTACTTGACTGACAAATTGACCTTATCTTACTTACAAATTAACCCAAAGCCTTGCCTTGGATGCCAGCTGTCCCCAGTGACCACAGAGGGGCATGCTGACCCGCACGATATATTTCACGGAACAACAAATTAGCGTAACAGATTTCAAAATGACACAGAATAGCCTAAAACCATGGTACACTGTATTACCATAATACCCCTCAAGTTCTGGAGAGCAGGGGATCAAAATGGGGCAGACATAAGCCCGACAGCCGCCGTTCCTCCAGCAGCGTTACCCCACACCGAGCGCAAGCTCACCGGCCCGCCATTTCATTATGAAGCCAGTAATTAAGCCGGCTGTGGTTTGACTATCCTGACTCAGTCGCTGTGACCTGAAAGACATTCTGCACATCATCTGGATCAGGGGCATCATGACCCTGCAAATTTACACAAAAGCTTATCTAAGAAAAATCTAATTTGCTTAAACTTTTTTTTTTTTATCCTGTCTTCCATTTATGCCTCATCACCTTTTAAAGTCTTATCCGCAGAAAAAAACAAGAGCCTTCACTTCTCAACGTATTTTATCCTTTTACCAAGCAGCACATGTTGCGATGTGGCATGCGATTCAACATTCTGCCTCCACCTGGTGTCTAACACAGGTATGACAGCAATGAAGTTGACTCACCATCAGCATCGGCAGCCAAACGCAGCGGGAACGTAAACTGAATTACGAACCAGGCTTTAGGTAACACTCTGCTCTCACCATGAATGGCTGCACAAGCATTGCATCTACCCACACAAGTAGACAGCGTTACTTTGCTCCCGATTCAGTGAATAATGGAGCTCAGGCCCACTGTGGGATCATTAAAAGCTCATTGGCTGAAGTCCCCAGACCAATCCAGAAGATCCATCCTGGGCTCTGGATTAAAAGTGCGTACAGACCACAATGCAGCCTATCAGAGACACGTCAGCAGTGAAGTGGGTAGCAGTGGTGGACCCTCCTCAGTCAATACGGCCAGTCTTACAAAGTGAACAAGAAACATGACAGGAAATGAGCATAAAGTGGGCTGTAAACTCGTAGCTGGTTCCACCCGCAACCAGAATCACAGGTAGATGAAGCCCGACTGGGAGCTCAGCAGAGCCACAGAGGCGTGACTGACAAGAGCGCCGGCCAGGGACACGCCCCTCACCTGTCATGGGTTCGAAAAGCTGGTTGGCTTCTAGGTCAGTGAAGGTGCTGAAGCAGCAGGGGCAGCGGAAGGAGGCACGGTTGGTGGAGTCGCGTTCATCGGTCTCAATGCGCCGCCGCATGTGGTCCAGCTTGTACTTGACCACGTTGACCAGCGCCCGGTAGTTGATGAAGTAGTAGTTGTGGCGGGTGGCCTTACCGTCCGCGGCTGTCTCCACCCGCATGCGGCACTTGACAAACTTGTCGCCCTTGAGCGTGTTGAGCACCGAGCGCAGCTGCTTCCGGTCGAACTTCAGCAGCTCCAGCATGTCCTCTTCCCGCACACACGGGTTACGGATCAGGATGTCCAGGGCCAGGGCGTGCTCCACCCCGTAGAAGCCACGCACCACCTGCTTAGCGAGCCTCTTCAGCGCTGCCGGCACCTCAGTAAGCAGCTCCGGCTCCGTCATGCTGAGGCCTGAGCACCACCGCAGCCAGGCGGGGAGTCAGACGAACAGACACTTTACTGCGTTCTTATCGGAGATCTGCATGAGGGACACAACGCTCTGTCATTCCGGTATACACACACACCTCTAGTACGGGGTTAAATCTAGGTCATCACATCTCTGTGGTGCCAATATGCACGTTCCATACAGTCCTGCCAGGGAAGGCACACATGCCTTGGGTTTTAGAACAAAGTAAACGGCTGAAGACGGGCACTTAAACGATGAAGTTTCAAAAGACATGTACGGACCGACGGTGCAGTTCTGTAAACTGGCGTTGGTTCTTCCTCATCCACACATACAGTCACACTACACGACCGTAAAGGCCGAGCACGTCAACATTCTTACGGGCAGAATAATATCATATTACGTTGCAGAAAGCGGGTTAACTACCAATGATTGATGCCGCGGTTGTGGCACCTCGATCCTCCACCATCACCGCGCAGATCAGTACACAAACTACACAGTGCGGATGGTAAACAGAGTTTACAAACACAGCAGCGGCGGCTTTATAGGACACGGAGAGGGTGTGCAAGTGGTTTCGGGACACATCGGACTTATCTCTAAAAAGTTACAAGGGCCACTCGAGAGGGCAAAAACGCGTACTCGCCTGCTTCCTCGGCAGCTCACGCCGTGACAGTCATTCCGGCGCCCACGCTTCCCCTAAGCCTCAGCAGGGCCCACAAGCCACAGAAACGTCATCAGAGTGTTCCGGTAGGTAATCCATCACCTGGGAAACGCGAATCACAGACCAGTCCCAGTAGATTGACATTCAGACTATCCAATGAGAAGGCACAGCGGATCGCTACTGTGACAGAAGGAATAAAGATTCTGAGTATTTGGCGTTTTTGCCATCTTTCTTAACATTCTTACGGTTAGGCCAGTGTTGGCGCTGCTTGCTGCTGTTGGATTCCGTAAAGCAAAACACTAGAATGATACACAACTGTAAAGGCGAGTGACCTTAAAGTAGTAAATATTCGGGGTTGAAAGGCGGGTGGAAGAACGGAAATGTGGGCGGGATGCGGATCTACTTCCGGGTTCGTGTCAGAAGGTGTGTGCAAACATGGCGTCGCTTGACCGGATCAAGGTACTTGTTTTGGGAGATTCGGGTGAGTGTATTTAATAATAAGGGTATATACAGAAGCCTTTTAAGGACTAAATTTAGAAATATAAATACAATCTAGTACAACACAGTATGGACGCAAAAAAACGGATATAAATATTAATTTGTGCAGCAGTTCTCAACCTCATTTGTTGCTCGTCTGTATGTTTCATAATATCAGTCAGATTACATGTCTGCGGAGTTTTCACTGGTAATGAATGTGTATCGTTGAAATATGTCCTAAAATGAACTGGCATATTCTTACTTTTTCGTAATTTCCACGTGGCCGCTCTGACCGATAATCGGGCTTTGCAGGTGTCGGGAAGTCGTCGCTGGTTCATTTGCTGTGTCAAAATCAGGTGCTGGGAAATCCTTCGTGGACAGTGGGCTGCTCCGTGGACGTGCGTGTAAGAGGCTGCTTTAATGAGCCCCCACTCCGATATTTTAATGGAAAAAGTTAACTATTAGTAGTAAATCTAGAGTCTCTCAACCGTCACAGGTCCATGACTACAAAGAAGGGACGCCGGAGGAGAAAACCTTCTACATTGAATTATGGGATGTTGGTGGATCGGTGGGCAGCGCCAGCAGCGTGAAAAGCACTAGAGCTGTTTTTTACAGCTCTGTTAACGGTAAAAAGAACATGGGTCTCTAAACGCTGCAGTAGAGAACCTTAAGACTCAATACACGATACAAACGTGTTTATCTACCATCACAGGTATAATTTTAGTGCATGACCTGACCAACAAGAAGTCCTCGCAAAATTTATACCGGTGGTCGCTGGAAGCTCTGAATAAGGACTCATCTCCAACTGGAGTCATAGTCACAAATGGGTATGTGGTGGGTTTCATCTGTTCCTTTATTTTACATTTGTAACAGAAATTTCCCTTCTCCTCTGGAAACTACACTGCCTGTCCTCTCTTGCTGCAGAGATTACGATAGGGAGAAGTTTGCCGAGAACCCAGTGCCTTTGCTTATGATAGGGACCAAATATGACCAAATTCCTGAAAACAAACGCAATGATGTCTTGACGAGGACAGCCTTCCTGTCAGAAGACTTTAATGCTGAGGAAATAAACCTGGTATGAATTTTGCTTTTTATTTTATTAGTAGATACCCACATAGTTAAAGGCATCAATTTTACTTATACCACACCATTAACTGCCCATGTCTTTCTAGGACTGCACTAATCCACGGTATCTGGCAGCAGGCTCCTCCAACGCGGTCAAGTTAAGCAGGTTCTTTGACAAGGTAAAGAGAGGGTTAACAGCTGGTTTGCCAGCAGCATGGTTAGCTGTCTGGTTATCAGCACTAGAGGAGCTCAGAGGGCCAGTCTGAATTGTAACAAACCATGGATCAGACTGTAAAAACATAAAGGGATAACTCTGTTATACATGCAATATCACTAAGTTTGTCTACCTCACTTACAGGTAATAGAGAAGAGATACTTCACAAAAGAGCCTAATCAGGTTAGTTGTTCCTGAGTATTCTAGCTCATTGTGTGGTACATTGACTTCAGTAATTTAATTACTTTTTTAACTTGAAGATTAAAATTTTCTTTTGCTTTCCCCGTCTACCCAGATGACTGGTTTCACAGACCGAAAACGTTTCAACTTCAAAAATCTGCACTATGACTGAGAGCCGCATGGTGCTGGTCCTGTCCATTTTTGGACGATGTGGACTTCTCCCTGCTGTTAGCCGGGTGAATTTGAAGGGACCGTTTTTGGGACACAGGAGCTTCACAAATGGCCCATGAGAGACTGAACTCAGAATTCGATTCATTTTACTCTATTAAATCCTCTTGCGATAATGTGTATGGAGAGACAGAAGCCATGGAGATAAACGTGCCGTCTCAAATCTTCCGATCAGGCCCCCGCCATGATCTGTTCTACCTTCCCTAAGTGCTCCTGGTGCAGGACAGAAGGATCTATTCAACTGACCAGAGGCAAAGGAAACTGTAACCGACCCAACCAGCCAATAAAACATCAAGAAAATATTAGTGTTTGGACTATCAGAAAGTAAGTACTGTGTTCTAGAGTCAGGAGTTTAAATTTAGTGGTTGTATTAAAAGACCAGGTAACTGGGACCGTGTAAACAGGACCTCTTTGCTGACCATCGCTGGGGGGCAGAGGTGGACATTTCAGATCCAGAAAGTAAAAATCCAAACCAGGATTTTGTTTCAACCAACCAGTTCAGCATAAAGAGTCACAGTCATAGAATACTCAACTGGTTGGTTGAAACAAAATCCTGGTTTGGATTTTTACTTTCTGG
>JAODLC010000001.1:44902242-44913024 GCA_026781145.1 Hippopotamyrus pictus
ATAGCACAGTGGTTAGCACTGCTGCCTCCCAGCCCAAGGACCAGAGCTCAAGTCTCCCCACCCTCATAGCTCCCTGTGTGTGGAACCTGCAGTCAGGTAGTCCCAGACACCCTCACCCATAGCCTGAGAAAACAGACCATCAGTTACCTACAGAGGTCAACTATAACAGGGTTGCTAGATAGCACAGTGGTTAGCATTGCTGCCTCACAGCCTAAGGACCAGGGTTCAAGTCCCACACACAATAAACACACCAAACTTTCCAATACACATATACTGTGTAGCTGCTTATAATTATTACAAGCAATGGCATGACCTTTTACAAAATGGCACACCCCAGACATTGAGAGAAACCATTGTGAGTACTTTTACTTAAAAATACTTTAAAGTAAATTCAAAAGTAAGTACTTAGTACTTTCACTTAAGTAAGATTGTTGATGTAGCTCTTTTTCTTTTACTTGAGTACATATTTTGCAGGATATTTGTACTTTTACTTAAGTACTAAGCTTCAGTACTTCCTCCACCACTGACATAGTGGTGATGTAGAGTGAAATCCACAGTGTCAGCCTTAACACAGGAAACCCCCCCCCCTCAAAAGGGGACTTTACTAAAGAATATTTTTTGCATAGATCACATCTGGGGTCCAAAATGTCCCCAGTCTGGTAAAACCTGAAACTTCCTTACTTTTCGAGACATTTTTCAGTTCCTCATTTAGATAACCCAGATTTTATAAACATCTGTGAACGCCATCAAAAATGTAAACATTCTTGTATCTTATGTGGTTACTTATGGTTAAGGCTAGCTAGGGGTTAAGGGTGTCCTGATTGGGATTAGGGTTTTTCTGACAGAAATGAATGGAAGGTCCCCGTTTAGATAGGTAAGCTAATATGTGTATTTGTGTATGTGTGTGAGTGTTTGTCAGAACCAGATGGGAGAACTTGCGCCAGAGGGAATGAAACGGAAAAGTCACAAATGTAAACATGTATAGAAGAAAGAACCTAAGTACTGAAATGTCCCAAATCAGAATATTTAATTGTTTTTTTTTTTTTGTTTCCATGTTTTTTTACTACGTGCCTGCATTATTACAATGTGAGTCCAGTTTAAGCTATTTGATTGTCATTGCTTAAGCATTCAGTGTTTTATTTGGAAAAGTTTACTTCTGTAGATGGGAAACTTCTCAGTTCTCTTACGATAACAGATGTTTTTTTTTCTTTGCTTGGAAGTTCAGTGAAAACTGTGGCCTGTTTTTGTTCCTGTTTTCAATATTCATTAACAAGGTATCTTCAAAGACTTTTGTCTTTTACACATAGACATGGTGTTTGATTGACTGGTAGTCCTTGAGCAAACACCTTGAGACAATACTGGGCAAAGTCATATTCTGCTTAAAATGTGCATACACAAGTGAACGAGAGACTAACAGGTGCAAATATGCATATCTCATTTTGAAATAACAGATGCAATAAAACACAATACAAGTGTCAACAAAGTGTCAAAATAAAAGACTTGAAGACTTATAGAGAGATCACACACTGGTTTGATTCTCTCTCCCTCATTCAGCTGATGAGAGATGTTGGCTGTGAGCACAGATTGAAAAGAGAAGGTTACATGTTGGAAAAAAGATGAAAACTATCTCTAACAGTGACCAATGTCCTCTCCAGGGAGCATGGAGACCCAGCTGGTGCAGGTGGGTTTCTGGCAAGACGCCAGACGTTTGCCTTCTGTGTAAAAGAAAGGGCCATGGAAGCCAGCGGAAGCTCCAGTTAAATCTATTCAAGATAAAATATCTCAAAAAATATTTCAGGACAGGGAGTGGCAGAGCGGTTAGCACTGTCACCTCACACCTCTGGGATCTGGGTTCACATCTCCACTGTGGCTCTAAGTGTGTAGAGTTTGCATGTTCTCCCTGTGTCATCATGGGGTTTCCTCCAGTTCCTCCCCGCCACCATGCAAAAACAGGCCAAGCTTGATTGGTGTTACCAAACTACCCATAGGTGAGAATGGTGTGTTAATGTGCCCTGTGATGGTTTGGCACCTTGTCCTGGGTTGTTCCCTGCCTTGCACCCACAGCTTCCAGAATAGGCTCCATTAACAGTTGTTGATTATTAGCAGTGCTCCTGCTACACAGCCCTCCTACAATACAGCAGCAAACATAGGCTATTAGCATTAAGACAGTAAATCATTTTTTTGTTATTACATACTGATTTTACTAGATGTTGCTAAAATACTGTGAAGTACAAAGTCCCAGGGCATTTGGTAAAATACAGTACTGGGAAAATGTGTTTGCGGGAGAATTTTGTGTCCATAATTTGTCTGAAAAGCAGATACTGAAAATGGATGGATGGATGGGTAATGCATAAAGTTAAGTGAAAAGGCTTATTTTATATAGTGTGAAATAAAATGTTTTGCACCAGAATGCTATACAGACATAAACCTCCCTCTTTCTGTCTGAAGGTAAATCACCAAGTCAGTGTCCCCTTGAAGACTCACACATGATGCCATTTCATCTGCAGTTAAAGAGACACAAGACAGATGAAGATTTTCCCATTGAAAAGAGGAATCATAGGAGGTAATCTCGGGCGAAGTAGGTTTCAGTGGCGAGTTACAAAGTCTGCGGCCTTCAGCGTTGCATAATCACACATACCACAAGAAGACCTTAATGAACTGGCCTGATCCTGCTGTTGGAGCTTGAGAAAGGAACTTCCATAAGGCACTGACTTGGCAACAGGGCTGCCCACTGAGTCATCAGCCCACCCGTGGCACAATTAGCTGGAATTACTAGCAAACATAATGTTTAGGAGACAATTGTTGTATCTTCACTCATGCACAGCTTAAGACATGAATATCTATTAGCATTAAAATAAAAAACAACAGACGCAATTAGTATGTTTCAAATTTATAAATTATAAATAAGACCCAGAGTCATGGTTTGTGTCATCTTGGGTTTCTTTTTATAAGATACTGTTTTAATCGTACATGTGTTGAGTTGTCCAGAATAGTCACCAAATTAAGTGCGGTTAAATAAAAAGGACAAAAAGGTACTGGAGAATGGAGCCCATCAGCAGGAATAAAAGCTTCATTTTAAAAGTGCATATTTTTCTGGGACGAGCACCAGCTATTGATCACTCAGGAATCACCAGGAAACTAACCCTGGATACTTGTGCTTTCTTTGATGAGCAGCTTAATTGGACCGACTTTCAGGCCACCTGCCCTGAGCTTCATTAACATACTGACAGGCTGGGGGGGGCACAAGGCTGGAGCAACAGAGGTTTGGGAGTTAAACTCTGAGAGACACGGGACCGGTACTGTTTGGGTAGATGAAGCACGTTTCCATGAATGCAACAGTACTGGTCCTTATACGTCATGTGACATTGAAAAACGGGGAGCGTGGTGGCGATGCAGAGCTTAGGAAGCATATCATCTCAACGGCATAAATGTTCTCAGTCAAGAGGAAGTGTGTGTGCTTTGCTCTACCTAACAGGATTGGACTCTTTCAACCTGAAGGACTTGAAAGCGGAGACGCTCCATAGTCAGGATTTAGCTCATCATTAATAGAGGCGTGTTTTCAGGTGAGCGACTTTAGTCACAAGATTACTACCTATATATCCTGTGAAGAGTACTTACTGAAGATGAATACTTAAATTACCAAAAAACACATATTCATTAGTCCATTAAGAATTTTCCACTCTCCCGTTACTTGTAGCTGTAATTGCCTGTAATTACGCTTAATTAGGAGTGGCTCGTTCATGTTATGAATTCAGGTATAAGAGACACATGTTTCCATGCACAACAGGACCAGTCAAATCTCATCACAGACTAAGTCTCTGTAGTGCTGTTCAGTTTTATTGCAGATGTCAGAGAAAATCACACCCCACATATCCTTCACAACAAGAGCATTTTACACTTTCATTGCCAGATGAGCAATTACACACTGAAAGTAATAAGATCAACATAATGATCCGTCCAAGTCACATATATGGGAACCCCAGTGAGTTTGGATTTTGTCTATGAAACGGCCTACATGCGAATTCGCTAGCTTATCCTGCTAATATTCAAGCAGCACCTCTAGTGAACACTTAGGCAAATCACACACTTGGTTTATGGGTCAGTCATGTTAATTACAAGATTGATTATAATTACTGCAGTTCAAGGCCTTTCCAAAGAGCATATCACCAGACAGAGAGTTCTTACCAACAAAAGCCTAATAGGATACGCTAATTCAGGCTCTCTCATCTGCGGGGCCACTCCTGTCATGGCCTCACTTCCCGCTCAACCTGAGCACGTCTCTCACCATGGCGCCGATGCCGTCGAAGATCAGGTGCAGCTGAGTATCACACATGAAGGCTGGGGCTGTCACAACTTTGTTCTTCTGGTCCACATGGGCCTCGTAGGCAACACCGGTTAAGGAAACCTGGCCGATCGCTGAGGACCGCCACACCAAAGCCCGCCGCAGAGCGTCCATAACAGACTCATCACACTGATGTTAAAGAGCTTGCTGACAGGTCTGAAACACCCCGAAGGTGTCACTGAAGGATATGGTGACATCTTTGACGCAGTGTTTGGCTCCCAGCTCTCTGATGGCCTGGACGGTTCCAGCGTACGGCCACCTCCCACCTTCCTCTTCCTCGTGGCCCACGGTGACCTCCACCTTCCCCAGAACCCGAGCCGCCAGCACCGGGGAGATGCAGCAGAGCCTGAGGTCGCGCGCAGATGAAGTCACATGGAGATGTCAGACACTCAAGCACCCAGCCACCCTCCAACACACAGACCTACCCAATGGGTTTGCCAGCTTTGTGGAAGTCCTTCAGAACACGCTCCACGTCCTTATTCACGTCACAGTCCTTCCCATCTACGGCGAAGGTGGAGCTGCCAGCCCATAAAAACAGCACCAATTAAAAGTGAGAAAGTGCCAGGAACGTACATAAAACCTGGAATTAAAGATGCCACACAGTGTCACACTATGCGTGTTCATGCGTGTTTCTAACAACGGCAGTTACAGGTTTTTGGCAGCGCCGAAGCCACCGGGGAAGATGACAGCATCGTGACCGCTGACGTCCAGCTGACCCAGGTCACTGATACTGCCCCGGGCGATGCGGGCCGATTCAGACAGCACGTTCCTGCCAAGTGACACCACAACATGGGCCATCACCTGTTATTTACCTGCAGACTCTGGATACGCTCACTGCGACGCAGCACTGCATGGTCCCCTCACCTGGATTCCCCCACTGCAGGCTGGCCCTTGCCATGGTCTATAACGTGCATCTGGGCCACATCGGGCGCGAACATCTTCACTTGGGCTCCACCTCGGCTGAGGTGCACCAGGATCCTGCCTGACAGAAACACACTCAGCCTAACGCTTGTGCTCCTCACTCTGTACAAATACCCACGTCATTCAGGGATGGTGCTGAATTTATTTCTATCTCACGCGTTTCCACAACTGAGCACCGTCATGAAAAGAAAGCCGTAAGAAAGGCAAGACCGCAAGGGGTAATACTGACCCCCAACAAACATACACATACACGGACAGCAGTAGTCAGAGGTCTACATACGCAGAAGCTTCATGGATTTCAGTCCCATCATACACCCCACACCCAGAAAGAACCTGCAGACGGGACAAGCAAACGGCAAGGAAACTCTTTCAGAAGGATTACCTGGGATTTCCAAAGAGCAGCCCCACAGCATTACATTATTGTACCAATGCATCATATACAAAAGAACACAGCAAGGAAATTTAAGGTACATTTAACGGTTTTTTTTCCCAGTTAAGTTTGCTAAACGCCCACAATAACAATAGAATGACTATTGGTTTGTCTTTGCCTGAATGTCGGTAATAGACCGCCGTATAATGCCGCTTACAAGTCGCCCTACAATACGTACCATTCAGAAATCCAATGCAGACTTCCCTATAATGCCGTTTAGAAATTCAATACAGACCGCCCTATAACACCATTTAGAAATCCAATACAGACTTCCCTATAATACCGTTTAGAAATCCAGTGCAGACCGCCCTATAATATTGTTTTGAAATCCAATACAGACTGTCCCATAATAGAGTTTCACAGCTCCAGACTAACTTTTCCAGTGGTAACAGCTTTCTCAGTTGGTCGCACCCTTCTTTTTGGTGCAGCATGGGATTAATCAATGACCCTGCATGCTGATGAATAGTTGTCCTAATCTGCATACCTTGGTTTTTATTTTGATGAAAGACTGACTCAAGACTCCTGCAAAATATTTTAATCTGAACATTAGCTTTAATAACATAACTCCCATGGTCACTTGTGTCTCCTTCTCCACCAGTCACCTCTTTCTTCTCATTGTTTAAAAAAAATAAATAATCAGCTATACATCGCTTCATTTTTTAACACCACAGATTCGCTTTAACGCCACAGTTTCGCACGTTTTATAATCAGTGCGTGTCTATGTACGTCCTCCCCGGTGCTGGTAAGGAGAGACCAACTCGGCAAAGACGACGCACTGAACCAGGGAAAAAGAAGAACAACTTTCAATCACGATTCGTTACAGGCAGTACCTTTGCAGGGTAAAACAATCCTATTGATTATCATACACAGACACAGAAGCGATCAAGTGACATTTTAACTCGCACTCATAATAGAAAGTCGCATGTGCGACCATTTTGGTCGCGGTCAGGAGCCCTGCGGTTTACAGACCCCGCACAGTTCGCCGTAGACACTCATGTAATACCGACCGCATAGATAATGTACAGTCTTTTGCACGCACCCCGGATCCCCGTGCCGGACTCACCACGGCCACTTTGGCTGCGCAGCAGGCAGCGCCGGTGTGGAAGGAGCCCACGGTCCGGGACAGACGCGCATGGGAAAGCAGCGGTCTGAGAGCCAGCATTACGTCGGCGCTATTATGTTTGTGTGCCTACAATGTCAGACCTTTACCGAGATCCTAATGCAGTGATTTATGGCTGAAATGTATTCATAACGGACTGTAACGACCTGCAGAATGTTTCAACTCTACGCGCAGACTCAATCTGCCGCTTTCCTAAGCATTTCACCTTTGTTCGCTTATAGCTTCGACCTACCGTAGAACCGGTACAAACGGCGCACATTTTTTAAGGTTTAAAGCGCAGTAGCATGCTAGGGTGTCAGTGTAAAAGCAGGTCTCCGAGCCACTAATCATGTTCTGTTCATCTGACTTTCCTGGCATAATATTTAGTTCTGGGGCTGTAATACATGAAAAAATAAAAGAAATGCGTTCACAACAGATGGAAGTTAAAATACAATTTCCGGTGTTATTTTATTCGTTTTTAGTTTTATAAACCAGATCAGCTGCTTTAAATTGATTGGAAAACTGAAAACTATTAATTGTCACAATTACGCGAAATGGTTAATTTATTTGGCTACAGCGTCCCTCGGTGTTCGGAGAAAGAAAATCCGCTCGCCTGATTAGTTTTTATTTTTTTGCTCGTTCATATTTCCAAACAGGCAGTGTTTTGTAACATTTTATTCAAAAGTTGAACATCGTGTATGCATTTTCAAGTTTTATTACGTAAGAAATTACTTTTAAGCAATGATAAAGATTTTTTGATGGTAAGTGGTAGGCCTAGAAAAAGAACTTGGGTTAATTAATAGTTTATCCTAGGCAGATTCTGTGCTTTTTGTATTTGTTATGAACAAACGTGGAGATTTTCCCATCAGAAGAAATTGTTGATCTTCTCCTGAGCGTTGCTGAGCCGATCTATGCGGTTCTGCAGCTCCGCCCTCTGGCGGCTGACCTCCGATTCCTCCTTCAGGATGTCGTTCACGTTCCCGCCATCCATCAGCTTCAGCATCTCATGGCAGAGCATTTTCGCCGACTGCTTCAGCATGAAGAAGCGGATCAGCATGGGCACCATATCTGCCAGTCGCTGCACAACGATCTGGAGGAGAGAATTCAGGAATGGAGGGCTTGTTCCCTGAAACGGTATCTATGTGGACACCCCTATTAATTAGAGTAATTGTCTAATTAAGCTCAATCTGTTGCTGACACAGGTGTATAACTAAGCACACAGTTACACAATCTTCTGTAACAAACATTAGCAGCAGAAAATTAGCAGAGCAAGTTCAGTGTTTGGCCACACAAGCTGAAAGAGAGGCACCTTATCAATAATAATTGATACTTCATTGATCCCCATGGGGAAATTCTCTTCACGCCTCCCCTAACTTGCTCTCTGTAGGTGAGAGCAAGCTGGCCACGAAGGGCAGCCACCCATAGCAGCAGCCAGGGAGCTGGGGGTTAAGGGTCTGGCTCAAGGACCCACAAATATGCCGAGGCCAGGCTCAAACCAACAACCTTCTGATCACAGGCACAGAGACTTAGCCACACGCTGTCCCCCAACATCAACATCAATACCCAACCTGAATGGCAGTAAATCCCACCAGCAATATTTCAACATCTAATGGAAAGCCATCCTAGAAGAGCACAGGCAACATAGATGGATACCGTCAGTTTCAGAATGAGATATTGGACAAGCTGTTGTTCACACACTTTTGCCCACATAGTGCATGAGTAAGAGAGTGAATAGTCTTTTGAAAAAGTACGTAAATTGAAGGTTTTTCTGAGATCCCTTATAATAAATATGGAACTGAGACATGGAAATACATAGCTGGAGCTTATAGGCATCTGCATGCAATGCAAAATTACCAAAAGGAAGTATCTTAACCTCTCTTTCACGCAGAACCACAACAGAAAGTATGTGAGAAGAGGTTCTGTAAGCAGGCTTCAGAGACCCTGAGCCTGATACTGTTGTGCACTACCCATAGACCACCCCAATAGCAATGAGTGGGGCCTCTACTTTGATGACATTTCTATGCTCTCAAGCTGTTCAGACAGATCACACCTACCTCATAGTAAGCATTGAGCATCTCAGGGTACATGCGCCTGCTGTCATAGCTAGAAAAATTGTCTGCAGAGACATTTTGACCACTGTTTCCAGTCAAACTTTTGAAGTAGATGCCATCTTGGGTGTAGACCAGCTCCTCCATGTCAAATTGCTCAATGATCCTCTCTTCTACCTTTCCCCCCTGCTTCGACTGGATGTTATCAATCTTATTCTGTGCATTTTGTGAGAGGAAGAAGAAAAAAAATGAAGATGAACAAGTAGAAATGTAAGCCTACTTTGGAATTAATTTGGAATTAGGTCGTTGGATTCTTGTGCCCGTCAATGTGTGAAAGTTGAATGGTGTCGTCATTGTATGTAATTACCAAAGAGACGCATTGAAGAAACGGATAAAAACTAAAGCAGTTCTTCGCAATCTCAGAAAGGTGTTTCTGAACAATCTCTGGGAAAAAAAGAAAACATAAATTCACAATAAAAGGCAAATTTAATCACATTGGCTAGGTTTTATGTTAATGATTGACACTGTAAGGTTGTAACCCAGGTATAAAATAACCCAGGAAACCAGGAAAGATGTCACATCAACTCCACATCGTTCAAACCCAGTTTCCTTTTTCACTGTCTAAGGTAGAGGTTCCCAGTCCACAGCCAGTATTCTGTTGTTTCGCAGAACGCTGGAGGTAGAGCTGTCACCCGTCCCAAATAGAGTAAAACCTGATTTTATTTTGAGTTAAAACATTACTGTCACCTGCCTCTGACTGTGTAAACACTACCAATAAAATTTGCGGGAGGGTGGGGGGTTGGTGACAGAAAAAAAAATTCATATTAGAATATTCAAGAAATCATCTTGCTTCCTACAGTTTAAGAATCTGTGACCTGTACAACGTTCTTGAGAAGTTTACAAAAAGATCCACAGAATACATTGAGATGGTAAATGGCTGCAGCCTCTTTTCACACTCTGCTGCCACCTATTGCTGATGCTTCAATTTTGGAATGATTTATCTCAGACTTATCAGTTGTAGATTTGCATTCATATAATGTTTTTATAAAGTAGTAATATGATCCATCAAAGATCAAATACAGTAAATAAAGTAATAATATCAAATAGAGAAATCCTGTTCACAAGGTAAAGCATCTTGTCTAAATCACCCTTTTCTTTACTGTCACTAAGCACTGATGCTTCAGTTTAGATGCAATTTGTCTCAAAATTTGAACAGGCCCAGATATTCACCCTTAAAATTTGTCAGCAAAGTCTGGAAACGATCAGACAAATAACTTTTGAGTTATTACAGTAATAAGATAAAGTTGGTCTTGGAGTTATGGAAGGAGCATCAGATGAAATACACACCCCTCAAAATTTTCAGTGCCCTGGTGAAGAGGGTTAATAGTTACAGATACCTCAGAGTAAACATTTCTGAGGACTTGACATGGACGACCCACAGACCCACCCTGATGCCCTATGAAAAATCCTCAACAACCCTACTGTGGGATCTGTGCTATTCAGTTTCATTGCACTGCAGTTGTACCCCTACCACTGATGCATGTGACAGAATTAAATGTTGAATCTTGAAGTGTCTGAGGCTGTCTTTGCTTTCACTATGCGGCACTGTTCTCATTGTGGTGCCATTTGAAATGTAATAAACTGTTCAGGAAATACAATATGAAAGAAAACCCCTTGGCAAATTCTGCTGGTCAGTGAAATTTCGGTACGATGTAAACCAGATCACAGATATATCAAACGTTGGGAACCCTTAGTGTGGGGTGACAGGTGGCTGGACTGAAAAGTACCTCTGGTGACCTTCAGAGTCTCCAGCGCTGGGTTTCTCAGTTGTACCACCAGCTTCTGGACGGCCATCTCAAACACACTGTAATTACTGAACCCGGGGAGCTCTCGGCCTCTGTGTTTAAGGTCATATTGATCTACGACTTCCTGCATGATTTTG
>JAODLC010000001.1:44923632-44937182 GCA_026781145.1 Hippopotamyrus pictus
GCTAGATAACTCAGACAGGGTATTAAGCAAGGTTACCACCATCCTCCATATAACTTTATGAATGCATTACAATACATTATGACAGTATCTATAATGTATTATGAGTCCTCAAAGTGATGCTAAAAATCATAATAATAGCATGAAATATGGCAAAAAAAAATGTTTGTTTACATTCAGTTTTGGAGTCATCAAGGTGATCCTTCCACTTTTTAAATTCAACCCGCAGGAGGACAAACAAGTTCTCCTCATTCACAACATCTCCTGATACCAGACGATTGACCTTCTCATTGAAATCTGTTAATATCTGAAGAAAAAAAACAGCATTAGAACAGAAGTGGGACTCTACAACAGGGGTGGGCAATCTTATCCACAGAGGACCAGTGCTTATGGGGTGCATTTGTGGTGCAGGGCTGAGGCACTGCTTACCTCAATAAGATAAAGTTTCTTCTTCTGCGCGTCCAAGGGGGGGCCAATGTCATATGACCCCAGCTCCTTCTTCGTGTCCCATAGCTGTTTTTGGATTTGTTCCGACAATATTGGCAGGGATTTCTGAGTGGAAAAGAAAAAAGGAAGAACAAATAATAATCCAAATAATAATCTAAGCAATTTCTTAGCTATAACCTGTTCACTGATCTGGGAGCAGCATATTGCTCATGGAAACCTCACCTTGATGTGGTCAACAAGATCCTGGGTCAGTTTGTTGG
This sequence comes from Hippopotamyrus pictus, assembly GCA_026781145.1. Taxonomy (NCBI): domain Eukaryota; kingdom Metazoa; phylum Chordata; class Actinopteri; order Osteoglossiformes; family Mormyridae; genus Hippopotamyrus; species Hippopotamyrus pictus. The sequence continues at coordinate 44,924,337 of JAODLC010000001.1, forward strand.
CCAGGCACTGTATTGTTGCTTTTTCCTCATATAAAAGACAACTGAAAGATCAAATGTCAGTGTTGCACAATAAAACCATAATATTACAATGGAGGCACATCTTTCACTGTGGGCACTTGTAGCTCCACTCATGAGTATGTTAGTAGCTCACATTCAGGCTCTCTTGAACCTGCCACAGAGACTTATTTTGCAATGGAGTGACAATTCAACTTTCTTCAGCCAGATACTCTGCAATTTAGACTCCTTTTCAGAGATTTGATCAATGGTAAATGCAATACATTATATCATACAAATCCACTGCATAGCACAGAGCTCGATAATTAAAGGAAATTTCTCCTACCTTTTATAATGAACAAAATTATGTAAAGCTACTCTGTAGGTCTCCCATGGAAACTTTTCATTTAATGAGGATATAATGTTTAACTTCTTCAAGATCTAACAAAACTAACCTGAAGTACTCATGGCTTCTAAAAAAATCTCTCTCAATCCTGGTTGCATCTTCTAATGAGATTCTGTCATCAATTTGCTTCTGACCACGACATTTCACAATAAGGTAACCTTTGCTGAGTGGGATGACTTGGTTTCGGACAATGTCCAAAATATTCTTTTCTGTTCCCTTGTCAACCAGGTCAGGTTTTGTCAAAATGGCTTTTAAGAGAAGGAACCAAAAAAAAGAATCTATGAATCTGCCCTAAAGTACCTTTGAATAAATGCAGCTGTGCAAAGAGATTCCAGAGACGTTTCAACACAAACACATGCATTTTGTTTCATTACCCAGAGTTCTCTTCCCTTCAGGATCCACTTCCTGGGCCATTCTCAAAGCTTCTGTTGTTGCTATGTCAACATTACACGGGACAATAACCAAATTAATGGTCTCTCTCTTTTTGATGAATTTCATAATTAGGCTTCTGATCTGAAAGAAAGAACTGTGACAAATAAATTCTATACCTCACTTTGTATATGGTACCACCTGACAGTATTAACTACCACTCCATGCTTATGAATCATCAGAAGATCAGAGAGACAGACTGACCTGTTCAGCTATATCATCTGGCTGACCTTTCACAGGTACCCTGGCAATCCCAGGGAGGTCAATCAGAGTGAGATCACACACATCTTGGGAGCTGATCTCCAAAGTGATGAGGTCCTCACAGATTCCCACACCTTCTCCAGCCAGATCGTTTTGAGCTGAGAAAAACCATAGAGTCCATGATTTCCACAGTTCACTGACCCCAGCAAGTGATCAGACTAATTAACCTATAAAAATACATTCTTTATTGCTTTACTACAATGGAGAGTAGTAGTAAAAGTAACTACTAAGTCACTAAGTTTGAATGCTTTTGTACTTTGTTACACATTTTACTATATGCAAATGAATCTGACCATAGGACTTTGGTTAAATCTCCCTTGACCGCAAAGCCTATCTGTGGGTGTTTTTGTAATAATTACATTGTGGGGATCAGATTTCCCAGCAACCTATAACTTTTTACCATGTGGAGATATTTTCAGTCCCACAAAGGAAAACTTATTTTATAAAAATCTGTGAATGGAAATAAAAAACTAAAAAATGCCAAAAGTCTTGTATTTTGTTTGGTTGCTTGTGGTTATGGTTAGGGCTGGGCATGGGGGTTAAGGAGAACATAATGCTCCCCCATGAAAAAAACCCCCATGCTGTGTCCCTGTAGTTTATGGAATGAAAGAGGCAACGAGAGCAGTGCGCCGATATGGTGAAGAGCTACGGTTTCTCTTGGTACCTTTTGCCACGTAGCTTTCGACCTTTGAAGGGTCATTAAACTCGATGTACTCATCCTTGTAGGAGATGACCGCGTGCCACTGGACTCCCCCCTTCAGCCTCCGGAGCTTCAGCTCCAGTGGGCAGCGTGTCACGATACCTGGAGGACAGAGGACATCACAGTCAGCTCCCTCTTCGTGGTCCTCTGTCATGTTTCAGCTAAAATAGTCACACTTTGCTGTCCTTCAGAAGAACATGACAGCCACTATTAAATCTCTCAGAAAAGCTGAACATATATGTTCATATTGAGTCATATTTAATCATATCACTATTATAAATCCAAGGGGGTAAAACAGGTAATATTAGGTAATATTCCTTACCACTGCCCCTGGGCAGGGACACCCCAGACAAGGCTTCCAATACGGAGCTTTTCCCAGAGCTCTGGTCCCCAATCACAGCAATGGCCGGCAGCGATAGGTCCCTTTCAATGCCAGTCATTCTCAGGGAGTCCACCAGATCGATGTAAGGTCGCACCCGCTCTTCCAGTTGGCCGTGAACCACTCCTTCCATTTGTTTGATAGAATAGCTACAAAATAAAGTTGCACATTTCCTTATTAAGACCTTCCGTGTATCCCATTAATCAAATATATTCTTTGAAAGCATGAAGCTGTACCGTTCTTCATTCGGGGGAGCGACATCGTCAAGGCTTTCCGAAGAACTGTGCATTTCATCAGGAAAGCTGAAGAAAAAAAACAAATGCTGATCTTGCATCCATCCTTTTTCAATGTACTGCTGAAAGTCATAGTTATTTCTGGCTGTTACTGTTTTATAAATATTGCATCGAATCTTCGCATAATTCTTTGATGGTATGGCTTGAAGTAACAGAAGTAAATAGTTCTGTTTTCCTCAATAACGAAGGTCTGAGATCGCTTACCTCACCTGCTGAGGATCAGCAGCAAGTAGCCGGAGTTCAGTTGGTGTTGTAGTCATGGTGTAGAATTCATGTAGAATGTACGGACATGTCAGGCCTCTCAATATAAGGCAGGCCTTTGGGGAAGTAGGAAAGTCCTGGCACTGGGGAGCTCATAACTGTATTTTCTAAATTTCACAACTACATATTTCTTGCAAAAGAGTTATTCTACAGATAAAAGAGAAACCACTTCCTTAAATCCTGTGTGACACAACAATCGCAGTTGACAGAATGAAATGAGTATCTTAAAAAAATAAATGAGCAACTTTCCACTTTCCTGTAACATGACACCTGTCATGTCAAAAGGAACTAAAGTAACAATAACAGATATGAACAGGATTGTGAGGGATTCACACTGGGGAGAATGAGGAAGGCAGGAAACAGAAAAAGCAGGGTTACAATGCAAATGACCGATCTGGGCACACTGTACTGGAAGGCGCTTAAATATAAGACTAACTCGGGAGTAAACAAGAGGCAGCTGGGAATGATATACAAGGGGGCAGGAATGATGGGTAAGACAAACAAGCTCCAGGTGTGGCTTGTTAAATCCATGCCAGGGAGGACACAAGAGGATTAGGCAGACATGGTGGGCAGGACATGACCTTAGCCCCCACTCTAAAGCATACCCCCCTCCAGGCACGAAGGACAAGTCAGGGAAGGGACACAAGGGACCAAAGAAAAAGGTGGGGACATGAGCCAGAACACTGGACAGTGCAGGGCACGGCAGGATGTACGGGGCCAACACCAGGGTAGGATGAGACAGGGGAAGGTCAGAGAGGACAATCAACAGACAGGAACCAATCCGGGACACAGAACCAAACACAAGATAAAACTGGGGGCACAGAACAGTTCGGGGCAGGACTAAGGACAACACAGAGGATGACTAACACAACATACACCAGAACAGGGTAGACAGGTCAAGGGATAACCAGAATAGGGACAGAACGACAGGGAGACTGCAGGACTTGAACAGAGATAGGAATGGGAGCAGGAACAATAATAGGAGGTTGTCACGGTAACCCTTGCCTGGACCAGTACAGGGGAAGTGCCCCCGTCTCTCTCTCTTTGAAATCGAGATCTGGTCAGCCCCTCTTTTGGGTCCAAACCTGCACCATCAGCTGCACCAAAGCTTATGATTGGGGTGGTGGGACCATTGACCAGAAGTGGGGACCAAAGGGATAGGTCTAAGGGCGAGGCCCAGAGGGTCCCACTCTAACTCCGCTAGAGCTGCATCCTCCAGGTCCATCCCCTCTGGCCTGGCGGTGGCTGGGGAGTTGGGTATCAGCTTGGCGGCAACCAGGGAGTCAGGCATCAGCCTGGAGATGAGCCAGGTGCCAGAGCGACATTAAGAGACGAGGTGGAGGCCAGGGCAACGTCAGGAGATGAGGTGGAGGCCAGGGCAACGTCAGGAGATGAGGTGGAGGCCAGGGTAACATCAGGAGATGAGGTGGAGGCCAGGGAAACATCGGGAGATGAGGCTGAATCCACCCCACGGGACCCTTTGCAAGGAAGCATGCTTTGTTTTGGAGGCCTAATTGGCCAGGGTGTGCCGCCATCTGGACGAGCAGTGGGGGCAGTACCAGCAAGACCTGGAGCTGCTGCATGAGGTCACTCTATCTGGGGAGTAGGAGGACTCACAGAAGAAACAGCCCAGCAGTCAGCAGTGGATCCTCACCAAGCCGCGCAAGGGCAAGGTCCGGCACCTGGATGGACCCGCACCACAAGAGCCTGCTAGCAGGCCAACGTCTGCTAGCTGCCCAGCTTTGCCAGCGATCTCCAGCTACTCAACAGTCATGGACAGACAGCTCGCGCCATCACCAGAGAGGGAGCACTGGTAGACTGATTGTGGGGGTCATCTGGATTGTTGACCATTGACATGTCGGGTACTTGGGGCTTGACGCTGCCTGGTGTGCTATTGGATTGGGTAACCCCCTTGGAGGGGGTCAATGTAGCACTGGGGTTACCAATCGAGCAACACGGCATGCTGGACCAGTGCCAGACATGTAAATTATATAAATAGTTGTGTATAGTTAGTATCTATTATGTACACTGTAATATCTTGTATAATGTTTACTGTTATGTATTGTAAATAGTGGTGTGTGTGTGTGTGTGTGTGTGTGTGTGTGTGTGTGTGTGTGTGTGTGTGTGTGTGTGTGTGTGTGTGTGTGTGTGTCTGTCTGTCTGTCTGTCTGTCCACCATGTGTAGCATGAGTAGTTGGGACAGCCAGCACAGTGGGCAGAATGAGTTGGGAGTGTGGGTGAGTTGCTGCTTGATGGCCGTGTTCGGTCCTTTTAACAGCTTGAAGTAAAAGAGCATTCCTGCTTAAATAACGGAGCTCGTCTCGCTCCTGCCGCTGGGATGTCTGGGTCTGCCAAGCACCACAATACGATGCTGCTGCTGCTGATGATAGTGATGAATAAGCACCAGATTTATTCTTGTACTTTCCCGCGAATACACCGAAGTACTTCTTTCACACGTTTCCTCTGCTGTTCTTGTACCCAGGCAGAAATAAAGAAATGAAAACCTCCAGACTTTTAGTTGCTTTTATTTGCTTCACTGTTACCCATGATGTTTGAAAAACCAGATAATTAACGATATCCTCATAACGGACAAGGAGTGGCTGACAACCATTTTGTTTTCCGTGTCTCTGGGTCACAACCAATACCATGTGATTTCTCTTCATACGTTTTTCTTATACTTTGTTCCATTAACTTAACTTTCATATATCATTTTTTCGGATCACTCTGAGTAGTATACTCAGGGTTACCAGCTAATCCATGTCAGGAAGGACACTTTGAACTAGGACAGGATTTGTAAACCTGGATGAGTTTTTCAATCAAGGAAACAAACCAACCAAAGCACAAGAAAGACTGAAATATTTAGCCGAGCACAGAAACCTTTCAGTTTAAAAGCAGTTTGTAAAACCTGAAGTAACTCAAAGTGTCCTTCCTGACGTGGATTAGGTGGTAACCCTAAGTGTACCCTCTCAGCGTGCCTCTAGTGGTTTGGTGTTCCAGGAAAATGATTGATAATAACAGGTACTTTTATTGATCCCTGTGTGGAAATTGTGTTTACACCTCCCTCAACTTGCTCTTTGCAGAGTAAGCTTTGTGCAAGAAGTAGCCACCTGTTGGGGCACCGGGGCAGCTGGGGGTTAAGGGCCTTACTCAAGGACCCACAGACATGCTGAGGCGGGCTTTGAAGCGGCAACCTTTGAATTATAAACACACAGGTTCAGCCCACTGAGCCACATGCTGCCAGTCTTTAGCATCAGCCATAATTTACACTCAAGGGTGAGAGTGAAGCTTGGGGTCTGAGCACAGGATCAGCCATCCACAAAATGTGTATTTCAAGAAACAAGACCTTTTAATTTTTCCTTGGACAATGAGGTTATTATATGCCGACAACCCAACAAAATTGCTGAATGATAGGTTTCACTCTCACTGAAACAAAATTATGAAAGTTCAGAGTACCCAGTGTCTCCTTTGATGTGGTTTCCCTACTTACTGCCAAAATCTACACAACTCGGATAGCCACAGTGGCTACGTGATTTCCAAGAATTCAGCTAGAATATGTGCTTTCTGGTGTATTTTTTTAAATTATCTTTAAGGGGGTACAATGCATATATATATGTTAGTAGTGTACACAATGGAGTGCTATAACCATGTACAACACTCAGATATTAAGCAACAAAAAAACAAAGAAAAACAGGTATATTTCAAAAGTTGTATTAGTCAGACTTAGTAGAAACACAGGAATGAGTGTTAGAATCCAAAATATCACGTGACCAGTGCCAGTAGAATGATGGTTATTATCAAATGTGTAACAGCCCGAAATCCCAATTTTCATCCAATCACCAAAAATCTCTGTTAATTTCCTATTAATTAAAAATCACCTATCATTCCATAATGGGCCATTATGTGGAGAGAAGTTGCTATTGTGTATCAGTTTCCAGTTTTATGGGGTCCAACTATAGAAAGATTATGTATCTTAGATTGTTCAACAGAAAGTACATTTTTACTTCCACGTGCTTCAAAAACTTTTCAGGGAAGTTCCCACTGTACTGAATATTAACTATATCACATATTCTGATGTATTCTTCTAAACAAACTTATAATGACTATGATTGATTGTCTGCATACTTTTCTTAAATATACTTTTATATATGCTTTGTATACAAACCTTAATATTCTTAATATATGTTTTATGATAAAGAATCCCTCCAAATACAGAAAACTATCCAACTGTTCTCAGCCTTGACAACATGCTGAAATATTTTCCATTCCCTTACAAATATGGAAGCATACTAATCATATGACTTAATATCACACCTACTAGTAACAAAATGAAGAGTAACTATGTTTTATTTCCTAACTCAAGACCTACATGATATAGCCTAGTACCTACTATTAATGTACTGTGAATAGTCTACAACACAGTGCTTGCGGTTAAACTGCAGAACTTTACATAGATTACAATTCATATTCTGCAGCTTTACAATAGGTTTCTGCCAAACGCGAAATGATCCTTCCTGTGTTCAATACAACAGCAAAACTACTGCGGCTCTCATGCCAAATCCTTGACCATTTTGTGGGAAAGTGCACCCTCTTCTGGTAAGTTAAATTGATACGCCAAAGCATTCGTAGCGCTAGTATAATGTGCTTAACTTAGGTTTAAAATTGGTTAAAACAGTTAAAATTGTATCCATGCCTAGTTGCATCCTTGACAGCTGTATGCTTGAGATGTACTCTCTGCCTCATGTGCGTCGCTTTGGACAAAGGCATCTGCTAAATAAGTAAATGCAACGTAAAATACAGCTTTGTTTCTTTCACCACTGTCAAGGATACGTAAATAACCTTGTATATAGAAGTACACCCAGCGGTAGGTTTTCACGCAAGGTCAGACTGTTCTTCACTGCACTATGGCCCTCTTTGAAGAAGATATAATGGCTGTAAACATTAAATTAAAAGTAAAAGAATCACGCAATTTCTCTTTCTTTCAGTAGCTATTTGCGGATTTGGGGAAATCTAAGTTGTCCAGCCACTGCTAATTTAGCTAATAGTGCCTCCTTCTAAATCTAGCGGGATCTTATGATCCTCTTGTTTTTATCAGACGGTTGGGGGGTACCTCTATAACAATTCATTATTTTAACTAGAACACGTGTTGCTTATTCACATCGTCACCATACAGCCAGTGCTCCGGTCTGGATTTAGCCTAATGTTTTTTGCAGAGGAAAAACAATTGAATTAGTTAGATAAAGACAGGAGACAAGAACTTTGACTCAACAGCCAAAGAACCCGATGGTCATGTTTTGTAAATATTGCCACCGTCGTACAAGTTGTTCGTACCAATTTTACACTCTAATGGTCAAACGGCAAATAAACCAAAGGTACAACAATAGATCTGAAATACATAAGTTTACCTTTAACAATCATGGGGGGACAATATGATAAATTCATTTAAAAAGTGACATGCAGAAAATGGAAATTATCTATAGAACATCATGCAGTCCAGCATCCAGGGAGGTTTCCAGCTATTGAAAAGATCAGGGGCCAAGTCAAGTAATGCAGTAACACTATATCCTTGTTAATGATATTCAAACAAGCTCCCGGCAGTGAACTGAGTATATTTATGGCATAAGAAGATGCTGAATGATCTGTAAATAGTAATCTCTACAAATTATGCTTTCAAATACTGTAACACTAAGGTTTCGGTAGTTTCCAGCTTCCTTTCAAATCCTTTGGGCATCGCGAGCATAAAAGCTGCAGGTGTTACGAAATGAATGCAATATTCCCACATTGCCTTTATTAAAACAGCAACAGGAAGCAGATTGTTTCCTTCATATTACAATCCCAGCGATTGTGCTTCCCATTTAAGCAGTATGTGATCGTAATTTTATAATGAGACGACTGAATGAGCATGAATAGGCCGGTCTATACGGCTGTGCTGCCGTGCGAGTCCCCGAAAGCAGCACGGCGTTTCGTTTTTAATGTACACGAAAGACATTTGTGGTGTTCTGCATTTCCTAATGATACCCCCCTTTCCACCCCCGCGATCTCCAGCACCGGCCAAAGAGCCCCTTCTGGACTATTGTTACTACCGTCTCCAACTCCGGACGCAGCCTTTACCCCGATAGCGCATCCGGCGAGGAGCGCAGCGTATTGTAATATGAACGGGGGCTTGACGGGGACGTCGAGGCTGGATCACAGGCGTGCCGGTCCTCCTGCTGGCCGATAAAGGTGTCCTGAGGAATAAACCCTTCACCTTATTTACTGCCCTCCTTCCTATGCTGCAGCTGATCGCGGCGTCGGGTTGTGGGAGTCCGATGGGATCGCGATGCGGTGAGTGAATACAGATTTTTCCTTGGACACTAAATGTAACAGACGAAACGAAAATATACCAACAAGCACAGCAGAGACGTTGCTCGGTCCATTTTGTGCCGCCGCACCTGTAGCCGGTCCAACTTGGGAAGTTACGTGACAGGGTGTATAGACTGGTTTCCCTGTGCATGACAATGTAGGGGGGAAACGGTGTCCTGAATTTCCCGGCTGATTTATACATTAAGGTCGGTTTTAACCAAAGAAAAGTGATATCTGAACGCAGGTACAGCAGGAAAAGCCCCGCATCCGGCGCGCTGGCTTTGTTTTAGGGACGTCGCCCATACTGTATATGCGTATATGTGTACGCCCAGGGACCGGGCTCCAGAGCTCGGTCGGCGCCCCTTTTCCCTGCCCGGATCGAGCAGCGGAGCGTGATCGTTCCGGGGAGTGGAGCGGAGGTACCGGACGGTCCGGTTCGACTGGTGCTGTGGGTCCGGGGCTGGCTGCCTGTCAGTTCCATGGTGTCTTACTGTATTTCTCAACGCCACACTGAGATGCAGAGACAATCGCTCTGGAAAAAATATCGGGAACAAGACCAATGCAGCCTTAAGTGTAGTAAACATCTTGTGGTACTTCGTTTAACGAACTAAGAAATTATTTCTCTGCAATACCGAAAATGTAACACGTAAACGCCTATGCCATGTACTATAAAAACTGCAGGAATTATTGAATGATTTTTTAAAACAACTGTTCTCTCTCTGGAATCATATTTTCTCTTTACTTTTATTACGTTTAACACACTTAAAAGGCAGATTTGGCACAGATTCCTGTCTAAGGCTATAGGGGCGTAGTGTGAAATGCTGAACTTTGACCTCATAGAACTCGGACTTTACGTTGCCCTCACGTTATTTTCATTATCTCTCTCTCTCTCTGGCAGTTTTGTCTGCAGACCCGTTCTGCATGTCCTGACATGAACGGCAGCTGGGCACGCCACCAAGTTAAGCAGGGAAGGGCTTTCAGGGCAGCTGGCGGCAGGAGAGGGAGGAGCAGAGAGGGAGGAGAGTGGAAGAGGAGGATCTCAGGGCCACAGAGACGCAGGGCGTGTGAACGACGGGGCCGACAAACAGACCGAAAGCAAAAGACGAACAAGGAGTTCAGCCGGACGACGGAGACCGAGGGAGTGTGGAGGGAAAGGAACAGACGGATAAAGGGCAGGACTGTGGCTGCGTGTCAGTCTCAGAAGTCCGACGCGGAGGCCGTGCGTGTTTTAATGGCCTGAGTCCCTCAGCTCTCAGCTCACCTGAGAGAGAGCTGTGCCTGTTTCTTTCTGCGGATCCACTCGGTGACTCATACACGGCCGGCGTGGTTTTCTGGAATACTCTGCCGCTCGCTCGCTGAGACCCACCAACCCGACATGGTGTGAAGGGGCCGGGCGGCGGGCAGCCGCGTGCCATGGGCGGCTGGGCCCAAGCACCAACCCCATGAGCGCGATCAGCCTTCTCCGGGGCCGGCGCTTCCTGTGCCGCGAGTGGGCCCTGGAGAAGCTGCGGAGGAGCCTGGAGACGCGGCCGGTGGGGGTGCTGGTTACCGGCGGCCCCGGAGCCGGGAAGACGGCATTATGCACAGAGGCGGTGTGGCCCACATCGGAAGCGGGGCTCCAGGCCGGTCTGGCCCCACGATGCCTTGCGGCACACTTCTGCCAGCGGGAGGATGAGAGGTCCCGGGCTGCTTGGAGCTTTGTGCTGGGCCTGGTGGAAGAGCTCCGGAACAGCCCTGCCTTGCCCGCGGCCTACAGGGCGGCGCTAGAGGACCCCACTGTGGCGGCCGCTCTGGAGCCTGATGCCTGTCAGCGTGACCCTGATGATGCCTTCAAAAGGTCTCCTCCAATTTTCCTCCAAAATGTGACAGTAACATAGATAATAAGTAGAACATTTACAGTTCCGCAGCCCGAGTACATATTCAGTACTGCGGATATATTGGGCACAAATACTGACCTGCATGTAGTTAAGCCTAAAACCAGCTAGGATGTTTAAGTTTGCCTTGTTTGTGAATAGTGAGTGTCTTCATATGTTATTCTGTCCTTTTCCTTGTGTATCTCTTGAATTGAAAACCAAGCACTGATTGACCAGTCAGTAGCTTGGATTCTTGTTGGGGCAGTTCTTCACGTTGCCCTGTGTATGTATTGGATGGTCACTTTGAACACAAACATTGACTCTTAATGGGCCCCCTAAGAAGCACGAATATCTAGCATGGCATCACATTTGCTTTGGGGGTCCAACACCCCCCCCAGAGCTTTTACCTCAGAGTGGAGCTCATTTACTGTGCATAGTTCGTGTGTATGCCTCTGCTCCGTCCCAGCCCATAAATCCAAGAGCCAGCAGAAATCTGCACCTGGGTTCCGTAGCACAGTGACCTGCCTCTCTGAGGAGGCCTTTCCGTGGCAAAAAAACAAGAGCGATCAGTTGGGGTCAGAGGCTTGTCTGGTGTGGTAACAGGAGCTGCCAAAGGTCAAATGTCAAAAGGTCAGTCTGGGGGCAGATAAAAGGAAAATCAGCTCATCGCAGGTACTTGACCACAAACTTCTCCAAGCAGGTGGCATCAGACAAATCTCCAACTTTACTGTTACTCAAGGTAGAAACTGAAATGAATAAATTAGCATTAGGATGTTTCACAGTTAGAATCCATCGACCTATGAGTAGGTGATGAGTAGGCTATGAGTAGAATAGCATCAGAGTTAGCAAAAGGTCCTGTATTTATTTTTCTGATAGCTCTGACTATCTCCAGCTCAAACAGGGGTGCCTTGTTGGGGTGTCAGTTGAAAACCCGAGCCATGCTATTGTGTGATCTCTCCCTCTCCAGGACAGTCCTGCAGCCTCTGATGGAAATCCCAGCACCGCCGCAGAACCTCTTCCTGCTGGTAGATGCCTTGGACTCGGATGCAGCCGGAGGCAGTGACTCCATCGCGGAGCTCCTCTCCAAGCACCTGCAGCTGTTTCCCAGTTGGCTGCTCCTCATCTGCTCTGCACGGCGCCAGGATAAGGCTGTTAGCAAGATGTTCCCAGGTACATGAAGCCTTTTTCAGGGTAGAAGTATCCACAGCAACAAAACTGTATTTGAGTTCAGTTGTTAAATGTTTTGTGCCATAATACTGTTTGGGCTATTAAAAATGTTTACTGTGTAAACAGAACACAGTATATGAATAGATATTTACTAAACAGACTGTTAGGCAGCTATGAGTACATCATTAAACAAATATCCAGTCCCTAAATGCGATGTTACCTGTCAACACCGTGCAGCTGCGAATGTTGTTAATGCTTTCGGCCCACGTCCTGCGAAATGTGTCTGCTTGGTTGAAAACAAACATCCCACATGGTTATTAGCGGGAGCTGGTGGACGTCCAGGAGACCACGGAGCAGGGAATTCTGACGCATGACTCTTATTTATTTCTAACGGAACCGTTCTGTAATCAGGAGGAAAATCCTGTGTAGTTAAAGGGACAAACAGACAGCTAATGGAATTACTCAAGCTTTGAGTGATCAGCCGTTTTTATGTTCATGCTTTTTGTATAACATTTTCGGTGATACCTGCTTTCATGGTTTGGATTTATTCCCTGTCATTTCAGTCTGTTTGCTGCTATAAAAATTGTTCCTTTACTTACATGAGTTCACTTCCTCTCTGTCCTCTGCCCCCACATACTTCCTGTCTCCTCTCTGACATCTACCCCCCCACACACACACTTCCTGTCTCCTCTATGACATCTACCCCCCCCACACACTTCCTGTCTCCTCTCTGTCCTCTGCCCCCACACACTTCCTGTCTCCTC
>JAODLC010000001.1:44937407-44947866 GCA_026781145.1 Hippopotamyrus pictus
CTGTCCTCTGCCCCCACACACTTCCTGTCTCCTCTCTGTCCTCTGCCCCCACACACTTCCTGTCTCCTCTCTGTCCTCTGCCCCCACACACTTCCTGTCTCCTCTCTGTCCTATGTCCTTTTCCAAACCACTTTTCCTTGACCATTGTGGCAAACATCAAGTAAAGGTGTGAAGGAAAAGTCATGAAGACCTAGGAAAAGACAACCACAGTGCTTAGAGAATCCGACTGCAGTAGGCGGCGCAGTTTTGTGATGGTGGATGACATTGACGTGGGTCTGCCGTGTGAAACTACAATGTTCTGAAAACGAACTGCAAAAAGCCAGATGTGTTCTTATCATGTAGTTTAATGGGAGCTATATAATCGTGGACAATACGATGAAAAATACTACTTCATTACTAAGGTTAGAACTGAGTTTTTAAAAGGAATATAGGAGTTACTCACATTCTCCTTCCTGTCCACACATATTTACCGACATGCATCCTAATTATTGCATGAAAATAATAGTTAAATTATGCAGGATCTGCAGAGCATGTTAACGTGTGAATAGTGCGCTGATGATGCACACACTTCCTGTCTCCTCTCTGAACTCCGTGTTTCCTCTCCCTCCTCCCCCCAGGGTTCCGTAAGCTCGTCCTGGACGACACGCGGAAGGCGTCACCTCTGCGTGACGTGCAGCAGTACATCCTGCGACGTCTGGCCCAGGAGGGGACGCTGCGGAAGCACCTGACGCCCGAGACGGCCGACATGCTGAACTTGTTGCACATCAAGAGCGGCGGCTGCTTCCTGTTCCTGGAGCGCGTGCTGGACGGCGTGAGCGAGGGGCTACTGACCATACGGCAGATCCGCGACATCCCCGGCACGCTGAGCGGCCTCTACCTGTGGCTATGCCAGCGTCTCTTTCCCAAGCGGCTTTTCTCACGGGTGCAGCCCCTCCTCAGCGTGCTGCTGGCCACCCCGCGACCCCTCACCTCAGATCAGTTGTATATGGCAGTTTGGACACGGGACACCACCTTGAGCCGTGCGCACTTCCAGAACCAGATGGAGGCACTGTCTGTGCTTTTGGCCGACGGGCCGGGACAGACCAAGGTCCTGTTCCATAGCAGCTTTGCCGAGTGGCTGACCGACGTGAAGTACTGCACCCAGAAATTCCTGTGTAGCGTGGCTGATGGACACACCATGTTGAGCATGGCTCTCACGCTACGCGGGGCCCAGCTGACCCCAGAGGAAACCTGCCTCCTGGCTTTCCACTTGGTCCACTCCGGCTTGCACTCGGACCGCCCGGCCATGCTGGCGCTGTGGATGCTATGGACCGGTGCCGTCGGCCCTGACCCTGGGTCTCCGTGTTCACCCCGGCCTCCTGTCCCGCTTCAGCCAGAGGTTCTGCGGTTGCTGGTGATGGCTGGTCTCTTCCCTCGCTCCTGCCTGCCGGATGGGCACCTTTCTGGGACCGGGACCCTGCGGCGGGCCCTTGAGACGGAGAAATCGGCACGTGCACTCCTGGATGGCGGAACGAGCGTGAACCAGACGGACTCAGATGGGCGCCCCCTGCTGATGGATGCGGCATGCGCGGGATCAGCTGGAGTGGTGGAGCTGCTGCTGGCACACGGGGCAGCCCCGGAGGTGCAGGACGCCCAGGGCCAGACTGCGCTCATAGCGGCAGCCCGGCACAGCCACGTGGGGGCCCTGCGGGTTCTGCTAGGTTGGGCCGGCCGACACGGGGAGATGGGGCTCCGGTTGATAAACCACGCAGACGCAGAGGGCTGGACGGCCCTGCGCGCAGCGGCCTGGGCGGGGCATGTGGAGGCGGTGCGCCTCCTGCTGGAGGCCGGGGCGGCGGTGGATGGGTGCGACTCTGAGGGCCGGACCGCCCTACGGGCCGCGGCGTGGGGGGGCCACGATGAGGTCCTCCTCACTCTTCTGGACAAAGGCGCGCGGGTCGACCAGCCTGACAGGGAGGGGCGTACTGCTGTCATGGCCGCTGGCTACATGGGCCACCGGGAGGCTCTAGAGATCCTGCTGAATGCCGGGGCAGAGGTGGACCGGGAAGACGGAGATGGGCGCACGGCGCTGTCGCTAGCTGCCATGTGCCTGGGGGGCAACTCCAGCGAGGTGATGAGTCTGCTGTTAGAACGGGGGGCGGACCCGGGGCACAGGGACGGGGACGGAATGACGCCACTGCTACTCGCTGCCTACGAGGGCCACGGCGAGGCCGTAGAGCTGCTGCTGGAGGCCGGCGCCGACGTGGACGACGCCTCGGGCTCAGTGACGCCCCTGCTGGCTGCCGCCTCCATGGGCCACATGACCGTGGTGAACACTGTGCTGTTCTGGGGCGCGCCCGTGGACGCCATCGACGGGGAGGGCCGCACAGCACTCTGCTTGGCCGCCACCCACGGCAGCACCGATGTGGTGCGGGCCCTGCTGGACCGCGGCCTGGATGAGAACCACAAGGACGACCTAGGCTGGACTCCGCTGCACACCGCTGCATGTAGCGGCCACAAGGGGGCATGTGCTGTCCTCACCGACTACGGGAGCATGGCACGGGTCGGTGAGCTGGACAACGAGGGCCGCACGCCACTGATCTTGGCTGCTCAGGAGGGCCACTGCGGCACGGTCCGGCTCCTGTTAGACCGCCGCTCGCCCATCGACCATCGCGGCTACGACGGCCACTCGGCGCTCAGTGCCGCCGCCCTGGAGGGTCACGCCGACGTGGTGGAGCTGCTCATGAGACGCGGCACGGACACAGACGTGCGAGACGCGGAGGGGAAGCCCCTGCTCTACCTATTGATGCTGGAGGGACGTCTTGACATCGCCACCCTGCTGGTGGAGAAGGGGGGCGCGCCGCTGGAGTCACGTGACGCTGAGGGCCGCACCGCACTGCACGTGGCCAGCTGGCGAGGCGACCTGGAGGGCATGAGCCTGCTCCTGCAGCACGGCGCAGACCCGAACGCTCCTGACGGCGAGGGTCGCACGCCATTGCACTCCGTGGCCTGGAGGGGGCACTCTGCAGCAGCTCGTTTGCTATTGGAATCCAAGGGCGCCCTCGTCGACTTAGCGTGCCGCCAGCAGGGGGCAACAGCTCTGTGCATCGCGGCGCAGGAGGGGCATGCCTCAGTGGTGTCAGTACTGCTGGAGAAAGGGGCGAACCCAGAGCACGTGGATCTCTATGGCCGCAGCCCCGTGAAGGTGGCTGGGAAGAGGGGCCACTTGAGTATCGTCATGAGCCTGGAGAGAGCTGGTGCAAAGCCTTATCTAGGCGCTTCGCCATCATTACCCAACTCCCACAGCTCAGTGGCCAGCAGCCCCCCCTGCACTGGCTTTGGTGGAGCAGTCGAGGGCAGCTGCAGGCCCCCTCTAGCATCTGCCCCCTCCCCATCGTCCAGCTCGCTCTCCCCCAGCTCCACCTCGGAGAGGTTCCACTCCATGCAAAGCTTCCAGGCTTCGTGGTCCACCTGCCACTCCCTGGCCACGGTGCAGACGGCGCCGGCCGACAACCTCAGCTTCACACAGCAGATTCAGCAGCACTCTCTGCCGCGTAGCCGGGCTCGCATATCCGTCCAGCCCCTGCCCCACGTCGCCCCCCAGGCCACCGACCACAGCTGGCTGGCCGAACCCAGCAGGCCAGCAAAGAGCTACGCGGGAGTCTGGGACCAATACTCCAAACCCGGCCAAGAGGTCGAGAAGAACAAGAGTGCCAGTGTGTTTAAAGGAGGGAGGTGGAGCTCTCTCATGGCCTCCCTGGGCGTGATGCCCGGACAGGACTGCCCCACCCGGCCTCCCAAAACAACGGATAGCCCACCGAACGGATACCCCATTCAGCTGGAGAATCACAGCCAGCGGGAGATGGAGTGGCGACCGGGGAAGACCTCTCTGTCGCCGGTCTTCAACTTCCCGGTGACCTCTTACTCCAGTGCCTTATCCCCCGAGTCCCCGCCCAGCTTCACGAGCACGGACCCCCAGCTCAACCTCAAGCAGGCCATCAAGCTGCAGTTCGAAGGGCCCACCAGCGCCCTGCTCTACAAACGAGAGACGTCCCTGTGAGGTAAGAGCAAGTTACTGATGAAGCCGTGCCGAGCCTTCTGACCGTCGATCGTTAGCAGAGACCCCCTACTTTCTTATGTGATGGTAGTTGTTGACCAGTGGGGGGCAATGGAGGGCAAAAGAAGTAAAAGAAGTGCACTGGGAGAGAAGTGTAGTGGGTCAAAAATGTTATTAGACAAGTTAGTTGATGCCCCTTATTACCGAAAGCCCCTGGACTTCAGCCTAGGTAAACCTGCACATAAAAGCACCCTGGCTTGTTACCAACAGCTTTCTTTCTGTTGCAGGGACTTTGCAGCCGGGGCGTTCTCAGTCACGGCACAAAATGCGTAACGGACTTTTTTTTATTTGTTTACATTTTTCCTGGTTGCATCGTTGAACCCAAAAAGGACTGATGCCACATCTGAGCTTTCCCGTTTACATTCGCACAAGGGAGGGACCCAGCGGCAGGTTCCACTCCGATGGATTTGCGACAGAGCGAGCGCGTTACGGAATGACAGTTGCTGCACTTTTCAGACGACACCACCATCGCCGTACTCCCTTGTCCTGGCCTGGTCCAAAAACAGCGATCCTCAAGACGAGGCTGGTCATGCTCTGGCCAAGTGTGCGCACAAAGACAGCCTGCTTCAGGCCTTGTTTTGATTACTCATTTGCTATCATCAGTCAAAGCAGAAAAGTACTTCCCACAAGTTTTAAGCCATTTCTATAGAATTGATCTCTGCAGGAAACTGTTGATTTCACTTCATGACCAAAAACTTTAAGGTCACTGTCTGTTGGCATTTGTTTTCTGAACCACAGAGTCCGTGCAGAATCTGCAGACAGCAAACCAGAAAAAGCGTCTCACTAATTCTCGTCCTGAATCGTAAGTCTGTGCTCATAAAAAATCCAGAATGCTGGGATGCTGACCATAGAGCATCTGGAGCGATTATGACCGTTGTTCTTACTTAACTAATCGGAAACATCTGCTGAAGTAACTAAAGGGCATAATATATCCGCAAATGTCTGAGGATGCGCCCAGCGGGTTGTACCTGTGGGGGCGACGTGGAGCCGCCTACATGTCTGCAGACTTGGGTGCGGGAGGGGGCATCTTAAACACTGAGACACACAGGCCTGGCTAGCAGAAGCTCTGAGCAACATCCCGCAGAGCCAAGGCACAGAGACTCAGTTACACTGCAGACGCGCACAATCATGAGCCCTGGGATCTGTGTGCACGCTGTGACTTGGATCACGGACGGTCCTGGGCTCCTGGCTGCTACCTAAAGCTATCGAGGAGGCTAACTTCTGGCAGAGTGAGAAGATCTCAACCAGACCGACAGCACACGAGTCACCAGAAACCGCTTAATCCCTAATCAGACCAGGGGCTGATGAGCTTCGCAGCCCGATAAGTAACGACGGCATCTCTCGATCGCCCTGCTATCACACACCAATAACAAATCTGAGCCTTTTTTCTTCTGTGGGATGAGCTGGGAAGGGAGACAGACATCGCACACAAACAGGAGGCTGTACACAGCACATGCAAGGCTTCCGTGACAGAAACAGACTTGGATACAAGTGGAGACACGACAGGGCTGAGACCCTGCTGGGATCCCTCTAATGCCACAGCAGGCTGCATGGCTGAAGGAGCTGGTTCTTCTGAAATGAAGTCTACCCTGTTAGACCGACCTGCAGGAGGTGGATCTGGAGACCAGTGGAACCAGTTTCTACAAACCGACAAGAGGTTGTGAATTTACACACCCCCACCCCAAGCTCCTTTAAGACATGTCTTGACTGTCAAAAACACACCACTGCCAATCGGCCACAGGTAGGGGGAGGTGCTGTGAAAGGTACTGTAACTGGTGCAGCAGTCAAAACAGTATTGCACAGTGATACTGACAAAATAGCTCGGATTCTGCATTTATACATCGTTTTCCTCATGATCTTTATTCTCAACGTTTGTTAGCTAATGTCAGGCCGGGCCCTGGACTCAGACACCACAAGTCCTGCCAGATGCCCTTTAACAGGAGGAACGTGTCCAGGCCGACAAAGACCTGCAGAACATGTAATTAAATTTTGTTAACGATACTGAGGTTTGTAATAAAGACATGGTGATTTTTTTATTCTTGAAATAAATGACTGGGAACTGTCAAAACTCGAAAAATTGCTTTCTGTGTGTGTGCTGATGACAGCAGGCTTTCTTCAGTATATAGGATACATTTGGGAATTGTAATGAAGCTCCCCAATGACAAAAGATATTTTCTTTGGTCCCAGGAAAGTGAAACAATTTTTTCTCTACTAGGCCATCTAGTGGCCATGCTGTATATTAGCATTGTTTCATTGTTTCAATGTTACCTTTTCAGTTATTTTTGCTACCACACTTTCTGCACTTTTTTTTTCGTTGTGTGATTTACAGGCAAAGAAGACAGCACCATCTACACCACACACAGCACCAGTGAATAACCATCCATCTATATTACATTAATATACAGCACAATAGAGATGTTGCACACATTAGTGCTCTTAATCCACACATTAACTAAATAAAAGGCCCAATTATAATGAAAGTATATGAAGTTTTTAAAGATAAACACCACATTTTCTCAGCAATCACTGTCTTGTCAGTTTCACTGCACACAGCACGGCGGAAAAGCTTTGTGAGAAAATCGAAGAGCAGCGTGATCCATGTCAGTTCTGCTCATCCCAGCTGCCATTTCCAGCATGGCTCTGCCTCCAAACATCACCATCCTCATTTGTACTGGAACACCTTGAGGCAGTGATGCATGCTATCCGACACCACTAGGTGGCGCTCCGGCAGCAAGGCCAAGCCCCATGGACTCTTCAGGCCCTGACTCACCAGGACCTGGCTCACACCCTGGGCAGAGTACATCACCACCCGGTGCTGCTGGCCCCAGTCCGCCACCAGCACATTTCCGTCGTCGTCGATGCACACTCCCCAGGGGTAAGACAGGACGGCTCCCATGTAGCTGCACACCCCTACTGTCCGGATGACAACCCAGCCAGGCCCCAACACCTTGACGCACGGCCCCGGGCTCTCCCGACAGCCCCTCTCTGAGACGGCCACCAACCCAGTGGTCAGGTTAGCAGACACCATGCAGGGCCGGTGGAAACCCCGGATCTCTGTGCTCTCCTGGACCGTGCCCGTCGTGTGCTTGAGCGTCAGGACGATCAGTGAGCCACGCCGGATGTCAGCCACGAGGAACTGGTCTAGGCGAGACACCGCCACTCCCCTAGGGGCCTCCAGCTCACCTTTAACCCCCAAACCGGTTCCTCCAAAGGTCTGGAGGTGGCGTCCATGTCGATTGAATATCAGCAGGCTCCTCGGGGTGGCGCAGCTCAACGCGATCAGCCCCTTGGCGCTCACGGCCACGTCAACATAGTTATGACGACGGCCGGACGAGCCCTCGGTGTGCGAGAGAAACACCTGCTGAAGGACGAGGCCCAGGGAATCCATGACCTGCACACGGGCGTTGCCGCAGTCCACTGCAAACAGCTTCCCCTGGGCCGTGGCATGGACTCCGGTGGGCAGACTGAAGTCAGACCGGCCAGAACCCTGTTTCCCAATCTTCCTTAGCAGATGTCCAGCCTCTGGGGTACGGCTGTGTCCACTGTCCTCCATCTGAGCTGGCTCTGCTGGCCCACCACGCCCTATGGCAGACACAGAGAGAGGCCGATACGCCTTTTTCACTCCATGAGGTCCTCTGAGCAAGTCAATACCGCCCCTCTGGATCCTGTGTGTCCGCTCCAGAGCTGGGGAAGCCAGAGAGTACTGGTGACGGCAAACACTGCACAGCCTGTGTCTGTCTTCTGTGGACGAGGATGGGCTCCTTGGGGACAAGTCCACCATGGACCTGGAAAGGTGAGGTCTCTGGTTCAGGGGACATGCGAAATTCCTGGGCGAGTTGGATGAAGATCTGCTAGCCTGGGAAGGTGTCTTCTCCATGCTCTTGGACTTCTTAAATGTGTGGTTATTCAAGCAAAAGCAGAGGCAGGGAGAGAGGCGCCCTCGGGGGTTCAGATCTACACAACTCTGGGTTCCCAGGGAGTGTCGATGGGGGATCCTGGGGAAGGAAGTTGTCACATGACTGTACTTAGAAGGACCTGTAGCGCAGTAGCATCTCCCTTTAGGACTGCTGGATGAGCGGTGGCTTGTAAACAGGACTTGGATTCCTTCATTTCTCAAGCTCTCCCTGGCACGTTGGGTCTTGTTTCCATTCCTGTCCACACCTCCTGAGTCCCCATCGCCAAGAAGAGGGTGGACTGCCTGGAACTTGCGCTTCCCCTGGGTATGTGACCGCAGGGGTAAAGGTTCCTCCTGGGATAAAGTCCCATCAGTAGTGTCCTGGAGCAGTGGCCGAGACCACAATCTTGGGAACTGAAGCTCCTCTCCTCTCCTGGAGGATAGAAATGTCTTTTGCACACGTCGTGGACTCGCTCTGACAGGTACTGAAGCTTCACCCTTACAATTTCTCTCAGCGTTGGGTGTTACCTGCTGTCCCTGCATCTCGCAGGTCTCCACTGCAAAGCTGATGCTCAGATCTCGAACCTGGACCTCTCCAAAAGTGACATGCCCAGGCCGAGACCCGGGCCAGAGACTGACACTCTTCAGGGAGAGGGTGGTCTCCCAGGGCTGCAGAAGCTGCAGTGCTCTCTGTAACAACTGGTCTTGCTTGGGGTTCCTCTGTACCTGCTGGCGTAGCAGGACAAGCTGCTGGAGCTTCCGGTCGATCAGCATCTGGGCCTTACGGACCATCGTGGAATTCTCTCTTTGCAGGTACTCCAGGCGGCACCAGATGTCCCGGCTGTCCTGCTCTACTCGCTCCACCAGGCGGTGCTCCTCCCTCCGTGCCCCCAGGACGGCCCTCTCTAGACCCTGGGCCAGAATCTTCACTTGGCTGACTTGGTGCTCACGCAGGTGCCTCAGTTCCCACTCGGCTCTCTCTAGGGCGGCCCAGCCGGGCAGGGGAGAGAGGGGGTCACCATGGGGGTGTCCCGGTGCAGACTGTGTCTTCATCCTTCCCTATGAACAGCCACGGAAGACAAAGTGAGCTTCCTATTTAAAATTCAGGAGGACAAAACTCCCAATCCTGGGCGTCATTAGGTCCGATAACTTGGGGCTACAGCCCTGAGTATTTTAGCCCCGATGCCAGTCTTCCTTTAAAAAATAAAAAATAAAAAAGTCCAGGTAAATCTGACTTGGCCCCCTCTTTTCAATAGCTAGAAACTCCCCTGCTCCAAATGAAGATGCATTAGTGAGTATAATCTGAGTAATCTGATATCCTGTTAGCCAGTTTGAGACAGACTTTGACTCCGTCTCATTGCAGCTGATGCCTTCTTGATCTTCTGTCTAAAGTACTAAAACCTGCTTGCGGAACCTCCTTCTCTCTGGGAACTTGCACTGCAGGAAGTGCGAACCTATGAGTTTAGGAAAGAGACAGACGGTGCTGGTGCCAGAAATGCTGAACTGAAACCTCAACTCAGCACCTGAACTCCCTGCTTGGCTCAAAAGAGGCCCCTGGTCATAAAACAAATTCTTCGGTTTAGTGGACCAGACGGAAGCTCGAAAAGTCAGCCTCGGGTTAAGGCTTGTCTGCTCTGGGACGTCAAGCACGAGCAGTTGATAAGGCAGCTCAGTAGCTAGCTTGAGACACAACAATCATTTGGACCCACCAATTAAATAAACATAAACCAAGTGAGCCAAGCACTCAACACACTTTAAAAAGTGGCATGCCCATCCAGATCACGTAACACATCCACACTCATATTACGTATTGCATTTTGCATGAGGGGGCTTGTTTATAATGCATTGTGAGGTCTCGTGTGACTGCAGGCAGCAGTCAGGGAATTTGGCTCGACCGAATTCTGCTGCATATATCTTCAGATTCTTAAAACAAGATCTGGTTTATGCAGCTGGCCAGCATAAAGTCTGACAATACATAAAATTTATCATAGATTTCTACCAATTCCAGCTGGTCCTTCTCTTCCCCAGGAAACCTATGCTTAAATTCATATTCACTGCAATCTATACCTGTGGACATTGAGTCACAGTCTACAGGTATCTAAAGGTATGTGCAGGTACAGTGCTCACAGAAAGTCTTGCTTAATTCTGTAATGATGTTGCAAATGTACTGGTTTCATAACAGAAGTCCAATGACATGCAATGTTTAATGTAACTTTGTTGACTGATTCATTCAGTTCTGTTCTTGCATTTTGCTATTAGATCCTTTAGTCATGGGCTCCCAAAGGGATAATAAACACAAATATTTGGTGTTATTGCAGAAGTGTTACTAATTTAAAAGAACCCAATGATGCTTGTCAAGGAACTCTGCAACTCAAACAGCTCTTATAGAACTATAATTTGGGTTTCAATTACTACTTAAAATGATTGTTCTAGTTTAAAACTTCCAGTTGTTTCTAATGTGATATATA
>JAODLC010000001.1:44951789-44968466 GCA_026781145.1 Hippopotamyrus pictus
GCTGGGCCGCCTCAGTCCCCATAAGCCTGTTGTAGGCTGGGCCGCCTCAGTCCCCATAAGCCTGTTGTAGGCTGGGCCGCCTCAGTCCCCATAAGCCTGTTGTAGGCTGGGCCGCCTCAGTCCCCATAAGCCTGTTGTAGGCTGGGCTGCCTCATTCCTCACAAGTCTGCTGCGGCTTCCTAAACATGGCAAACTGCTGCACTTCCAAGCTTCCCATCACAAGTGCAGCTCGCCTCCTCACTGAAGCGACCCACTGAAATCTTCCTGTGCCTATTGCCTCACACCCCTTAGAGTCCTAAACATCAATCACATGCTTAAAAATACTAAAAATATATATATTTTTAAAAAACTGACTGAATCAAATACTAGAAAAGCAGTCATTTGTGAAGCGGATTAATGATTAACACTTCTGAATGGCACAGTAATCTGTCTGATATGGGATAGATTTGGATGGATTTGCTCTCTCCACTGCCTCCAAAATCTTGCTCTTCTGATTGGCTGGCCACACCCAGTCTCAGCCAACTGAAACAGATTGACGTAATTTCAGGGATTTTCAAGTCATCTTAAAATACTGCTTAGCAAAAGTGAAACTGTCACTAGCACTAAACAATGGAGAAAAAAAAAAAAAAGTCTCACGCGTCTACAGAATACACAAACAATACGCGATGAGTCACATGACATGTACGGTCAGTGGCGTGACATGCAGAAGCTTGTGCTTAACGCCCATTAAACTGCCGTGCTATGGCTAACAAATGTGTACTTTGGAGGGGGGCAGGGATGGAGGTGGTGCAAAACAGCAACAAAACAACACCCTAACAGTGAAGTGCAGCGTCGTGAGAAATTAGTGCAAATATTCGACGATAAGCAGGGCAACACTGTAGGTGTGCAAACTTAGGGAGAAAGAGCAAAACTTGCAGAAACGGGGGAGCAGTGAACACATCCACAATGCCTTCGTGAACCAGGGCATGGAGGGTGTCTATCTGGGGGCATGCAGAAGCAGTGTGGTGAAAGAAACTCCTTACTAGCATAAACAAATTTAAACTTAATCTTAAACTTAAGCTTAAACTTGCACCACCTAGCAGGGGTGGCAAGTACATTGACTTGGTACCTGAAATTACTTCAACAACGACTTGTGCTCCAAAGCAGTCAGGACACTCGAAATGGATTCAGAAGACAGAAAGGTCAGCAGACAGGGATGTGGCCCTTACACTGAAATAGGAGAGTCTGAATCCCTCAGCAGAAACTCAGAACCCCAGTACACGACATCCAGGAGTACTGATCTGAGCGCGCACCTCACAGACGAAGACAGACAGGACAGTGAAACCTCACGCCGGCAGGGATCTGAAGGGCAGCAAGGCCCAGCAAAGGTCACATGTGTTTAAGAGCGACACCGGCTGCGTGCTGGGCTAGACAGCTCAGAGCAGCCGCACCAAACGAGGACAACCCAGACCCAGTCCTTCCATCCATCCATCCCTCCCTCCCAGGTGCTGATATGTATTAAAAGTTCACTAAAAATGTAAAAAAGAAAAGCAAATGAGACCTAAAAACGCATTTAAAAACCGTACATTTTCCAGTTCAGATGCCCAGACAGGCGACGTGAAGCAGGGGCTATGTGGAAAGCCAAATGCACTCCAGATACTCATCGGCCACTTCCCAAGGGGTCAGTCATGTGATCAGCCACAGGGCTCGTCAGGCTGGTCTTCCTTTCCGGTTCTTAAAAAAAAGCGTGGATTTCCTCAATCCTGAGCCGCCAAGCACCCACCCCATCTCCATCCTGAGAACTACATTTCCCACAAGCCCCGTGATTGTGAGGAGACACATCTAAGCTAATACAGAGCACAACCTTGGGTAGGTCTGTAGCTGAATCTCACTAAGCTATTAGCCTACTGTGACAATGGTGTGTGAATATACAGGGCACCCCTAGCTCTGTTCTAAGCTTGAGTGTGTACTGCCTACACACATAAATAGTATTTACACTATATGCAATTTTCTAAAGTTGTACAAGAAGAACGCAGCTTTCTAGAAAAGAGCGTTTTATAAAAGACAGCTTGTTATCACTGCAAACTCCCTCTGAGCTCCACACTGCCCCATCTGTTCAGATATAGCAATGGCAGCATATCACTCTTCTGCCCCCTGGCTGCGGGGAAAAGGCATGGCGACCGCATGTTCCTGCGCCAGGGCGGCCAACTCCTTGAGGAACTCTGGGAAGATGACGGCGCAGTAGACGGCGTTTTTAACGCGCAACGCCTCCGCTTGCTTCTCGATGCCCGAGCCGTGGCCAGCACTGCCCCTGAAGAGGGCGCTGTGCAGCGACTGGCCGCCGTCGCGCACGTGAGCCAGTGCCAGCTGGGCGGCCTGCCGCGCGCGTGTTGGGCTGTTGGTGTGCCGAAGGATGAGGTCTCCCAGCGACGGCTTGCGGCTCTTCACTGCAATGCAAATGCAGGGAATGAGAACAGGGGCCTCTATCACAAAGTCAGATTTCTTCCATAACCAGAAAGCCTGTCAGATTTAAGGTACCCCAACTTAAATAGACTATAACTTTGTTCATTTACATTTAGCCCAGACTACCTTAAAGCCGACAAGTTATCCGGCTAAGCAAGAAATCCTGTGATACAGGCCTCAGGAAACACCTCATGGTGTCCCACTCGTTTTCCCAGAAAGTCAACACAGCACTTTCTCATTCTAAAAATCCATCAGGCTTTAACTAGCCAGGAGAATGGGCTGTACCCAATGGCAAATACAGCTATGGAGACAATTAAGAGGCCACTTTTTCAAAATCTGTTTTTTTAAATCCTGGATTAATTGTGGTTCTGTTGGCAGAAGGCTACGCTGAGCAGCAGGTTGCTTCCAAGTTCAAAATGTCTAAGACAGCAGCACACAAGAATAAGATGAAGCGGGAGACACTGAGAACAACCAGAAACCAGCCAGGTAAAAGCCAGAAATGACATTCTAACGCCAGAGATGACCGTTAACTTATCCGACAGTTTCTCATGAATCAGAGGTTGACATCAAGTGACCTTCCAAATGAATGGGAAACATTATGTGCACTTAAGTGCAGAAGTGCACTGCTAAGACAGTTCATATCAGGCTCCTAGTAGGAGGACTGAAGTCCCATAAAGCAAGGATGAAGCCCTTCATTAATGAGAAACAAAAGAACCAGGCTGCAGTTTGCAAAAAAATATTTACAGATACACCATCATAAATTGAGAAATGAGTGAAACAAAAACATTTTGCTGAGGTCTCTATTTTTTCCAGACCTGTATAGGGGCGGGACCAGAAGCTGACTGGTCCCCCAGAGTGCCCACCCTCCTGTCACTCACTGAATCCAAACAGGTCATTGGCCAATGAAAAGGCCAGTCCCTCTATATGAATCATGGGCCCTCATCTTAAAAACTCTAGGATTCGGTCATATCGGTAATTTGTAAAATGGACAGCAGAGGGAGCCGTGGCCACTCGCCTAGTGAGTCGGAGCGGCGCAGGCTGGGGACGCTGACGGGTGAGTCGCTCCAGTCCAGCTTCCCGCGGGCGGCCAGGTAGCGCCGGGCCTTCCTCAGCATGCCCGGGAAGTCCTCCTGGGCCGCCGCGAAAGACTCGATGCGGTTCTTCACGGATCCCAGGACCTGGGATCAGAGAATAGGGATGGTCCAGTAAAGTGGTGACTGACCGACGGGCCACGGGGGGCGGCGGGTGGGTCTACCTGGATAAGGGACTTGACGCTGGGCTGGAAGACCATGTTAGTGTTGAGGAGGAAAGAGCGGAGCAAGGGCTGAGGGTAGCTGGCCAGCTGGGCCACGATGCCCGTCAGAAGGATGTTGACGTAGAGGGAGTTCTGCAGCATGTTCTCCAGCTTGGTGAAGAGCACGGCAATGAAGGGGCCTGCAGGGGCCGCCGGAGACGCAGTGAGACACGGCCACAGGGAGCAGGGGACCGGCATCCGCAGGACAGGCGCTGCGTGTACACTCACCTGTGTAGGGCTGGGAGGGGGGCTGCCCCGTCAGGCGGGGGGAGCCGAACCCCCCCGTACCCGTGCCCTCGGGTCTGGGCTCCGTCACGGAGAGCTCTGACTCGGTGGGGGAGGGGGTGCGGACACGGGCGGCGGGGGTGTCCCTCAGGGCGTCCACCCTGCCGTCCTGCACCCTGTCCTCCAGCTCCCGCAGCTCCTGGTTGAACGCCTCGATGCTGATGCCCCGGCCATCCCCCGCCGGCACGCGCTCAAGGAGCTCCTCGATCAGGCTCTCCACCGACTCCAGCCCACGCCCCGCGGCCAGATCCGGAGGGCCCGTGTCGCGGGAGTCCGAGGACGCCGCCTGGGGGGCGGACACCTCCTGGAGGGGAGGCGACTCTGTATATCCGTCCTGCGGGGCAGCATGGACTCCCAAACATAAATCCCTCCTGACCTTCTTTACCTCCATACCCCCGTCCTGTCCTGTCCCATTGTACAGGGCCTCTGATGCCCCCTGGTGGGCCAATGGGGGCGGGGGAGGGAGGACGGGCACGGGCGGTGCGTCCAGTGGGAGCTCCTCCCTCTGCAGGGTACGCTTCTTGCTGCGGGGAGTGAGACTGATGCAGTTCTTACTGATAGTGATGTCCCACTCTCCACTGTCCCTATCTGACGCACCCCAGTCTAGACGGGCCGCTGCTGCCCTCTGCTGGCTGGGTGGAGGTACAGGCTCAGCGGGCGGTGGCGGGGGACAAGGGGCACTGTGGGGGGAGGGGTCTTCTCCATCATAGGGAGCAGACCAATCCCGACACGCCCAGGCGCACAACTCGATCCCGCGTCGGGCCTCATGGAGGTACTCCAGGTAGCCCGACTCCCAATCCCGCCCCTCTCCCACCTGGTGGGCGGGGCTCTCTGGAGACGGGGGAGTTACTTCCTGGCCGGGCTGGGAGGACACGCCCCCTCCACCGCCCTGCTGGCGGATGAAGAGTGCGAGGCGGGACGGAGTGCTGGGTTTGGAGTGTACCGGAGACTCCGTGCTGGGGCTGCTTGGACCTGTGAAGACGAGCATGATTCCCTCATCACCATCACCCACCATCATTGCTCTCATCAATGCTTTATTTCCATTCTGCCTCTGGCCAACAACCATCTGAAATAATTTTCACTGCTAGTCCTTCAAAATGTATTATGTTTTACTACAGCCACTGGAACATTTACCTCCTTACGGCTCTAAACTTACAGCAAGCCATCACACACTATCTCCCACCTTTACCCCAGAGGGCAGAATCTTCCTCCTGGTCTCCAGGTGGTGCCATGTCCAGCCTGCAGCACTCGGGGATGAGCGAGAGGAACTTGTGGGCCGACTTGCCATAGAGGTCGGCCTCCCTGATTGCGCGACGCTGGCTCAGCATAACGTGAGTACAGGGCAGCAGGTACCTGAAACGCAGCAGCCCGTCAGCGAGGTCCGGCCCCGGGGGTGTGGCCCGAGACGGAGCCCAGGGTGGGCCACACGCACCTGAGAACAAGCTGCAGCATGAGGTCTTCGCAGTTGAGCGAGAGCAGAGTCCGGAATAGGCTCAGGGACACCATGCAGAGCTGCGGGGCCGGGAGACAGGCAGGAAGTGTGAGCTGCAGACCCTCCCAGCACAGGAAGCGCCAGGAAAACTGCCCCCCCCCCCTCACCCGAGAGTTGCTGTTAATGCGCATGAGCAGCGTGTCCAGGATGGCGTCGTTGTCATGGCGATGTAGCAGCAGGAAGCGCAGGAAGGTCTTGAGCAGGGTGGTCTCCGTGACACTGCGCAGGAAGAGGTCGAGGTATGCTGTGCTGGCGATCATCTCCTCCACCGAGGACTGCGACGACAAACACAGGCTGCTAAAGGCTACAAAACAACTAATCGTATCACTGCACAGAAGATACCATCGGGGTACTTGTGCTTGTATCTTCTGTGCGGTGATACGATTGGTGGAGCTCGGAAGAAGAAAATACGTTCACACATTAAACTGCTCACTACAAAGTCTGTGGATTCATTTCAATAACCAGGTCATGATTTCTGGTAAGTGACATTGCTGTTGGATTTTTAAAATGTATTTTTCTGGTCCTTTAATCACCACAGAAAGAATGCCATTCACTCCCAGTATATTCAAGTAAAGACTGACATTTCTACAGGCGATATCTCCAAAACTAGATAGCACTAAAGTCCCTCTAAAACATAGCTTTTAAGTTTTGGGGTGAACTGCCCCTTTAAATGAACTTCCCGTGAAAAACTACGATATTATGTCTGTCAAAGTGAGTCATCTAAGCAATTTCTAAAGCTCTCCTAAAGTCACCCCAGCATTTGCAGCAACCATCCAATACTCCCGTGTATTTTTTGACTCATCTACTAGAATACCAGTTTTGGATAATCAATACCTCATTGAGTCAATTAACCAATTAATTAATTGATTAATTGAGCTGGTTATGAAATTTTATGAATACATGGAACGGCTGAGGTGTCGCAGAGGAGAGGTTCGGGGACTGAAGCGGTGTTCATCTAGCCATCCAACTAGATATCAGTAACTTTTTGACTGACTAAGACTGCACAGTGATGGTAAGACAACCACACAGCATCATGGTCATGTGGTCATGCTTAATATCTGTACAGGGCAGGTTCTCTTAAAATGGCACCGTCAATCGTGCAGAAAGGCCCCTCACAGTATCCCGTGTCACCTTGTGCAGGGCGGGTCCCATTACGGGAACCAGAAAGCCGTTGTGAACGTAATCAAGCAGCTGTCCTCGCACCAGCGGGTGTGCCACCTGCACCACGGCATTGCAGAACTCCAGAGAATTCATGAAGAGGACCAGCGAGGACACGCCCACCCAGTCCTCCCTCCGCAGCGCGTGCCAGTCGTCACCCCGCACCTCAATCTTCCGCGGCAGCGAGGAGTACAGAGCGCTCAGGCCTGTGGCCAACACCTGCATGGGGGGGGTCAGAGGTCAGCAGAGGTCAGCAGAGCTTACATCACTTTGGCATTCCGTTACACTGACCCTAAGCATCATGGGAAACAGAAAAACTAATAATCATTCGGGGAGGTAGGGAGGTCTGGGTAAAGAGGTGCAGGTTGCTGTCTGACATCACAAAATTACACGCGAGCGTGTGTGTGCAGTTCAGAGCCCTGACACCAAGGACAAGACCTGCCGTGTCAGGGGCAGGTGAGGGCAAGCGTGACAAATGGAGGCTCAATGTGACGAGGCAAAGCCCACAAGCCCCCCCCCCAGAACTGCTGCTGGACAGAGAGCTCGAGCAAGGGGCCGGAATTTTCCAAGAATGTTTTCCTAGAAAAACAAAACTTGTGTCCGACCACTCGCTGCCACGGGGGGGTGCACTCCCACATGGCTAAACACGTTTACTCGCCTGCCACAGTGGGGACACTGCACTGACACTGCGCATCACACCCGAAGAACAAAAACTTTTTGTTTTTTGAGCTTCTTTTTTTGGCAACGAAGGGGCATTTATTCATACGGGGGATGCTCTGACGTGATGTTTTTCAGCTGTACGAGGTTAGGAACACGTGTACGCTGGGACAAAAACCACAGCACATGGAGAAACACTCACCGGACAGAAATAGGAGTTTTCTGCGATGTAGCGAGCCACCGCGTCGCTCCCAGCGGAGGTCGCCATGACGAGCAGCAGGGCATCGCGCGCCTGCTGGCCCAGGGGCCCTTCCCGGTGGATGAAGGGCACCAGCAAGGAGAAGATGAGCAGGTTGGTGGCGCCCTGAGGGGCAGCGGTCTGGAACAGCAGCTCCAGCAGGGGGGGCTGGCGAGCCAGACACACACACACCTGGTGAAGCAGCAGCACCAGACTGCCTTCAAGTACGAGGGGGCACCCAGTAGGGGGGTTGGCACAGACTCCCAGTAGACTGAGCAGCGGGTGCAGGACTGCCCTGTGCTGGAGCAGGGGCTGCTGGGAGCGGCTGATCAGCATCTCAAACAGCTTCAACAGCGCCCCCTGGCTGTCGACGTCGAGGCCGCGCCGCAGGTACCATTGCACCAGCCGTTCCAGGATGTCCTGGGACACCACCAGCTCCAGGATGGGGCCCATGCACTCGGCGCCACCGTCAGCCAGAACCCCCGGCCTCTCCTCCGCCAGCAGACACAACATTTGGTCGGTGTGGTTCCGCACGGCGGTCAGGTCGTCCACCCCTGCCAATCCTGGGTCGCCACATTGATCCAGCACCCAGGACACCTGAGGAAACGAGCAACCCCAGCCATCAGAACAGGAAGCAGTGCCCTTTAACCTTTGACCCAGGGCGTCCCCCACCTGAGTTCATGCATGCGTGTGTGGTTCCTCACCTGTCTCCAGTGGTTCTCGAAAACCATGAGGCAGGTCTCGGGGTCAGCCGTGACCGGAGCAGGAGCTGCCATCTTTTGACTACTCCTGCCACCGGGGGGCCGAGGGTTCAAACGGCTCAGCCAGCTCATGCCGAATGCCGCACGGGTCAAAGGTCACAGGTCAGACAAAAGAAGGGCACTAGGATGGGTAAGAGAAGGGATGGGCGGGGTCCGGACAGGGAGGGAAGGGGAAAGGGGAGGGGGCGGAGGAAGCTCGGGAACCCAGGAGGCGGCCTATAAGGCGGCGGGTGGGCGGGACGATGATAGAGGACGTCAAGTAGGAGGCTGGGTGAGGTGGTGCTCCGCCTCCCTCTCGCCCCCCAGCAATCACTCTCCCTTGGCTGGGCGTCCCAGGAAAAGCGGCCGGTCGTCAGCTCTCTGGGGGCTCCCTGTCATCCAGTCTGGAGTCGGCACCACTCCATACCCAGCCTGCGAGCCCCCGGCCCTGACGAGGGAGGACCCAACCCAGTCAGAACCAGAAACAGAGAAGAAGGGCTTTGCCTGTCTGTCAGGTAGAATCTGGTAGACCGTAAAACCCCTGAGCACAACGTAAATGGTACCATGTGGGTGTTAGAGTGTAATACACTACAATAACAGTACTGTAACTCCAGTGTGCATGTAAACACTGGAGTAACAGCTGTGTAACTCCAGTATGAGTGTACAGTATACACTGCATGTAATGTAATGTACAGTAATGAAACCGCATACGAGTGTATACACTGGCCCTTATACTGCAGTACCATGCATAGTGCAGCATAACCAACATAATCTCCCACACAAAATGAACAATGGTGAAACCAATCATAAATGAAATTTATGTGATAAGTACTCTGTTCTGTTTAAAACGCTTTAAAATGCAAAAATATGCAAATATGCATTCATAACATGAAATTATGTCAAACATGACTTCGATGTAACCATTCAGGCAGAAGAAAATAGCAGCCCATGTTGCGTAACGCATAGCAAAGGCTCTGAAGCACTGGGGGCGTGGAATGCAGAGCCAAGAGCGTCGCATGTCAGCTTCATAACCGCCCACTTGGCTGCCCCAGCTTCCACTCGTTTTACAGTCCACTCCAAAACATCGCCTACGGATCCGAGTCGACTCGAGATGATTCATGCTGACGGGTACGCACATAGCACGCATACTGTCATCTATGCTCTCAAAACTGAAGGCAATTTAAAGCAAGTCTCCTCATACCCACACTACCCAGAATGCCCTGGGACACACCGTCCTGCCTCTCGTGCCCCTGCTACAGCGGTAATCTGTCACACAAGCTAGGAATCCCTTCCTTAGCTGCGCACCTAAAGGGCAGGGATGAGACAAAACGAACCGTCCACAGTTTCTACTTTAAGCTATTCCCTCTCAGTGCCGCGCTTCTGAATCCAGCCCTCGAGGGCCACTTTCCACAAAAACGTCAATGTTAACTTTATGTCCTTTATTAAAAAACAAAGACAACTTGAAGCTGCGCAAAATTTTACACGGTGTGAGACAAAAAAACAACAAGAAAGATAACAGGGGCAGATGGGTTCATCCATCAAAATCCTTGGCATAAGGTTCTTTAAGTTCTTATATGCTGACACACTTTACCCTAAAGGACATGTGTCCGTGTGGCCTTGATAGAGCTAGAACACTGGGCCGGCCAGCAGCAGCCTGATTACGTCACCCTTGTGGTGATTTATATATTACATCATCATATTAGCATACTGCCCACCACCAAGTCAGTTCCCAGTGTTAAACCTTGAGCCCAGAGCAGTGTTTCTCAGACCAGTCCTCAGGGAACCCCATTAAGTCCATATTTTCCTCCTTCCCTGCTCCCAGCACATCTGAACCAGACATTTGGTGCTCTTGATTGACTGGGAACTGGGAGGGAGCAAAAATGTGGACTGTCTGGAGGTCCCTGGGGACTGGGTCGAGAAACACTGGCCTACGGCTCACTTCAGCCTATGCACATACAAGGCCTGCGATTATTCACTGTGCAAGTATTTGTAATCTGCTGCCCCCACCAGGAGGAACCAATACGGCAGGCATTTTACATGAAATCACAGGCAGAAGAAATCCCAGCCCCCCCGTCCTCTGAGTCCGTACCTAAGAGTGACAACAGCACAGCCCATGCATCGACAGCCTCACGTGAAGGAAGCCAGAGTCAGCGGGCCAATGAACGACAGAGCAGACAGAGGAATGCTAGGCTCTAATTAAATGTCAACCAGGGGAGGGGAAAAAAAAAAAAGAGCAAGAATGTTCCACACACCTCAGGCCTGTCCACAACCGTTAGTTTCTGGCGCTCCACCCCTCTGGGCTGGGCAACCGAGACATGAAGACTTAGCAGCCCAGCAGCGTTCGTCGACAAGCCCCAACAGGGGGCGCTAGAACTACTCACAGCAAACATCGTGTCTTACCAGCTTATAAAATCTTTATAAGCCATTAAGTCCAGGTTAATTATTTGACAGAGGAGTGCTGCCCTCGGGACTCGTGTCACCATATCATGTCCACAGGAGGATCAGATTAAATGCCTGTGGACTTTGGTCACAGCCCAAAGCTGCTGAGAGACCGGGCCTCTGTACATTCACACGCACCTAGGAGACAAATATAACAGGCACGACTGTGGCATAGGTTCTAGACCCTCTCGCTGACATGAATTATACTGCGCTGGGTTCACACTACTAAAAACCCTACAGCTGCATTTCAAACACACAGAGACAACCTGCACACACTGACACTCACCAGGCATATCACACACATAACGTTCTGCATATAACAGCAAAGACTGGAAACAGACTGTAACAAAGGTTCTTTGACTTAATGTTTTACCAGCTATAAGGCTATTACAGTTTTTATGTACTATCACAAAACGCAGACGCCTGACTTGGTTTAAATATTAATGCTTCCGTGAATTTTCTTTCCTCATCATGTTTTCGTATCGGATTTTACATTTTTAAGGTGTGTTTTAACAGCATGCTTATGACATATCGACAGCAGTACAGTAGTGAATTTCAACATATAATATCTGGGAACCATTTTTCCCGAAACAGACAGACCAAGGAATATGCAATTATAAAACCAAACTAAACGTTTATATAGGTCAAAGATCAGGTGGTTCGTCTTTGCTGTGTCCCTGCATACACATAAAGGCACAAAAAAATCATTTAATGGAAGAAAATGATCCTGACGTTTAAAAAAATGCATTTTTTTACTACAGCAAAGACACGTGGTGCTGGAAGAGACTGTTTGTGGCCAGGAGAGCACAGTCAGCACAGCATGACACAGGACAGCAAACAGCCTGTTCCCTGCCACTGAAATGGGCCATTATCAGAGTGGCACAGGTGGGCAGATTTGTTACAGCTCCTCTCAATCCAGTCTGTCTTGTACAGGTTTATAAGGTCACACTGTATGACTGCCATTTCCCTGTTGCACCAACAGCCCGGACTGAGATGTAAACACCAAACACAGAAGCTGGCAGACGCTTGATATGGGGAGATCAGTTATCCGGAGCTTGACCGGACACCGGGAAAGAAGCAGCCCGCAAACAGGCTCTGAGCCCAGGACGGAGGTCAGGGACGAGGCGTAAAAGCCTTTGCAGAGGGAAATGCTGTCCTGATCACTGCCTGCTTTCGTGTCGGAAGCAGCACAGGTCAGTCATTACAGACCAAAGTAATAAAACATCTATCCGACATCTAACCAACATAAAATCATCATCTATCCTGTATCTATTCCGTATTTATCCAGGACTATCCAGAATTTATCCAGTATCTAATTAATTTCCAACCAACACCTGTCAAGCATCTGAACGGCGCCTAGGGAGCATATAACCAGCATCTATCTATAATATAAACAGCTAAAATCTAACCAGCTAACCTTCAGCAGCCCGACTAATGACAGGACGCAACCACAGGACGCTGCCGCCTCATTTGGTTAACGTTCCGGCACGGGCTCACGCCTGTCGGGGGGTGAACAAGGTGCGGTCTGGAGGGGTCCGGGAATCCGGGGGGCGGCCCGTTACTCACCTGGCAGATCCGCGCAATTTTCTGTGCCCCTGCTCGGTGGGAGACACTGATTCTCATTCCAAGGCGGTCATTTGGGCGGACCGGTTCCGAAAGGCAGAGCAGCGCGCCGCGGGCCGACACACGGCCAGGTATCCGCACTCGCCACCGCTCCCTGTGTACGTTTCTCGAAGTCGCTCCCAACGTATTTTTTTCCGAACCCAAGATCACTCTACTAACCAACGGCCATCTTACTCGGACTCCGCACACACACCCTCACGCAGCGGCGTGGTGACGTCATCGGCAAGCGCGGCCCCGGGGCGCGGCGACGTCTTCAGGAAGCGCGGTCCCGGGGCGCGGCGACGTCTTCAGGAAATGTGGACCTGCCTTCAGAAAATCGTCCCAAGGGGCGCTTGTCTGTTTTTCCGACCCAGTTGTAATACTGTGAATTCATTTTACCTACCTTACATACAGAGTGAAATATATTGAACGTGTTTGGAAAAAGGAGAAGGTTGTTCTAGTTTTCCCCCAAAATTGACACCTATTAGACGTCCCCCAAAATTATTTGCAAAAAATCTTATTTCTTCTTATTTCCAGTATATTGAAATTAATTCAATACGAACAGTCATATGCAGGCCTACGTTTTATTTAATATATAAATAGCAGCCTAACATTGTTTGCAAATCTTTATTCCATGTGATATTTAACTAAACACTTAAAAAATAGCAAACCGGTTCTGTCTGAAGTACTGGAACTATCACAACTCATTGACACTGATGGTTCGGTATACCCATTTATTACCTCTGTCTCACTGAGCTCTGATAATATGCCTGACTGACCAGCAGACCTACACTGACCGCATCAAATTATTTACATAATTTAGATTCATTTCTATTTATTGCCTCCGCAAATCCTTTATTGTGGATCTCAATAAATGTTATTCATAGAACATTAATGTATTGTTTATCTATCGATCTATACACACACACACACATTCTACAGGTCATGCTGAAATACTAAAATGTTTGCAGCCAGCTCCTTTTCTCCAGAATTATACCTAGACAGTTCTAACAAAGGGAACCAGCTGGGGCACTCGTTCCTTGGGGCATGCACCTGTCCGTGCTGCTATGGAAACAATGCTCCTCGGGATTACAGGTGAGCACTGCTGTCGTCATAGAGATGGAGGCATGTGACCAAACACCTGGCATCGCCATTCTGCAGGCAAGGCGCCCCAGGCTGGCATTCTCAGCAAAGAGCTCTGCAGTAGACACACTTGCGGGCTCCCCGTGCACGACGTTGGGGTTGAGGTCACCTTGTTGCACGGCCAGGGGCTTTGGAAAGCGGGATGAGTCGCTGGAGAGAGCTACTGCGGAGGCAGGTCATGCAAAAGGTGGCAGAAGAGAAAGAGGAGGGAAAGAATCGGAAAAATCTGTTCGAGGTCAAAGACAAGCTGAAGTGAGTAATGATGAAATGAGTACATCATGCTGACCTTCATCTTGTGATGTTAATCTAGTTCACTGTAGAAACACTGGCTTGCTTATTAATCACTGAATACTCTGTAGTGATCTGACATGTAAAAAGTGCTTTGTGTCTAACCCCCCTTTCATTCACTTCCTCTGGTCAAACAGGCCCTTCAAGTTATACAGATAATTAGCAGCAAAACATACACATACTGATTTGTATTGCTTCTGTTTTTTTCTCTTGGCCCATGTGTGTACAGTTGGAAAGAGTGGACAGTTGACCCATCAGAAGAGTATTATTATGCCTGGCTTCAGATCATGGTGTTTCCTGTGCTCTACAATTGGGTGATCATCATCTGCAGGTCTGACCGAGCTCTGAACAGAGGTCTTCACATACTCAAAAGTTCTAGGGGGAGTATAGTTGAGCAGAAATATGAACTGGTACAGAGACTCAGTCAAATTTCACAATAGAATTGTATGAACTAACACCTTTATTGACTCTGTCATGCAGAATGTGCTTCTATGACATTGACTATAACTACCTGGCACTATGGCTCACCCTTGACTACATATCTGACCTCCTCTACATGGCGGATATTATAATCAAGTTCCGTACAGGTAAGGTCACATTCCATAGGGGCCCACACAGGGCAGAGGGCAAACCTGACTGAGTCTGTGCAGAAGCCAAGGAGCTAGATGATCTTATCAGCCAACCCTCCTGATCGTCAGACCAGTGCTATGGGTATAGTGAGAGGAGAACTACCTGGAAACAGCACCAGACATGTCGTCAGCCCTTATTTAATGTGTTTGTGTTGATCGGTGCTTCAGTGTCAGAAGTTCAGATGTTGCTTTTCAGTTTGGTGGAGGCTTGAGGGGACTCTTATTTGAGCAAATCATTTATACTTTGAAGTAAAATCTTTAATTAACAATAATGATAATTCAGATGTGGTGTCAGAAAACTCGTTTAAGGAGGAATTGTAATGGTGATGTTTCTCAATATTTTGCAATGTTCCCCTTAAAATATGTAATACAGAATTTATTCTTTTTCATTTTTAATGATTGCTTATTTATAGGGTTAATTCATGTGAAAATATTAGTACAGTGTTACCTTGGTTCTCGAACTTAATCCGTTCCAGACTCCGGATCGAATCCTAAAAAGTTCGAGTTCTGATCGAATTTTTCCCATAAGAAATAATGGAAAACCAATTAATTGGTTCCCGCCAATTAACACCTAAATATGTTTTTTTTTTTCTTTTAGCATTTAAACACAAAATGAACAGAATAAAACAAGAAGAGCATTTTTTTCTTAATGGCTTTCAAAACGATAAAGATCTTATCCCAACATTACCCCTGTCCTACCCCGATCGTCCAGTCCTTCCGTGTGCCACGCCCCCTCGTTAACCTCGTGTGGGATCCCCATGTGATCAGCTGTTTCTGGTTGAGGTCATTAGTCCTCTGTATTAAGTCCACGTTTCAGTTTGTTTCCCCAGTCCGGTCATTGGGTGTGTTCGACTTGCTTAAAGCTGGCTTAATGCAACGCAATGTGATTCTGACGCAGTGCATTATGGTTAAATGCATTGCGACCTCACACCCGGCTGCACAAACTGGAATTGCCTCCGTGACAACACACCTTTGCCCTTATTGGCTGAAGAGTTTAGTTACTGTACACGCATGACGTTTGTATTCCAGGCAGTTCCGATGCGTAATCTTCAATTTCTCCCGAATATCACGTAAAGCAGTGAGAAACTGGTTTTCAGTTAATTTACGTGGTAAAATAAAGTTAAAATAAATGACATAAATGGTGTAATAGTACACGAAAGTTAGTGGTTTATTTATTGTTAGTTACTGTAATGTACGTGCGCTGCTTTATTTGGTTAATCGTCCAGTCTGTGAAGAAGGCATTCAAGTAAGAATTGCATTGTAGTATGACTCATTTCCTGGCGCGTACAATTTATATTAGGTCAGTGTTCACGGTTCAACTTCTGATATTCAGATCGAGTTCTAGGTCAAACTGGTTTGTTTGACTTTCAAGAAATTCGAGTTCTAGTGAGTTCGAGAACCGAGGTACCACTGTAAATGTGTTTTGTCCTGCTTAAATTTCACAAATTATTAAAGATATTGTATTTAGCACAATAAACTGAAGATACTTAAATACGGTTAATGAGATTCAAATTTACAGGAAGTCCTCAGGTAACATAAATTGAATGGTGTCTCAGGCTTTCTCACCGCTATATTTACTGATGTTCAGTAGCATGGACCTGTCCTGGCAAGGGCAAGATGGGCAATCGCCCAGGGCGGCATGGTTCAAGAAGTGCCAGGAGGTGCCCACACATCAATGTCAGATACTGGCACAATTGTGCAAAAAGTGCTGCTGTCGCTTATCTGAGTGTCAGTTAACTGGCATATTGATTAATATTCAAAGACATCCAAGTGCATCTGAGATCAGTCTCCAAGGGCGCCATCTTATAAGAATCGCTAATTTCATTTTCACTGTAAATTGAATTCTGTTAGTAATCTCAAACTCCTATTATTCTCGCATAGGGGTATCAAAATCAAAAATTAACCTGTTTTATAAGGTGTATTATTATCAGTAGTAGTAATTAATTAATTGTTTAATTAAATAAAAAATTTATATATTAGAATAATAGGTGACTCTGCCTAAGAAGTTGCCCTTTAAGTTGTTTTTTTGTTTTATATCATTCACTCATACAAATCAGAGTGCTTGTGGAATCCAGGTAATAACATGCACACACCCATACACTTAGGGTGACCACCTAATCCATGTCAGGAGAGACACTATGAGCTACAACAGGATTTGTAAACTACCATTTCATCCATTTCAATTAAAAGGACCTTAAGCACTGGGTTCTTGCTGTGTGCTGATTGGTCAGTCTCCTATAATCATGCATATGTGTCAGTAATGTTAATGT
>JAODLC010000001.1:44968566-44983795 GCA_026781145.1 Hippopotamyrus pictus
ATGTTAATGTGAAACAGCTGGATGAGTCTTTCAATCTAGGAACTAACCAAACATTTTAGCCGAGCACAGAACCCTTTATTAGCATCCCTCCTGACATGGATTAGGTGGTCACCCTACATACACTGGAGCCCGAAATCCCATGTGACCATGCTGACGTCGCCCCCTGCAGGGTACCTGGAGCAGGGCATCCTGGTGCGTGACCTAACACGCCTGCGGCAGCAGTACACGCATTCCTCACACTTCCTGTGGGACGTGTTGTCGATCCTGCCCACTGACCTGCTGTACTTTCGGCTGGGCATCCACTGCCCGCTGGTGCGGGTCAATCGCCTTCTGCGTTCGCCCAGGCTGTCGGAGGCCTTTGACCGCATGGAGACCCGCACATCCTACCCCAACATCTTCCGCATCTCCAAACTCATGCTTTACATTTTTATACTCATCCACTGGAACTCCTGCCTCTATTTCGCCCTATCCGATTACATTGGCTTCGGCTCAGACTCCTGGGTGTACCCGAACATCTCCGACCCTGATTTTGCCTCCGAGCGCCGGCAGTACTTCTACAGTTTCTGGTTTTCCACGCTGACCCTCACCACAGTGGGGGACACCCCAGACCCCCAGCGCGAGGAGGAGTACCTCTTCATGATCGCCGATTTGCTCATCGCCGTGCTGGTGTTCGCCTCGGTGGTGGGCAACGTGGGGAGCGTGATCGTCAACTTGCGAGACCAAGACAACGTCTTCTTCCCCAACCACGAGCTCGTGAAGAGCTACCTGCGGAGCCGACGTATTGACAAAGAGCTGCGCAACCGCGTCAACAACTGGTATCAGCATCTGCACATCAACAAGAAGATCACGCGGGAAAACGAGATCCTGCAACAGCTGCCCGGTCGTCTACGCACGGCGATTGCTGTCAGCGTACACCTGCCCACTCTCTCCAAGGTCACCATCTTCCAGAACTGCGAGACCAGCCTGCTAGAGGAATTGGTTCTGAAGCTTACACCCCAGGTAAAGCCAAACCACCACCACAGGGGGTGATACACTGAAGTTGACTCCGTAATCACTACATTTTTGGACCTACTGCTGATGTTAAGCTCAACAAAGCACCCAAAAAGCTTCAGTATGACTTGTTTCTAGCGCCATGAGAATGTGCTACTGCTTGCATGTGGTAGTTGTACATAAACAAAGTACAAAGTAGAAGGAAAATGTTTGGTTCAGAGAGATACCCAATCAGATTGTAAAGGACATAGGTCCAAGCAACTAGAGGAGGTGGGACCAACCAATCACATGTCTTGATCCCACTTTCTCTAGTTGCTTGGGCCCACCTCCTTTACAATCTGATTGGTTATCTCTCTGAACCAATCATTTTTCCTTTTGCCCTCAGAACACTTTTGTATAAGTAAAACTCCCATTAGCCTGCTACTCCCATCTCTCGGTACAGGTATACAGCCCTGGGGAGTATGTCTGCAAGAAGGGGGATGTAGGCCATGAGATGTACATCATCAAGGAGGGCAAGCTAGCTGTGGTGGCCGATGACGGCGTCACACAGTTCGCCGTGCTGAGTGACGGGAACTTCTTTGGAGAAATCAGCATTCTCAACATCAAAGGTAAAGCATGCTTTTCTGGAGAACATTTGACATCCAGTTCTTCAGACATCATGGGTTTATGCTGATTCTCTTTAAGGGATGTGTTTTGGAATGTTAGTTGCCCGTATGATTTCTTCTCCAAGGAAACAAATCTGGCAACCGGCGTACAGCAAACATCCGCAGCATCGGACACTCAGATCTTTTCAGCCTGTCCAAGGAGGACCTGACCGAGGTGCTAGCTGAGTTCCCGGCAGCTAAGCGTCTCCTGGAGGAGAAGGGCCGGCAGATCCTTACCAAGATGGGCATGTTGGAGGACACAGACACGGGCGACGGCAACCTGAAAGAGGAGGAGAAGATAGAACAGAAGGTGGAGAACTTGGAGAACGGCTTGGGCACCCTGCAGACCAAACTGGCACGACTCATGGCTGAGCTGGAGTCCAGCGCTCACAAGATGGAGGCCAGGGTGCAACAGCTGGAGAAGGAGATGGAGGAATGGTCAGGTGAAGAAGCGAGTGACGAAAGAGGGGGGAAGCAGACGGGTGGAGGAGTGGATTCTGAGGCAGGGCAACTGCAGGAAAGAGGATGTAAAGAAAAGAACATTAAAAAACACTAGTTGAAGCCAATGTAGAGCACGATGGAGTGTCCACTGATGAAAGAGAAGGCAGGGTTGTGTCTTCTGGAATGGAGAAGACAGACGGGGGAAATGGAGTGGAAGGTGTGGAGGAGGGACACCACAGAAACAAATAAGATTCAGAACAACTCTGATAAGTGTATATATTATTCTCATCATATATACTGAGAAGACAATAATGCTTCTTGAATGACTGTCTGTAAAATGATTTTTGTAATATGTTTTGCCATTATTTGCAAAAGTTTTATTTGTTCTTATTTCCAGTTTATTCAAATAAATTTAATGTATACATTATATATATATATATATATATATACTGAGAGAAGAAAATTAAGGAAAGGACATTAAAAAGCAAACAAGAAGCAAAAACTGGGAGTTTGTGCACAAGAAACAGCTGGAAATTGCAGAAGTTTCATAAACGGGAAGGATATGGAGCATGAAGGGATGAGTCCCTTTGTTTAAAGTGAATATTTTGAAAGTTGTCCGGTTGTAAAAAGTTCTTTTTTTCCATCTCAAGCTTTTTCAAGCTTATTCCGAATGGTAATGACGAAAATCCAAAGAGGTGCCTCGTCATTTTCATCATAATACCACTAGATGGCAGAAGACAATTACGTTTCGAATGACGGTGTGTAAAATAAGTTTTTTTGAGAAAGGTTTTGGGCGTAATCCAATTCATTCATAGAAATTTAATATATGCAGTCATATGTAGCCCTACGTGTGATTTAATATATATATTAAACAAATGGCAGCCAAAATTCTTTGCCAAACTTTATTCCGCGGGATATTTAATTTAACCACGTGACGTGCTATCTGTAGTAGTGGAACAAAACTACTTTTGTATACCCACGTGTTATCTGTCTCACTGAGCTCTGATTATCTGACTGACCAGCAGACCTACACTGACCACGCCAAAGTCTAATCCTGATGGATTAGGACCTCGTCCCTGTTCATCTTGAATCACACAATGTACATAATTTTGCTTTAACAGCGATATATGCGATTCCCTAAATAACAGTAGGACATGTCGCGTACTGTAATATACACTGTCCATATCTTCAACTCGACAGACGCTGTAAGTGCCGTGTTGTCTGACCGTACAGTTATACTAGCTCAGTGTCAAACTCAATGTCCACTTATGAGATCTGACTTTGGGAGACAGTCAGGGATGTTCTCGCCCACCTTAGACCCATTAAACTTAAGTTAGGAGGTAAAGCACATCTGTATCTTCTGCACCAGTGCAGCATAAGGAACATGCAGTATCTGTCTGTGGAATTGTGTTGGGATCCTTTGCATCATATAATGATACGGTCCTGGGACACTTTCTTTCTCATCATTCTTAGTACAGTGCGAGTGAAATACGACAGGTAAAACGTACTGTGGTAAGCAGTGTGCGATCATGCATGGAAAGTAATTTCATTTCGCACGATTTTCAAGTCTGAAGTAAAATCTAAAAAGGCTGAAACAACTATGCTATTCTTAATTTATAGAAATGCAGCGGAGCGTATAAACCAAAGTCATACATGTATTTATTGGTTTGGTTTTGTCCCGTTTGTGCCGCCCCGCGTATCTCCCGGTTCCGGATCCGCAGGAGTCTCTGTTGGGTCTGTTTGGTGCAGTTCCGCTGGCATCCGGAAGACACCCGGTACTTTCTCCTTTATATCCCTGTAATAATTTCTCGGAATTAAACGTACACCGAACATCCCGTTGTAGCAGATGCGTCTTTGTCCAGCTGCAGTGGTTGGCGGCTGTCGGTGCAAGTGTGCCGAGCACCTCACCCCCATGACTGATTATAGTTATTGTTTGTCTGTCAGGTGCTGTTGTAAATGATATACATTCGCAATAGATCCCAGCTTTATTGGCGCGGCTGCTAGGATGGGGATCCAGCTGTCCGCGGGCCTCGAACCATCGCGGAATTAAATCAGCGCGCTGCTTCCCTGTCCCGAGTGACAGAGAGTAATGAGTCCAATACCTACTGTAACGGGGAATAACGTGGCCCCCGCCAAGGGACGAGCTTCATGCTCCTCATCGCCCGTCATCTCCTCACCTAAATAAAATCATTTGGTAAAATCGAAGTTAACCCGCTTCTTTGACAATACTGGTCTGCGCTATTAATTTAAATGATTT
The DNA here is from genome assembly GCA_026781145.1 of Hippopotamyrus pictus. NCBI lineage: Eukaryota > Metazoa > Chordata > Actinopteri > Osteoglossiformes > Mormyridae > Hippopotamyrus > Hippopotamyrus pictus. The sequence goes on from JAODLC010000001.1 coordinate 44,972,899, forward strand.
TGACTGCCTTCGAGCTTTAAATCGGAAACGGCGTGCGTTAAATTTGTTAATTACGCTTGATGTTGCCTGAACTAATTTCTCTTCAGGACAGCAAACACAACAAGAAGTCATAACTGTATGAAAAAAACATGTAATCACATGTGAAAAGTTTTTGCGTCAGATATTAATCAGATGGGTTTCGGAGCGTTGGTCCGGGGTGTTGGCCAGTAGGCTCGACGCGGCTGTTGGGTTCGATTAATCCTGGCTCCATCACTCCTCATTTTCTATACCCAATAACATCAATTTACACAGTCTGATATTATAGAAACAATAGCAGAAAAAGAGAGCCGGAGAGCCGAGGAGAGAACAGATGGCGCATAATTGGCTCGTAGAGGAAGCCAGGGAGTCAATTTTTACAGGTCCAGGGGGAGATGCTATTTCAAAAGTGCAGGTGCGTTTGTTTTGATCAGAAATGGCCTGAAGGAGCCATCCGAAAAATATTCATCAGTCGCACATTAGGGAAGAGTTTCACAAAAGCACGATTACTTTATTAGTGCACGCCTGTGTCCTTTCATTACGCCAAAGGAGATGATTCAGGCGTCAAAGGACGGACAGATGAAGACGAAGTTCATAAGGATGGATATCAGATCATATTGTCATTCACCAATTAATTTTTTATTTCTTGCGACTCCAGTTAGTAATCTTATGAGTCTAGTCTTTGTACTGCATGCTTGAAATAAAAATACAACATTAAATAGTCAAAGGGATTGAGTTCAGTCTGCAATTATTTTACTGAAAATAAGGCGCTATAGATTTACAGATCGACGCAAATGACGGGAGTTGAAGACTGAACGGAGAAAAGGCTTTTACAATAAAAAGCTCAGCTGCCAATAAATGAGAATCCCTGGATGACGCTCTAGTTGTGCGTATTCTTAAAGTAGCCCTAAATTAACCGACGACCCGTAAGTACTTACGATTTGCTTATTGTAAGATGCTTGAGACTATTTGCCTTGAACTGAACCCTTAAAACAACTATTTAGCTATTATTAAATTATTGCTCCCTGCTACAAAAAAAAAAAAAAACACTGAAAATTTGAGTATTGCAAATCAACGGACATGTGTGTGGGTAACTGTCTATATATATTGCATATATATACATATACACGCAGGAAAAGAGAATGGTGTGATTTTCACTGGATTATGATAGTAACGTTTATGGGTGGATTTGAGCCTGCTCCCTTCTGCTCTGCTTGTCCGATAGGGTAACCGCACTACTCAGCACTGCTGCCTCCTATATCGGACTAATAAATTACAGCCCATCTCGCTCATAACGCCGAAAAAAGGGTTTGATTTAGCTTGCAGCTGTGCCCCAGGGTTACCTAGCAACAGGTCCTGCCCTGATGAAATGCATAAGGTAGAGGAACAGCTAGCCGAAGTCTGGGGGTGCAGATGGAGAAGAGTTGAGATTGAAGCATCATCTCTATTCCCCAAGCCTGATAGATACAGAAAGCATTCAGATTCAGCCCTATTTGAGGAGAGGGGATGAAGTGTACTTCAAAAGGCTGTTTGGTGCTTGCCTTTGACTTCTGTACTCAGATGCTGACATAGGAGAAGTTGGTCCACATCTACAAACGTTGGTTCAGAAGCAGTGTTCTGAAAGTCTGTCAACTTATCCTGCACGGAGGAGATTAGCATTGATTTTAATTAATTGTATTACTTTTCTACATACTCATAGTACATATATGTGTCTGTAAGCATGTGAATGTGTCTGTGTTTATTAGCGTGTCTGTGAGTCTGTGCCAGTAAGGGTCTGTCAGTGAGGAAATGTATTTGTTTGTTTGGGTCAGATACAAGGTATTTTATAGTGAATAATCTCTTCCTCTGACAGAATAACCTTTCTTTTAATAGCGCAAGAGCAAAGGATACAAAAGTTGAATAACAAAGCTGACAGCAAGGCCGTTGGAGTTCTTTCTTTTCAAACACACATGGCATGTTTTGTTCTTTAAACAAAATAGAAAGAATTTTTTATGCTTCCTAAAAAAATAACGTTTCAGACATGTAAAAAATATATTTTTATGCTTTTTAAAAGGCACTTTGACAGAAGGCTGAGTGCTGTTGTGGAAATCGTGACCTTTTTTAAGACAGACAAACCTCTATTTGTGGGTGAGAAAAAAGATCCATTCAAAGTTTGCGGTATCCTGAAAATGTGCACTTAAAAAAATACTGAAGGATTTTCCCGTTTACTTGCAGAACAGTGGGTTAACCTTAGAGACTCGGGCTCAGTGAGTAACATGCGCTCTGAATGAAGGGACGCACTGTATGGCAGACTTTGCCAAGCACAAATCAGGGCCAGCCCAGCCAAGGCTGTCTCTCTGAACAGTGCTACTGCACCGACAGCACATCTTCATGCAGTGCGGAGTTCAGTGCCAGTCGACGAAGGTCAGAAACAAACACACACACACAGACCTGTACTCATATCTTTGTGGGGACCGTCCATTCATCTCTATCGGCACAACCCTAACCCTCCTATGTGTCACACTTGACTGACACCCAGGGTGACACTGGAGCATGCAAAATCTGCATTGCAGTGAAGTATTCATGGCAGGTCAGAGAGGTTATTGAGGTTATAAGATGAGTGAAATCTCACAGAAAGCACACGATGTCAATGCTGCAGAGCTCAGGTCTGATAAACAAGGTGCTTGTTGCCCATCTTTCAGAAACAGGAATGTAATTTATCTGTGTGTGTCTTATCAAGCTGCCTGGTATGAGACAGACCCCGCCACTGGGGGCCTTGTTTGCACAGTTAATCACGGCGCACAGAGAGGCACCCGCCGTGTCACGCGCATCGTCGCTCTCATCTGGCGTCTGGACGCCTGATGCGTGAGAAAAGGAGCCGAATCCAACATATAAAATATTTAGCATCTTCAGATTGCATTCGCTTCAATTTTCAAAGCTATTTCCGAGGCAAACTGTCCAGGAGGTGGGAATGCAGAGACGGGAGGATGGGTTCCAAGCCAGTGGGTATAGCGTGAGCCTCCAGCACATCAGGCAAAACAAACAGTCAGCATTTACCCACCTCAGTGCCAACATTCCTCTCCCCATCTCTGTCTCCTCTCTCATCTTCTCTACCTTCTCCCCTCTGCCCAGCTCCTTATCGCTTCACTTTCCTCTCCACTCTCACCGTCTGTCATGTCTGCAGAGACACTGGAGGAACATGGATACCCTGGCAGATTCAGGGGGCCCAGTATTTATAAAATTAACAGGATACAAAAAATACTTGTGTGGTAAATTAATACTATCCAATGGAAAGGATAACGTACATACTACCTGTGCCTAAACTCATGTCTAAGGGTGCACGATATCATATCACGATATCACATCGCAAAATGTGAAATATCTGCGAGTAATATAGTAATTTATAAAACAATAGAAGGATGAAATTACCCAAAATAAACTATAGCCAAATAGAAATTGTAATTATTTATCAATGTTACCTACCAGCGTGTCGAATAAGTTGGTGGTGTCAAGAGACAGAATGCAGTACCGACAAATGTGACGTGATTCTTGCACATGTGCGCATCGTGATGACAATGCTGAAACGATATATATGCAGCATTGCGTGGTTCTTCATACTTTCCACCATTAACCACAAGCTGGGAACAGATTCTCTGTGACACTCAAGGGTGGAGTGCCAGTGAGACAGGGGCAACACAGATACATACACAGTCACCTTGGGTCAGCTGTGAGGCCTGTTGAACAGCTCTTGGTTCACCCCATGAAGGTCAGCAGTTGGTATATTCCAGATAGCTATGTTGTGAACCTGACTGCAGTGAAACAGTTGATCCTTCAGGATACCAGGGCGACTCTCTTGGGACTGCACTGCTGCTTGGAGCCCTCTGTTATTCTCCCAGGTTAAAGTGTTTTCTACCAGTAAACATGCTGCTGTACTGCTCTTTTCTGCCCCTGGGGTAAACACAGATTTCTACCTGCATGTGCAAGACATCTGCTTAGTTAATGAGGATGGGGGGGGAGGGTTTGGAATACAGTGTCTTTATATTATCAATATATAGATAATATATACTCTTTCTTATTGACCCCTTACCCCCTGTACACAGCATTTCCCATAATCCTTTATACTCTGTACATTCCCACAATGCTATTAGTCCTTGTGTACTGTTTCCCATAATTGCCATACTCCCTCTACTCGCTGGTTCCTGTAATCCCCTTGCTCTATGTAAACAGCATTTCCCATAATCCCTTTACATGGTGAACACTCCATTTACCATAATCTCCATAACTCCCTGCGCAGACGGTCTCCTGCATTTCCAGATGCAGAAAAAGTGAAGGCAGGGAGAGAAGTTAAAGCCTGTTACCTCCAACCTCATGCTACGTCGCATCTGCATTAATAAAACAAGCTCCTCAAGGCATTTTTCCTGCAACAGACAACAATAGTAAAAAGCGGCCTTCTCAGCGGTAGAACAGGCGTCCGTAATGGACGTTAACAGCTCTGATTAGCATTCATTTGCAGCTCCTGGCTTCGTGATGATTTCACATTGATTCAGCTGTAATGGCAACGGGGAGCAGTTTATGGGAAACTGCAAGTTCCACCTGCTGTCTGTTAAATGATATGTTTCCATTACAGTGCTGGCATATTTTACTGATGGCAAATTAATTAGGATTGGATGGGGAATCTTTTTATTTATGACCAAATGATTAATTTGTTTTTGCACCGTTATGTCCCCTTTCCCACCCGATCTCTCTCGCTCTCTTTTCCTGTCCCTCCCTCTCTACCCCTCCATCCTCTCTGTCTCACATTTCTTGTCCATCTCTACACTCACAAGGACACATGCACACTTAAAGAAGCAGCTTTGCAGACACATACATGAACTGACACATAGTCACACACCTCTGCGTGAAGAAGTCAATCACATAAGTGATAATAGCTGCTTGAATGGAATTAAATCTCTTAATGACTCCCCAAAAACCGGCCAGTCGGTGATAAAGTTCAGCTCCAGACGAGGCTCCAAGTCAGAACTGGAATCAGTGATACAATCGGCCCCAGTCTGCCTGACCTGATGCCTTCTCTGATACTCTCAATCCCCCCCCCCACCCAACCATCCCACACACACTCGGGGGGTGGATTTCAGTGTCTGAAACAGGGGGCTGAGATAGATCTCTTTGGCCAGTGTCAGCTGTTATTAATGAGGCACAGAGACAGTCACCCCCAGGTGTAAGACTTTTGGCGGCAGGGATTAAGAGTGGTGACGTTATGTTGTCCGTGCGACCCCTAAGGCCAAACATCCCTAAGTCACTGACACTTAATCTCTGCCCAGCTGAAGTTCAGTCCTGTCCTTTCAGTACACTGAGGTCACCTCAGTCGCAGAGTGCGTGCTGCCGATGTCATTAGCAGGCACAAACAGATCAAGGACTTCACATTGTGCATCAAGACTGGCTGAAGATCTTCATACAGACACATTCTTCACTTCTAAAACCATGAGGAGATACACTCAAAACTGACTTAGCTGGTTCTCTTTGGCCTGACCTACCTCACCCCCTGCTCGTACATTTGCACATCCTCTCTGCCATGCCCAGCAGTGCCGCTAGAGATTTTGGACCCCAACCCAGACCAGTCTAATTATGTTCCAAATTTTTTTAAGGGCCCTGTCACTCAGGGGCCCTTGGAATCATCCTAATTTATCCCCTTTATGATGTACTTGGCCATATGTCAGCGTGGTTCCCACCAGTAAGTATTCGAAGGTTTCAGTAAAGAATGAAATCTTCAGGTCTCCACTGTACTTCTGTGCAGCCATATAGACTTTAACAGCTTGGTGGTTATTCCTGCAACAATACATACATCAGCATTACTGGGCAAGTCAGATACATTCACTGACAATGGGCACTGGAAGAGTACGTCTTCTGTGCAGCTAGCCTTGGATCCATTCTACAAATGATGGATAATATCCATGGCTGAGCAGTGACTGCAGAACAAATTTGCCCTTTTGTGCGGCTTAGATTTTGGGCAGTACTCCTGTGATGTGAGATGAATTTTCTAGAATATGACCAAGCTCAGGGCTAGAAAATGGAACACGCCCTTTCGGAGTTGATTGTAAACTTAACACACCGTAATCCTCTTACACGGAGTATACATAAGCTATAACACACCCTAATCCAGTTACACAGAGCGTACAGTAACTAAGACACATTCTAACCCTCTTACACAAAGTATACTTTTACTATAACATAACTCTTATGAATTGACTGAAATGAAATAGGAGAGTACATGCTTCTCTCAAAACTTGAATGGCTGTTGCAACAAATGATTTTGAACATGGCCGACATTGACGTCCTGGTTAGCTATTCAGCAGCAAAAGCCTCAACCAGCCAGTCGGCATCTTTGAGAGGTAGAGCGGAGGTTCAGCGTATCTCCATTACAAAAATATCAGTACGGGGGGGCGAAATCGGAATAATTAATTTTTTGATTTCTATTGGGGAAGCCATTCAGCTCCAGGGCAGACAAGTGAATTATGGTCTGATTATTCTGTATGTTCAATAAGAGCCGCAAGACTGGACTGAGAACCAACAGCTGGTTTTACGCTTATAAATGGACAAGCAGATGCCATAGGATAGTTTGGGGCAACCGTGGCCCCCCCAAGGTCTGACATATACATGAGCTGAGGTGGCGAGGGGGCGGGTTTATCAACTGTTCACCGATACAGCTTGGGACACGGGCGACTGTATCACGACGCTCATGACAAAGCATGCTTTGCAGGGCAGTGTCGAAGACGGACGCCAATGTGTGGACACATTCAGGCCGTTCATTAAAACCTAAAGGTTTAATTTAAAAAAGCTGAATTATTATTTACACCGGGAAAAAAAAAAAATCAGACCCAGATGTTGATCAGTATCATAATTTAGTGATAGCAGTCCTCAATCAATAGTCAGCCCTAAACACCAATAAGCCCTAAAAAAAATCAATCGGAAATTACCGCCAGCCAACAGAGTGAAAACATTTTCCATTTACTCTGTATTTCCATTTCTTTATATCCTGATTATCCTGTCACTCTCATTCCCTCTACCCTCTTACTTGGCTTCCGTGACCCTCGTAGCCATAGCGACAGCGCTGATCGATCTTAAGCCACCTGAAAGCGGAATCTCAGAGAGGAAGATGACAGCAGATGGTGACCTGCCTGCAAGGTCCCTCTCCGGGGAGGGGCATGCATGGTGTAGGGGGTGTATGAAAGGGAAAGAAACCAGAAGGAAACTTCAATAAAACTCAAAATGCATTCTTAACATTATTTTCAACAAATTAAAATGGATGTTTGCTGATGTTTCCGGATACTCTCCATGTCCTCAGCAGCCCAATTGAGAGCACCCCCCATCTTCACTCAGCCACCATCTTTCTTTACCAATAAAAATAATCAAGAGGAGTTTAGTCCAAATCTGGATTCGCTACTTAGACGTACCATGGAGGGGAGGGGGTTTTCAGACGATTCCTGAGGCCTCCGAGTGACAGGGGCCCTAAAAAAATTGGCAACATGATTGGTTTGGTCTGGGTTCGGAGTCGAATATCTCCCAAAATATCCAGCGGGGACCCAATCGCTAGTCAGCAATTACCTCACTGAAGCACCCCGACAGGCCAACAGTGAATGATCTTCTGTCACTCGACTAGGAAAAGAAAGTGGAGCAGGAATCAAAATGTGGGCTGTTTCTTTGTCAGGCAAGACCCTAATAGACGTGCTGAGGAAACAGAAGGCCCCCCCATGGCTGCAAAGACAGGTAGACGCCTATACAAGACAGGCAGCGCGTGAACTGGGATGAGGGGGTACAGTATCACACTCCAGATGGTACGCAGACTCTGTCACTTCTGGCTGGCCCGGCATAGAAGGATAACCCCTCCATCGAAATGTCCACACCCACCTGATGCCCAGCAGCCCTGCCAACCTCAACAGTCCTGCACAGTGACACTCAGGTGAATGGTCGGCCGTCATCCAGCTAATTACCAGGAGGGGTCAGCACCCCAATCCCACCATGCAGCAGGCGCACAGGAACAGACACCCAGATCTTCCGCTGATCCTGGACTGGACAAACACACCTGGATCCATCCCTGGTTCTGGATAGAACAGGCACACCTGAGCCGCACATTCAGGCAAGCACACAGTTGCATGCATGCACGCACAGAAGTAACGACTGGCTTCCTCTACAGCTCCCGGACGATCCTCTATAAGTTTGTCCCACACTTCACACCATAGCTAATTCAGCAGACAACTTTCTGCTTCTTTATAATCTTAGACAACAGACTTAAGCAGCAAATGTCCCACAGAGGACTTGATGACTGTAACTGGGGTGGGTTTGTCTGCGCGATTTTCTCCCGATAACAGCATAACTACCTTGTGATCAGGCACGTAGCGGCTCCTGCCTTTTTAATTAACAAGATTTCACAGTGCCACCTCACAATTCCCCTGGTCCTCACAGCTCACCAGCACTTTGAGCTTCACCGCAGAAGACGAGGCCGAGTCCTCGGGAGACACGCGTTTCTTTGGAAAAGCCGCTTCGGTCCCAGTTATCACATTAAGGACAACTCAGTAATATTCCCTCTGCTCCAGACAGTGAGAAAAACACCTTTCATTTCAATTTTGGAAACTCCAGTCCTCTAAGTGACAGAAGGAGGGACAGGGTGATTATAGCAAGGAAAACTGTGTGTCTGTATGTGCGCTTTATAATTTAATCGTGTATCATTTCATTTCTTAATTTCTTTCCTGCACTGATTATTTTTAGTATGAGTAATAATTTAGTTTGCTTGTGTCTATGTGACAGTTGTTTTTGTTGCTGTTTGTGTGTCTGTGCTGTGATGACAGTGGCAGTGGTGGGGGCTCTGTCCCACGCTCACAGAGAAAACGCCCCAGGCTCGGGGCCCCTCAAGAGACACCCCAGCCGGCATGATCCCCCCTACACCCCCTTTTGCCTGAATGACAGCCTGTCCCAGTGTGAGAGTGAAGAACCCCAAAGGAGCCGTCCAGGGCTTTGCCTGACTGAAATGTGCGTAGGACATAAAACCGGAAGCGAGAGCCTCCACCCAGCTTAAATGACCTCTGGATAAACTTGGGGTCCCTCCTGATTCCTGAGAATGTACATAAAGACTCTGAGAAAGTGCAGAGTCTCTGCTTGATTGGCACATGACTTTGAGTGCAGATGTGTGAGCAGCATCAGATGGTATGATATATTTTTGTTTTTTAGGGGGGGGGGGGTGTGAGGCTGCCACATGAACACACACACACACAGATCAGCACAAACACACACCAGCATTCTGCAGGTCCTTGCTTCTTTGTTCCAGGTTATTTAACAATAATGCTCTTCACTCTTCTCTGTCGCATCCAGAAAATATCACAGCATTTCTCCAGGGTATGACAGGCAAAACGTTATCCCAACACCACTGTAGAAATTCAAGAAAGGTGACCTATCTACTGAAAGTGTGAATGCAGCCAAGCGAGGGCAGGCATTTGACGAGGGCCCACCTCACCCAGTGCCCGTGCAGATAAACCACAGCTAAGGACAGTGGGGGCTCTTTCTGTAGCGTAAACACTCAGGTGGACACTCTTGCACACATATAGACCTCTGCAGCTTTCCGTCCACTTGGTGACAAGGTGACAAATTCCCCCATTTTCTGTACGGACCATCACCAGCTGTGGTGGTGGGGGGGGTGCATGCTCCACTGGGCATGGAGGTGGGGGGGGGGGGCAGGCTGAGAGACAACCAGACTGTGAAGGAGGGCAACACAGGGACAGCATGTACAGACCAGACACAGACATACAGAGAGACCTTCATTGGGAGATCTTCTGTAAGAGACACACTATTAGAGACTAAGAGGACGAGACCAGCTATGGATGATCAGACGGCAAAGTCTTTGTGTACTGCCCAGTGTTTGAGCCCCGGACACAGTCCCACCTTTGGCTGGACCCAAAGCTTCACTCTGAACTGGATATTATATGTGTGTATATCTCAAACGAGTCAAGACGAGACCTGCGAAAGCAGCTTATCACATTTGTGTAAATGGCGAATTAAGCATTGTTTCATTGTCATACCATCATTTCGTATACAAAAGTAAATATACCAAGCAGAGAAGTATTTCAGGAACAGCCTTGTGCTGAACCTGACAGCTGCTACACAACCAGTGCGTCTCTGTCGAGGCCACTCAGTCCCAGGTCCGACAGAACCGTGTCACAGACTGTCCTGCTCATTCCATTAAATCAATCTGCTGGGAGGAATTCATTCAGCGTGTGCATTCTGCATAGATAAATAGAGCTATATGTCTACATAAAGCTTTGGGCAGACACATGCAGATAATCACATTAAACCAGAAAAACACACATAGATTGTCACACACATACAGACGCAGTCACTCACCACAGAGACAGTCATACAAATATACTCACACGTATACAGAGATAACAAATATAGTCACTCACTGCAAAGATATTTGTACGCACAGATAGTCACGAACATACAGATAATCACTCGTACAGAAAGTCATGCACATGCAGAGAGATGACATACAAAAACATACCGATAGTCACACAGATAGTCACATTCATAAATCTGTGTAGTGATCCCAAATGTAAAAATTTCAAACGGCAGGCTCATAAAGATGTGAATGGCTTGTATGGGCCCAGAACACCATCTGTGGTCCCATGAGTGATCACACATTTTATATAGAATAAACTGATTTCTGAATGGAAAAAAAATTATTCATCAATTTGTCTATTGACCCCTTCAATTGTTTAACGTGATGACAGATGAGTAAATTGCGGAGTGTGTATAGTTCGCCCAAATTATGACGCACACAAATATACATCTTAAATACAATGGACAATACGGAATAAGCGCTCTCGAACAACGGGGGGGGGGGGGGGGGGGGGGGGCG
>JAODLC010000001.1:44983895-44997059 GCA_026781145.1 Hippopotamyrus pictus
GGTTCGACAGCGCGCGGGAGGGGGGGGGGTCGACAGCGCCACCTGGCGTCAATAACTAAAACACGCAGATTGTCACCTGAGGGTACGTTTTACCACGTGGAGTTTGCTGCTGTATTTCGTTGGTATAGGGTGGTTATGTGTTATTAGCAATTAAACAAGTCAAAGGCATGTCGCCATGAAGCCCTCCATATAGCCTACTGTTTACCCTGGTGTCAAACTTTTCAAGAAATTTAAAACTTTAAGATGAAGTTCTAAAATAATAATTTCCAGTTTGATTATAGTCAGAAGAATTTCAAATACTTCTGACTCAGACAACGTCAATAAAACGCCGACTGACAGTTCTCGGCGCCTGACTTGCACGTCTTCAATGCAAAGTAGTCTTCCTAAATTATTATTTATCACATAAGAGGGAAAGGAAATCCGCCCTGCAATAGGCTATCTTCGGCGGAGTCGCGCTATTGGTGCCCGTTTCCGACATACGGGCGGAGGGAGGGAGTGGAGGGTGAGAAGGAAGGGGGGGCTGAAAACAGGCAGACAATACGTTTGCACAAATGTATTCCGTCCCTCCGTCACTCCTATTGCTCTTTATTAGGGAGCATCGGTTAGTATTCTGCTCTGTACTGAACGCAAACTGGACTGAACAACAGCAGACCAAAAAACCGAGAAGGCAGGCAGAAATTTTTCCAGCTACGTTCGTCTCCAGAAAGAAGCTTCGGTATGCGTGAATGTGAATGAAGCCTTACCGATCTCCCACCTTCAGAAGAACTGAGAAATATCTGCACTTTGCTTTTGATGTTATCTCTCCGGCTATCTCCTATTGTTATCAGGTCGGAGTCATCAGGCAAGACTTTCACAAGATTTTAAATCAGCAAACAGCATCCATTCAGACTTGCTTCACTCAAAAAAATAGCATCAAGAACAAAATAAATCAACAAATGCAATAAGTGCAAAACCCGTATAACTGAAAATAAGAAACCGAAGACTAGAGGTTATTCTGGTTTATTTGATATAAAGCACATTTAAGGCCTTAAGCAAAAGTGATATGGCATTTTCACGGAGAGTGTTATGATGATCCTCGAGATGTGCCACTGTAAAAGATCCCAAAGCCAACTCGTGTGTGTGTCTTAAGACCTGCCGCCCAGGTAACTTCTCCAAAGATCTGGCTTCTGTCATCAGCACGCCTCTTACGGTGAGTTGAAATCATTGCGCAAAACAGCCGCGTGTTAACGTCCAGAAATAAGCCGCATTCCTTTAATTACCACATGAATATTTCTGCGTAACGAATGTTGAAAGGAGAGGAATTCTCCGTGGTAAGAAATGAAAAAGACTTAAAAAAAAAAAATCCTTCCTTAATATATGCCCTATATATTATATATATAGTATCGGCCTGTAATTTAAAACAGCCCGGAATTTCACTTGTACAGTATTGCACGTTTTACCAATTATATCCGATATCAATAGCTGATGCTTATACATTTTCGTTTAAAAAAAATGCTGACAACCTTTTCAGGATGCAACAGATTGACCCACGTTTTCCTGAGTGTTTTCCGATTCTGTTCGTGTTATACGCCCTTCTTGCTTGTTATGTGTTTATGGATTTAATACGAATGTCATCCATAAAAACTATTTAGGCCTACAAAAGAGTCAAGAGTTAATAAAGTTAGAGTATTCTGAACGTGGAACGCTACATATTGAAATCGAAATAGGAAACTTCCGAAAGTAGTTTGTCTCATGTATATATATTATATATATTATATATATGTATTTGTATAATAAACAAAATGTATGAATTTGCATACTGCTACACTGATGGTGCGTAATTCTGCTATTGAAATTCACGCAGATGATTCAAACTTGATTTCGTGTTCTTTTTGCTTGTCTCTTATACAGCATACTGTTGTTAACAAATATATACCATGAATTAATTTTCAAACTAAGGGAAAGTGTTTAATTAAAAGGATTTTTAATATATTAATTCAAAATAATGAACGACAACGATGAAGTGGTTACCATATAAGTTAACAGGACTGCGTAAACAGTAATAATGACCTGATAGGTCAGCTTTCAAATATTTACGTTAAACAAACCGATCGTTCACATCGTTCCACTTTTAATCGTGCTTTAAGTGTTTACCTTCACTATTGACACGACGAAGTTTCAGTTGTGCTTTCAGTTATATTCAGAGTTTGTTTAAAACTGTTGCTGTTCCATTTCAGCTTTTCCGCATTTAAGTTGGGAAACAAACTGAAAATGATGCTGAGTCCAGAACAACCCGACTCCGACCTGCACTGGGGACAGTCAGATGCCGAGTCGATAATAAATGATATGAAGGTCGGGTGCGTGTCTGACGAGGCGCTGGATGCCGAGGGGAAGACGCGGTCCATAGCCCCGCCGACTCTAAGCAGGGAGGAGAAGCGCAGGAGGCGACGCGCCACAGCCAAGTACCGCTCTGCCCACGCCACCCGGGAGCGGATACGCGTGGAAGCCTTCAACGTGGCCTTCGCAGAGCTGAGGAAACTGCTGCCCACCCTCCCGCCGGACAAGAAGCTCTCCAAGATCGAGATCCTCCGGCTGGCAATATGCTACATATCGTATCTTAATCACGTCTTGGACGTTTAGAGTTTCAATAGACTTTAAGTCGATTTTTTTTTTTTTTTTTTAAATAAAGAAAAGTGTAAAATAATAGCATTTTCGGAAAAAAAGGAAAAACTGGAAGACAATGGGTAAATGAATGCTCTTATTATTACAACTGACCAACGTGGGGCTTCCACAACCAGAGGGGTATGAGAACCTGGAACCTGGAAGCACGAAGACAAACTTTAACGGAAATTTTAGTTTGAATTGCAAAATGTCACACATCTAGTAACAATCCGCAATGCAAAAGACACGAAAATTCGGTTTAAAACGCGATATTGCAATAATTTAAGCTAATGAATAATGATCCATTGTGTGTACTAGAAAACAAAGCCAGTCGTTTGACAAAGATATGCGTGCTGTATAAAACGTTTATACAATAACAGTAGCGCCTTTCACAAGTCTGTAAGTATCTTAGATACATGGCTAGCCCTGGATGACAAAACGACCCGTTTAAAGCTGAACTAAAGTATACTAGCTGCTTATCTGTGTGTAATATGAAGTTTTCCTTCCTAAAGGGGGAATTTCGCGTAAGTGCCACTTTCTTGTTTCAAGTCGTGACCTTAATTATTTAAAAATATATATTTATTTATTTGCCTGTTTCTTTATTTATTTGTTCGTTTATTTATTGATTTACGATTTGTTTCTTGTGTTTATGACAATGTCTTTTATAGATAATTGTTAACGTATATATGTATTGTATTTTTTTGTATTTAGGTAGGCCTATAATTATTTATATCTCAGATTATGATGTTTGACTAAAAAGTGACGTTGCTCTTCAATCGCACTTTTCAGTGACAGCTCCCTGTTGATATGTTGTAAATGTTTCTGTACGTCATGACATTTATTTCTGTAACGGTTTTTCTTTTTCAATGTCCACCGTAAAAAGAGCACTTCGTTTTGAGTAGCGCCCTTAGGTGTATCGTATCAACGTCTGTAGTTTTCAGTGTTAAGGGGAGGGGGCTCGGAATGATAGGAAAAACGTCATTTTCCCCCCTTAAAACCTTATCTTTCGAGATGTGCTGGCGCTGTAAAGCACCATGACAGAGATAAAATGCAGAAGTAAAGAAAGCGCCTTATTATGTGACGTCACGGCGAGATCCCCAGTGCTGCGACCAAAAACGATTTCCTTTTGGCTTATGTTTGACTTATATGACTATTGTTTACATGCTGTTATTAGAAAGTATTCTATTTGTGTACCCGCTCTGCTTTGAACCTCTTAAACAAGATCTAATTTTATAGTGATATGAATATCCAGCATCCAAAGACTGCTTGTATTTTCAGGGGTTTAAGGTGTATTCGTTACCCTGTAGCACACATTTCGTTTAGCCGAGTAGCCTCCGGCTGGTTTCTACCGGACACGGTTTTTCATATCTTATTGGTAAGTTGTTTAGAAAAATAAATATTTAAAAATGAGCGACTTCGTGTTTCTTTGCAATTGAATACAGATCTAACAGTAGGCCTAGCTTTGCATGTATTAATGCGAATGAAGTTAGCAAACATCACAAATTCGAATGAAAGCGTAATATGATTGTTCTGACGAGATGAACTACCCATCGAGACTTACTATCGAGCCTTTTAGCGCATGTGCAGTTTCACTGTTTTGGGATTAGGGTTAGGTTTTAGGGGTTAGGGTAAGGATTTTAGGGGGTTTGGGGTTAGGGCTATCGATTAGCACTATGGTAGGATAATTCGACAAAGTAGCTCATTTCGACAGCACAATGATCACTTATGCTTATTTATTTTTTATTGTCTTCACAACTTCAACATTGCGTAGATCCACAACTTGCCTACCTAAGTAAAATATTAGGAAACTGCTCTGACATGTAAAATACAGCGAACATCAGCATGGCCTTTGATGCAAGAGTTATAAAACATTTCCCATGACAAGTGTAAAATTATTTTATATCCAAGATAGCTAAAATTATATGTAAATTATTTTTACGAATTTACGTGACGTCACAATTTCTCACGGGCTTACCGACGTCAGAGCGATCAGAAGATAAAAAAATGAAGGAAGTCATGCTCATCTAGGCAAGAAAGAATGAGAGAAAATGAGGCGAGGAAGGGAAAACGAAGGTGCAAGGAGAAAGGGAAGAGAAAGGGGTGACAGAGAGAGAGAGGAAGTGAGGGAGGGAGAGAGAGATCGCCCATCCTTGTGTGCGGCGCTCCTCTTCGCTTTTGGCTGAAAGGCGCTTTCCCCAGAGAGGGGGCAGGTGTTGGTCCAGACGAGCCAAGACAACCAAATTACTGGCCGTCTGGCACCTCCCGTGGGAAAGAAAAGAGGGAGATCGAAATTTATGCCATGCAAAATTGCCGAGAGGAGCTGTGAAGAAACTGGAAGGTAGTGAAAAGTATTTGGCTACTCTTATTCAACAGAAACAACAACAAATCCAGCGATAATAAATAATAGCTGCAAAATTACATTAAACAGAACATAAATATTTACAGAGGATAAGACGGGTTTTAATACAATAAACACACACACCTTTTAGCATTTAGCCTTCACCCTCAGGGCAAATCATTTAAGAGCGAACAGACTCCCGGGCTCTGGAAACGAGACAATGGCGCTTCAGTGTAATGCTGACAGATACACATATAAATATTCCTCTTCAGATCATTAACGCCATGACTTCAGATTAATTGCAGCCCATAGTATTCTTGCCGTCAACACCGCAAATATATTAATACTCCTAAATATATTGATTGCACTTCTAAAAAAAATCAGAGAAACCTGAGTAAATGTTTCTAAAGCATAAGTATCTGGCCCGGAGAGATACGTATGAAGACCTACGCAATGCACAACCCGCTCTGTGCCTTCAGCATTAATACTATTCAGTTTGTAAATAGGTATAGGCTACGAATTAAGTTCATTAAAACTAACGGAAGTCAATTAGATCGCCGTCAGATCTCTTCACAAACGAGATTTAAAATCATAGAAATAAACGTTGTCTTCATACAACTTAATTTATGTTGGTATCTTTGACTATTTTGCAAAGCAATAATGTTCCATTAATCGTCACAGAGCTCAATAATGGTGAATTATATGTATGTGTATGTATGTTTTACTTGTACTTCCGTAGTTTGTACAGAATTTAAATAAACCTAACCTAATGTTTTCTTTAGAGGCGATGGACCGCCCTCCTCCCCAGGGACCAGTGACACACCCATGCAGCCTCGTGCAAGTTTGCTGGATCACGGCAACTACCGCGGAAGAGCGCTTACCAAAAATGATGGAGGAATGGATAGATAAATACATACAAGTTCTGCTTTGAAATTAACCTAGGCATATTGCACAGAAATCCCCCCAACAAGTTACTTAGCTTACCCTTAGATACAACTATGGTAATGTTATCATCGTTTTCATTTTATGACAAATCTATTAAATGAGGCACGGCGGAGGGCGTAGATTAGTAGTTAGAGTCTTTAGAGAATAAAGAATATAGTTAAACAATATGAACAAGGTTTTATAAACTTTGAGAGCACCTCTGGGTCCCTCCAGCCAAGCTTAAATCGGCCCCTTTGTTCCCGGATGGTATTTTATCTGCTATTATAACTCATTCGGTAGCTGTTAATCCTTTATTATTATATAGCCTTTATGGTGATAGCAAAATGAACCTGACATTTAGGCGGTAATTTGAATACATTCTGTGGCAGAAATGAGCCTTCTGGTCTCTCTTGGGTCCAGATCTGTTTTTAGCCTAAGTAATGGGCGAGATGCCTGTTGTTTTACTGCGATGCTCCTTCGGGAAAATCCATCGGCGGGTATCGACGGCAGCGCGATATAAATGCGGCAGCAACAGGCCAACCGGTGTATGGGTGTGACCTCAGAACACTTTTAAATAACATTTCATCTCTAATGTGGATGTGCTTTTTGTATCATGCTGATACTTCGATATATAAGTCCTCAAATGACAAAGCATGGTCGGTTTCTGCTGAATAAGCACAGAGATTTTTTTTTTCCTTTTAGGGGTAAATAATCCAGTCTAGTTTACATAAATTCAGAAAATGTGTATACTATGCAACAGTAATCAATATGAATCCAAGATGGAAACAGCACAAATCTGTTGCATCTGTCTCATGAAACTCGGTCACTTAAAAACAGAACTGGAAGTTTTTTGTGTAATCGGCACTTCTGCTGAACATCTTAATCAGTGAAATCATTTATGCGCGAACTACTATCTGAGCTGTGAACTGGATGTTATGATGAAACGTGTAACTGGAGTCAGCAGGTATATGCCTTCCCTCAGGTCCGCACTGCACAGTGCGCCCTCAGCGCTCAGCTGTGCCTGTCCAGTGGTGGTCTCATCCTCTTTTGGGGGTTGCCATGACAGCATGAAGTCCCCCTTTGGCCTGCAAACAGCACGCCTGGCCTGACAGGTGGACACTTCCAGCGTGTCTCCATCTGCAGACATTTCAAAAGTTGGTGTGATTCTACACACACACACACATACACACACACATCCTTTAGGATCTGTGGTCTGTCACAAATATCATCTACTGATTAGTGATTATATATGTAGATTTGTATATATCTTCAGTAGCCTATATGTCCTGTCAATTTTGACTGAAACAAATGGTAAATCTTGCCTCGATTAAAACAAAATGTCAATTTTAGTATTCTGTCATTTCGTTCTTGGTTGAAACTCTTAGATTGATGTTGGAAAGGCAAATATTTCCCAGAAATCTTATGAAGCTACCAGGAGACCGTGGCTCCTGTTTTGTGACTAAGACCAGCTAAGTAATCATACAGAAATCAATGAGGGAATCTTTTTGTGTCGAACCCGTGACCTGGTGTGAAGCGTGGAACTGTGGATGCTGTGATATTGGGCACCTTTGGACACCCTGAAAACCCCATAGGTAGAAGAAGCAGCAGCATGGCATAGAAAATTGAAATTAACACCGCAGTTAAAATTAGTGGTTTATCACAGCCAGGAGAGGATCGGCAATGCGCTATTAAGCTGGAAAGCATGAATCTCTCAGGAAGGATGGGGCTGTAATACTTCTGACTATAACTTCCAATAAAATCACATGTTATGTCCTCTGACCCCTTGGGCCAACTAGAGATTATTACATGGGAGTTGAATTAACACATGAGTAGGATAGACCCCCATAAAATAGCAGGCGGTCCATGTTTACATTAGGAAGTCTGTCAGGAAATCGAGAGGACGTGTGTAGATGAAGGAAATGGAAAAGATGCAGCCTGGATGTGTCTGCAGAAATAACATTATCTACAGCAACATGTTTCTTCGTGTGTTGATAGCCTTATGGACGGTGTTTCATTAACCTTTACACTCACTCCAGTGCAACTGTAGTAGTCAAAAATTCTTTTTTGTTAGATAAATTATTAAGTAGATTTAACTGAAAATGAAGGATTTTGATTTATTGCTGAACTCTCCATCGTATCCCATGTGAAGATAATTCCTTGAAAATACCCATTTGCTCTTTCACCACCGGTCTCAGCCAATAACCCCCCCCTCCATCTTCCCAGAATGCTCTATGGACAGACTGTCCTTTTTCATAGATTCATCTCCGCTTGTCCCGTTAGCATTCATTGTATTCTTTACAAAAGCGGAGAGGTAACTGGGAGCTGAGCTGGCGGGCAGTGGGACCAGCACATATGTGTTTGTGTGTGAAAGGGAAGCCACATTGCGCTCTTCACGCAGGATTATGCGACGCCGCGGCCTCACTACTGACCATATGTCATCATGTATACAAAGGGCTGGATTATTATTTGGGTCTGCAGCCTTTATCTTTCGTGTAAACGGAGGTTCTAAGTGCAAACAGCCCTAACTGCTTCTATTCAGGGTCCTCATAAGGTTTACAGTGTGACATATACGAGTGGCCATATGCTTTCTGTAGTGAGAGCAGCATGCATTAGGGCAAGTGACTGCGTACCTCTCCTGATTCCCATCATCATCAGAGTCACCATAAACTTCATCGCCATCATCACCTTGGTTTATTTATTGTCGTTACTTATTGTGGTGGCTATTTTTGAGGAGTGACCTGCCTATCCCACACACACGCACACGCGCAGGTTTTGTTGCGCCATAGAGTCTGTGGAGTGGGGGGGGGGGGGGGGGGGGGGGCGGGGGTGCTGCTGCACAAAAGCAGATCCATGTGCTGTAATGCGGCCCGAGGGATGTTTTGCATTATGCCTCCCCACTTCACCAGCAGGGTCCTGGCCGGCGCAAGCTCACGGCCCTTTGTCTCTGGCAGATGGAGGAGGGCCGAGAGGAGAGAAAGGAGCAAAAGAGAGAAAAGCAGCCAGTCTGTTCTCATTAAGCGTGGCATTGAATCCAAGGCACCGCTTTCCCTCCGTTTGCGGCACGGCGGTATGACCCATTCACCCCAGTGCTCCAGCCATCTGCACGGTACACAGCCCAGGCACGTGGTGCCACGCGTTCCCCCAGCACTGCAACCTCTCTCCCGCCCCTTTGTCTGCTTTCTGCTCTTCCCGTGTGCGGTTTCCAACACTTTCATGAAGACCATTCACATTTCTTGTGTGTTTTGAAAGTATATCGTGTTTTTTTTTAATAATTATTATTATTATTTACTGAACGCACGATGCCAGTATTACACCGTCCGTGCTGCGGGCGCGCAGGGTTGCTTGTCACGTGATTGTTTACATGAGACGCAGCATCAGGAACTCAGGCGGAGACTTGACAGCTTTTGCTTGTTGCTGTAATTGATTTAATAACGAAGACTTTTCATCACACCGAAACATCCTACACTTTACATGCAATAGTTTGTTATAATGTTTTGGGAAAAAATGCCACTTTGAAAAACATTTGAAGTACTGGTGAATTTCTGTGCATTGTAAGTACAGTTAGCCTACGTAATACGTTAGCATTTACTGCATATAATGAGTTTGTTCTTTTCTTTTTCCCTTCTTTTCACTTTTTCTTTAGTTTTCCCCTTAAGTTCCCTTTCACCCAACACCTAAACCCTATATAGATCTTTTAAGTGTCTACGGGAAAGACGCATCAATCTCCCGGACACCCAAATTCAATGATCCCGTGGGCTCACCTTGAACACTGGGTGACAGCCATCTGCATGGCGAAATGCGTTAAACAAATTCTGATGAAAAGCAGAAGCGCAGAGCCCCCATCTCGCTACCACGCGGTATTAATCAGATTTATTTTACTGCTTCACGGTGATTTATTCAGACGCACATTCGGAACAGGCGTAGCATTTCCCCGGCAATATATGACACAGCCATCTGACTATACAAGACGTTTTTCCTTGTTACTGTGAAAAATATAGAGACGGATGTTCATTTCTGTTTTTACAGACGGGTTATCAGGTGCAGGACAGCATTGCTCATTATTTTCTGGACATAAAGTCCTTTCTGGATTTATAAATCCAAATATGAAAGCCAAATTTGGATTTATAATTCTGAGACTGCGTCTTGTATCTGCTTATTTATTCTTAGCTTGGAAAACACTTTTTGCTAGTGTTTGAATATCAAGGATCATATACAGTAGAACATCAAGTGGGCTAAACACTGAAGCTGCAAATATTTGAAGAAACAGGGTGTGACGTAAATTTTGTTTTATTTTTTCCTTAAATCATTTAATGAATCCCTGACACATATAAGTAAGAATTCTGCAATAACCCCAGTGGGTTTGAGAAATTAAGCAATATATGTTACATAAATACATTAATAAGTTTTTTTCATTATTTCAATGGAATTGCTGAATGTAATTCTCATGAATACATTCACTCAAACACACACTGAATTAACATCGCAGAAAGTTAAATGTAACCCTTAAACGAGCTATTATCCTTAAACTGTTATGGCAATTAGAGAATGTCATTATCAGTCCCGTTTCGGAAATACTGCTATTGCGAAGTGAGAAAGCGTTGTGTAGCTGCCCTCTGTTGGCTGCGTGAAGCTTTGCACAATATTTATTGCCGTGGGACAGTTCGTTGACCAAAGATATTTTCTGCACTGTTAATAAAGCGTAATATAAAAGGGAAAGATTAACGGCAATTCTGCTTAAATAGTTTCATGCTGGTCATTTTTTTCTTGCGCATTTTTTCTGGAAAACTTTAAGTACTGTGTTACAATCGTCTTAATTGTGTTTATTTTAGCTAGTTAACCGCTAACCATCAGCGAAGACGTGTTGTTAGTCACCTCACTGAAAATTGGCGAATTAGTCATGTGATATCGTATTTGCGATATTGTATTCACTGTAGACGCTAAACGCTTTGCCCACACACTTCCCACGAGGTTTTGTTTTATCTCAATGACACCATGCAACCTGCAGCCTATGTACCAGCGCACTTCTCAATTCACGCAACAGCAGTCATAGTGTTAAAATTATTAATTTCGTTATTTGTTCGTGTATTGAGCATCTGCATGTGTCAGATGGACTATTTCGGAGACGTGTAAAAGAACAAGAATGATTCATTGTTCCTTTCCCATACAACATGAACAAGTAAATAAGTCTATGCTCCAAAATACTCCTCATGATCAATCGCTCTTTGCCGCAGAAGGTGTGCATTGACGATTAATCGCTAAATCAAGTGCAGATTCTAACAGAAAATAGGTTTTGCCACATACTTAAGTTAATTGCAGAGCGCAGCTGGTACTATTTTTCCAGGTAGCCTACAACGCTGTTCTAAATAAGCATGTGGTTGGTTAAACTGTAACATAATTAACACGATTAATTCAATTAGTTGACCTATCTGTAAACGTACGTATTAAGTCTTGTGCAGAAATGATTTCAAAATAACTGATTTAACACCGTGTGTTGATTTTCTATTATTAAAAATATTTGCTCTTGGTCCTGCTATATTAATTATCAATGGCTGTAGCGTCTATTTAACGTATTTTGACTTTTTGCGTGACGCCATTTGCAAATAAAAAACGGTTTTTAAGTCCTTATAATAAGAGCGTGGTTTACACTGTTAATACAGACAGTGCCTGTCACTAATTAAATGTTATATGTCATTTATGTAGCCGATATATAACCCACTTTATGGGATAAATACCCTGATTTTGCTCTTTTTGACCCCTCTACCCCCCCTTTCTAAGAGTTTCTTGTGGAGATTTCCCCCCTTCATCCTTTTGTAAACCGTCCAATGCCTCTGGAGTTCTACCGGGCAATCAAAGCTAAAACCCCACCTCCATGAATAATTCAGGTTCTCCTCTTTCGGTTTTTTCCTTCTCTCTCTATGTGCTGAAACCGGCCAGGGTCACAATATAAGATCAGGCTGCAAACATAAGCGTCATCTGGCTTGCGGGGGAAATATCACGAGATTCTTTCTTTAGATAGATTATTCAGTATCGCGCCGTAGCTCTGGGTTAACATTACATGTCACGTCATGAGCCGGACTCAAAAAAAACTTTATTAAAACGGGCCAACTGGATTTTTATTGTTTGTACCTCTAATTCGTTAGTAATTAGTGCAGGATACATGTGCGTGTGTTTTCAGGTTGTATAGATTACATATTGGGACCAAAATGTCCCCAAAGTGTTGTAAAACCTGAAACATCCTTACTTTTGGGGACATTTTTCAGGTGCCCATTTGGATAACCTCAATTTTATATATATAAAAAATGTGAATGCAATTTAAAAAGTAAAAATGTGGGGGGAAAAAGTCTTGTATTTTGCTTGGTTACTTATGGTTAAGCTTTGGGCTGGGTAGAGGTTAAGGTTGTCAGGTTGGGATTGGAGTTTTCCCCATCAAAATGAATGGAGAGTCCCCACAAAGATATAATTACAAACCCATGTAGAGTGTGTGTGTGTGTGTGTGTGTGTGTGTTCCAGGAATCATGTGACTCTGCAATAGGCTACAGCTTCCTGTGTCACACCCTTTGCTCGTTATACTGTACCAGGGCCTGGTCCTGCAGAACTACAACACTATCAGCTGAAACTCCACTAACATGGACACGACCGACAACAGTCCCAGCTGAGGGCCAGGCTGGGGCAGGTCAGGTGAGGGTGTGTCCCTCAGCAGGTAATTCTGCCCCCAGTGCAATATATGGCAGGGAAGGGGGGAGGGAAGCTGCCCTTTGTGCAAGTCTTCTTCCGTCGGGGCCCTGTCGAGTTCATGTTGGGTGGGAGTTTCGGGTTATCCATCTGTTATCAGGTCCCGTTCAGTGCCCCCGCCAGATGCCAGGCTTGCAGGACCAAAATGTAGAGAGTGTTTGACTGGACTGGCATCAGGCACCCCAAGCTGTGCTATGCATTCTTTGCGAGCAAGACTTTCTGCATATAGCAACTGTTGGTTTTGCCTCAAGGTTCTGGATTGCCACCAGGAGCTGCGAAATGCCGCAGTAGACACAGGCAGAGCATTCGAGGGTAATTAATTAGGAACCAGCAGTGACAGTAGGACAGAGGCAAACCAGCATAGTGTTCCACAAAGCAGGATTTCTTCATTAACCAGATAACTTAAGCCAAACTGTCCAATAGGAAGAGAGGTAAGTGACATTCCTATTGGATAATTCGGTAACACTTTATAATACTGTTCCGTAGTTAACAGGTAAATATGCAGGAAGTAAGCAGCAACAAAGGAGTAG
>JAODLC010000001.1:45009178-45022576 GCA_026781145.1 Hippopotamyrus pictus
ATCAGCGACCAATCGGTCATTTAGAGACAGGCATGCATTATACGGCAGGGATGCCTTTTTCGGCATAACACCTGTTATGCATACCAATCAGAGGATAAGTGCGTATTCGCATTAATATGTATAACGATATACCCTCCTACCAAGACACAACTACACCACTGTTTGTCTCCCTTTTTTAAAAAGGCGGACGATGGAAATACTACTTGAATAAGATCACAGAAGCCACTCGGTCTTACAAGCCCTGTAACCCACAGAACTGCAGCTGTCATCTCAGGTAATATGCAGCGAAGTCCAGCACAGTCACCTTCGCCACTGCCACCTTGTCACACTCTTTTGGCTCAGTCTTGTTCCCTTGACCTGTCAGTTTTCATTGATGAGGTCAGTTTAAAATCTCAGTGTATATGTGAGGCATCAAATGTGCATGAGTCATATTCCACTGAGATTTCCCTATAAGAAAATGATTCTTTCTCCTGGATTAACAGGGAGTGCAGAGGAAAATTTAAGACAAAATAATCAGTGATGTTACAAGATCAATGTGTGACACTAAAGTAACTAACACAGCTCAAATCAAACATCCGTGATTAATTCCCAAAATTAACTCACAAATTAACTCACATTTTGGCCTTTGGATGTTAAAAAACCCTGTTTTTATGTGTTTAGACTTTATCTCGACACGCCCCACATGCCTTGTATCTCGCCCCTCAGAGTTCTGGAAAACGATCTCCATCCGTTCCGGGATGGAATTTCAGAAGAGGTGTTTCAGGAGGCCGTGCACCAGGCCGTGGGGACGCACTACCAGGTCATCGGGAAGAAACTATACCGTGAGCAGAGCTGCATGTTCCCAGCAAGGTGTGTGCGTGTCTCAGCGTTTCTCAGCGTTGGACCGCTGTGCCTCAGGATGACACAGGGCTGTGCACGTCTCTCTCCATACCTGTGCAGGTGTAGCGGTGTGGAGCACTTTATCCTGCAGGTGATAGACCGCTTGCCAGACATGGAGATGGTGATTAACGTGCGTGATTACCCCCATGTGCGCCACTGGGTGCATCCAGTCCTGCCTGTCATGTCCTTCAGTAAGGTAAACAGTCGCATATGCATGTGGTCATGTACCACAGTTTACAGGTTTAGTGCTACTACTTGTGCCACGCAACATAACCAGACATGCAAAGAACCTTTATTGTGCAATAGTGTTTCCTTGGTAAACTCTGCACTGTCTGTCTCTAGACTCGGGACTTCCATGACATTATGTACCCTGCCTGGACCTTTTGGGAAGGTGGACCAGCAGTGTGGCCCATATACCCCACTGGATTGGGTCGCTGGGACCTCATGAGGGAGGAGTTGGAGAGGCGAGCAGAGCCAATCAGTATTCTCCATTCATAGCACACATCTTGCTGCATGAGAGGCTTGTGGTCAGACAAACAGCAATGAGGAATCATTCTCACCCATCCAGGTCATCAGCACAGTGGCAATGGAAAGAGAAGGAATCAAAAGGCTTCTTCAGGGGATCAAGGTCTGTGTTGTTCTGTGCCTGAGCCCAAGAGATTATGGAGAGACCAATGGTTTCAGAGACACTGAATAGCACACTGATAGTCTTCAGCTTCACAGTGTGACCAGCATCAAACGCTAATAATTGGCAGCGTTGGATTAGTTCTTACGTGAATTGATTGCGGATGTTGAATTGAGTGTGTGCAACGGTTGTGTGATCCGTAGGACCAGTGCGGAGCGAGACCCGCTAATCTTGCT
The DNA here is from genome assembly GCA_026781145.1 of Hippopotamyrus pictus. Lineage (NCBI taxonomy): Eukaryota > Metazoa > Chordata > Actinopteri > Osteoglossiformes > Mormyridae > Hippopotamyrus > Hippopotamyrus pictus. Next base: position 45,010,919 of record JAODLC010000001.1, read on the forward strand.
GTCGCGGGAGGACCCTCAGCTGGTGGATGCAGAGTACACAAAAAACCAGGCCTGGAAGTCAGAGAAGGTGAAGCCTTTTCCTGCCATGACAACAGCAGCCTGTTCCCTGCAGAGGAGCTGTAGGTTTCATCAGCCCCTATTAATGAAAAACAGTAATCATGAACATCTGCTCCCTCTCCATTGTCCTCTACCAGGACACACTGGGCAAACCACCAGCCAAGGAGATACCTCTGGTGGATCATTGCAGATACAAGTATGAACTCCTGATGTTTTTATATTAATTATATAAATAATTACATATGGACCAAAAAATGTTTGAAGTGAACCTCCAAAAGCACCTTAGATCCTACAAGCTCATAACTGCCTTCCTCCAGAACTTTCTACTACTCAGCCACTTCTGTCCGCAGGTACCTGTTCAACTTCCGTGGGGTAGCTGCCAGCTTCCGCTTCAAGCACCTGTTCCTCTGTGGCTCCTTGGTGCTGCACGTGGGTGAGGAGTGGCTGGAGTTCTTCTATCCCCAACTTAAGCCCTGGGTCCACTACATTCCTGTGAAGCAGGACCTATCTGACGTCCGGTAATCGACCTGTTCCGCTCCAGCTGGGTGGTTTTAGAGCAGCACGACCGGACCGGGTTCAGTGCTTCCATAAACATACTCTAACCTTTCTTTACAGTCATTCTGGTCCCATTTTTAGCCTAACAGTAGGTCGTTCACCTTTGGGAAGGACTCGCTGTTCTGTGTTTTCCCGTAATTGTCTGTATATGTCCCGCTTCCACAGAGAGCTGCTCCAGTTTGTAAAAGAAAACGATGACGTCGCTTATCAGGTGGCTAAAAGGTAAAGATGGCTTTCGAATCCCTCTTGGTACCCCAGATCTAAGAGACGTTTCATTTTGGTCTTATGGTGCTCATGTTGTGATTAGTTAGCAGATTCCCAGCACTAGCTGGGTTTGTTCAATCTAGACTGTCTACAGTGTGTTAAGTTCTCTGTTTAAATACAGAATGTCCACTTTCTCCCGCCAGAGGTCAGCAGTTCATCCAAGATCACCTGGATATGGAAGATGTATCATGTTACTGGGAGAAACTGCTCACTGAGTTTGGCCGTCTGCTGAAATACAAGCCCAAAAGGAATACAGCCTACGACCAGATCTTCAGCAAGATCATTCGGACAGAGCTGTGAGCGTCACACACCCACGACTGACGCTTGGTCAGGAGCCACTCAGATTCAGGCCAAGCATCTGCATTTTGGCTGAGGGACACATCCAGAGCATCTTCTCCAATTGCAAAAGAACTTAAGTTTCTTAAGATGGTCGTTGAATAGCAACTGAAGAACCAAATATGTCTTTTGTTCTCTTGTTTTTTTATGTTTTGTAAAGGTGTAAGGTTGTACATGAGATTAAATAGTTGTCTTATAATGGATTTAGTGCTTTGGTCTGAAATACGACATAGTTCTGTTTTTAAAGGTTTTTTTCTTTTAATTTCCGATTAATTGCCATTTAAATGTATGCTGGATTCAGACGGATTTTATTGCCCCCTTGTGGATGACGATAGACTGTTTCCGTATACCCAACTGTACTTAAATAGCGATCCAAGACCTGAAAACTTGCGAACGGCAAAGAACTGGTAGTAGAATGTCACCTATTGATTTAACAGTGGGGACCAAATGTCCCCCAGAATGTAATAAAAACTTCTTTTGACATTGCGGGGATCATTTTTCAGGTCCCCACAAAGATCTGTGAATTCAATCAAAAAACTAAAAATGCCAAAAGTCTCGTATTTTTTTTTTTGGTTACTTATGGTGAAGGTTAGGGCTGACTAGGGGTTAAGGTCGTCATGTTGGGATTAGTTTCCCCCCCATAGAAAATAGAAATGAATGGAGAGTCCCCACAAAGATATAATTACTCTTTTTTTAGAGAGAGAGAGAGAGAGAGAGAGAGAGTGAATGAATGAATGAATGGGATATGCTGTGCTGCTCCAGCCCCCTTCCGCGATCCGGACCAGGATAAGCATTTTGAAGATTGACGCATTGATGTGTGTTCACAATAAAACATTTCAGTTAAAAATTTGATTGTTTCTGTTCTTCACTGGTGGGTTTTAACAATGTATTTATCGTCGCTAGGTATTAGTGCATTATAAAAGTATAAAAATAACGCCGGTTTATTGTTTTTCGAAACATACTAATGGGATGTAGTTCAATTTACAGTTGTGCTGCGCGGCTGGTCCTCCACCGCTAGAGGCCGCTGTGTCAATTTTGGTGACACGGAATAAAGGTCGGGTTCCGCTGGAGGTCGGCGTGTCGCCGGTGCTCTATCGAGCTACAGCGCTGCTGCGGTCCTCTAGTAGGTGATGTGCTAGAATGTTAATATGTCACCTCAGTTTCATAGTCAGACATCCGAGCGGAATGCCGTGCGGCTTGACGAGTCTGGATGTCAGCGGCCGGTGTGGCGGACCCTCGCTCTGATCGGGGGTCTCCGGTTGCTGCCGCGGGTCTCTGCGGCCGAAGCCGCAGAGCCAATGCAGGTGGCTCTGCCACAGCGTCTGGAGAAGCCCGAGCTTCCGGAGACGGGCTGGGAACGCCTGAAGGACCTCTTCCACCGGGAGTGAGTGACTGCGTGGCCGGCCCTGTCCGCACGCTTTGCGGATTGCAGTGTCCGCTCGGCCGGACCGGCTCATCTGTCTCTCACCGTCTCACCGCAGAGACACGCAGTCGTACTCCGAGGAGGTGACCAACGTGCTGAAAAGCGCCATGGCCGCTGCGCTTCTGGGCATGGTGTATGGGGGCGTCCCTGCCGCCCGACTCGCCCGCCAGAGGTTCATCCAGCAGAGCCACGCAGAGGTGTTTCACAGCCGTGTGGACGCTATCGTGAGTGCGGGGGATGAGAGGCCGATGGGTCACCGGCAGATCCCCAAGGTTAATCCGATGTCAGATGTTAATGTGGTGTCATAACCGGGTTGTGTTTCGTTGTCCAAGCGCTCGGCTCACAACGCTGCCATCCGCGGGTTTGTCAGGTACGGGTGGAGGTGGAGCTGGAGAGTAGCAGCCTTCGTCACCCTTTTCAAGTGAGTTTTATTTGCAAGAAGTAAGGTAAAAATGCCCTGTAGTCCTTTTCATATTACCTGGTCCCTGCGCTCACTGTCCCTGTCCTCTGTGTTCGGGCAGCACCGTGAGCACCGGCTTGTCCGTGTACAGGGATGAGTATGTAATCAGCCACTACGCTGCTGCGGGGGGTGAGTTCATGTTCCTGTCCTGATCCCCACCTTGGCCGTATGGTGTGTGTGTGTGCCGTGCCAAGCTGCTGTTTCTGGTATGCCCAGCTGTCACTGGAGGATTGTTCAGGCTCAGCCTGGGACTGCGGGGTCTGGTTGCCGGATCACTCATTGGATCGATGCTGGGGTGAGCTCTGTTTGTGGACACGCTTTGCTGTCTCGGAGGACACATTTCCATAGATTATATATTCTTTTTGTGATTTGCATGATGCACAGGTGCATAGGAATAATTCAGTAATTGCATATCCCATCTTGATCTCCTGTAAGACACTGGACCACAGACAAAGACTGTCAATTGCTTTATGGTTATTGTTGGATGCTGTTTTTGCCTAGTCCTCATAGTGTCTCTGAATAACTTCCACATTAGTTTCTTTACAGTGTTTTGTATTTAGCTCTCTCTCCAGTGCCAACTCGCAGTTGTTATGCATCCTTTTTTGGGAGCTCAGCTAGCTGTCCAGTTAGCCACTTAGCAAAGAGATGTTATGTGCTGCCCGCATTGCTTGCGTGTTATTTTGGACAAAAAGATCTGATCAGTATGTGTAAATGTATTGCAGGGTACCTGCGGGGGTTCTGATTATGGCCATGCAGAAGTTGGCGGGAGAAACCATCCGGGAGAGGCGAAGGAGAGAGCACAGGGAGCTGTACCAGCTGAAACTGGAAGAATGGTACGTCCCTGGAACTACTCGGTGGTATTGGTCTGCAGTGAAATGGTCGACACCCAAGGCACTGAACGCTACCTGCCCACAGGAATGCCCGTTTGCATGTGACTGAGGACCTGATTGGCCAGATGAGCATCAGTGGAGAGGACCAAAACTCGGACCTGCAGAGGATCCAGGAGCTGCTCAGTCTGCCCAGGAATGAGGGCGTGGCTGAGGACTCGGACAGCCAATGAAAGTGTGATGCTAGTCATGTGGCTGCCAAGTGCCCTTCAATTCTGTAAATGTGACTTTTTTGGACGGGCCACTGATGAGTCTGTCCACATACAAACTGCTGCTCTCTATGGGGATGACTGAGCGCCACACACCATAAAAACAAGCTTGGGAAAGTCCCAGCAGTCTGAGCATACCTCTGCCACGTCATGCTCAGTTTTTAATTCCATTTTCTGTTACTAGGCTGCAGCAGTTCATTCACTGTACGATGATTGTGAAACTAAATATTCAGTTGACAAGGAGCCAACATGGCATAAACACAGCGATATAGTTTGTCCTCATTAGCCGAATCATTTGTGTGTCTGTTTCTATGTCAGTAACTATGTGTATATAATGTTTTTTTCCCAAATGAAGTACATATCTATGTGATCATGTGACACGGTAACTGAAGTTGAGCTCCCCCCCCCAACACAACACACTTGACTCAGAGCTCCGAACATCTAATAATGAAACTGGACTGTATCATGAGGTTTGAGCTCCGTAGAGTTTTTAATCATTTTACACGACAAGTTATTAAAATTAAGCTTTCCCCATATGCATGCAGATCTGAAAATGTTTTAGTTTAGCTACTTGTGGTGAAATTTCAACCCCAAAAATTTCCAGTTCACCAGAGGAGAGTTTTTAGGAGGACTGACTGAACATCTCAGTGGACAGGTGTGTTCATAGTGGGAATTCCAGTTTACCAGTTGTGTTTGCATGGATTTTTGGACCACTGGTGTGGTATGGTCTGTTACAACTGTGCGTCTACTCTTGTAATATTTATCGGATTAGTTCAGATGTCCCAAAGCCAATGTGAAACTGCATACAGAACCTGTCATGGAGAGTAGCTCTGGGCAATGGGGTTGGACTTCAGGTAGCTGGCTTTGTTGTACTGGTTATTGAGGGCCGTGGTCCAGTCTCCTTCGATGTATTTGTGGTAAGGGTCTCCAGAATGCTCATGACGCTTGGACTTGACTGTGCTGACAAGCATGGCCACGATGATGAAGGCCAGCATGCCTATCATCACCATGAGGTACCAGATGACATCCTGGAAGTTCTCCTCTGCCAGCCGCTGGTTTAGGGCCTGCTGCGCCTGTGTGACGTTCAGTCTCCAGCGGTCCAAGTACTGGCCCAGTGAGCGGCCCAGCAAATCGCCCAGCTGCTGCGTCATGTTTGCAAGCCCGACTGTCATTTCCTTCAAGAACAGCAGTGTGAACGCAGATCCGGACAGTTAGATCACGATGGCATCGAGAGAATAAAAGAGTGATAATTAAAATACATTGAGCATGTTGGGCTATTTTAGTGGTTGTAGTGCCATCTGCTGGTTATTAGAGGCATTGCTGGTTATTTCACCCCAAAATTAATCTGCAGGTTGTCACACTGATAATGGAGCGTTGTAATATACTGACAGACATATTTTAAGAATAAAAAAAAAACTTTGTATCATTTTCAGAGGTTTATACCCTGCTGCCAAACGGAAGATAAGCAGCGAGACAAAGTCATTGGGAAGCTGTCACAAGTACACGTTACTCAGTACAGGCCTAGAGTCGCAGGTTCAAACATACATCATATTGACCAGCCTTTGCCTTAGAAGAAACCGTCTGGAAACAAGCAAAATTTATGGGAAGGACTTACAGTTGTGAGGCACACGAGGAGCTGTAGAGGTAGGACTGAGGAGCAACACCACCGTAATGCTGGACTCTGAGCAGCGGACGTTAAGCTCACTGTTTAATCAGCGCCGTGTTTGAATAAGAATAACAGCAAAGTACGACCCTGACCGTGTCCTTCCCCTTGGAACAATGTGCTATCAGCCCGTACCCTGTATTCTTCCCTCAAAGTCACCCAGTGTGTTTACCGTGAGTGTCGCATGCCCTGTGGTACCAAGGGCAGCGAGCTGTGTGGAGGTTCACAGCGTGAGCGTGGGCCGGGTGACTTCTTATGTCTTTCGTCATCTGTTCCCATCATGTATCCAGATCATAAATTTATGGTTTCATTGTGCTTACCATGGCTAGGCTCACGGGGGTCGGCCCTTGGAGTCTGTCCCAGGCAGCATAAAGCTGAAGTGGGATCCATCTATCACAGGGCATGTACAACCATACACTATTGGCAATTCAGAGACACAAATTAACTGCGTATAAATGTACAATGAAACACGCCTGAGGCTGAGCAGACTGCAACACTGAAGCTGTATGTGACAACGTGTCACTTCCCCTCCAAATATATCTAGGTTATAAAGGAGAGACATGGAAGGTGATCAATGGTCTGAAGTTAGTCATAGCAGTTTGTCTAGATCGCAGCGTTTTTATAAGAACGGCTCATTTACCTTACCATTAGCCATCATTTTTGATTATGGGAGGAAACTGGACAGCAGCAGCATTGCCCCCACCCAAACCACGCATTTGCATGGGCCCCCTGAGGTTTGGCGGCCCCTCCCACACCCACTACACTGAATACTAAAATAAACATGTCGCCTATTTAAAAGCAGCCATTGGCTGGCAACTGCAGACCTGACAGAGAGATGCATGGGTGTAAATTACTGGGTGGGGTGGGGCGGTTGTAACCCCCCCCCCCCCCAAGAATAATCAAAACCAGCTAATACAACCCCCTGGATCCTCCTAAATGGGTGGAGACCACAACCCTCCCAATGCTCAACCCAAAGTTACGCCCTTGGAGAAATGTAATAACGAACATCGTGTTCTTTTTGTATGAGAAAGTATCTATTGTAGCACCAGTCATTTCCATATGGGAGAGTACAACCTTAGACAAGTCCTTACCGCTTTACTCCTGCACCAACCCTCATCCCATTCTGCAGTCAGATTTCACATTTTGTTTCATCACTTCATGAACCCAGGCATTGCCGAGGTTGTTAGCATGGAGTACAAAATACAAAGACTAAAACCCAACAATAACAGCGTGATTGAGGCAGGGGTGGATCTACCTTTTCAGGGGCCATAAGCCACCCCACAATCAGAAATTAATTTTGTGGTTGGGGGGGGGCGGGGCCAGGGGGGTCCACCTCGATAAATTTCTCAGACACGGGGTGCCCAGACATACGTGCCTGGACTGAGACTCCACTTCCTACTTTAGAGTATGATATCCCACATGTGTTAAGGGTGTTCAGGTCCCGACCACAAGTGTAGGTAGGACATGCACGGTGAAACATGCGAGCCTAATAGCAGCTTTTAGCTTATGGCATAAGGGATGGCTGGGTTTCAGAAGAGGAGAGTAATGCCCTGTGGTCTGCCAGTACCTAATACTTCATATTTTCATGTTCTTCTTTAGGTGAAAATATTTCAAAGATGAAGGCTTTAGTGAACACTTTATTTTTTACAGCTGGTCACGTAAGCAGTCATTGCATTCTATGGAATCCAAACTTTGATAAGGAACTTAAAAATGTGTGATTTTAGGAAGAATTACTTCATAAAATGGGACCGGAGGCATCCTATACCATCACTGTACTGTACGCAGTGAAATTATCTGCAGTGATGCTTGGCAGAGCCTCCTACTGGCACTGCAATTATCACGGGCATAGCTAAAAATTCTGGGCCCTCTGACAAAATGTCACCTTGGGCCCCACCACCTGCCTTTTTGTATTCGAGGGCCCCTGTAAAATGCTGCCCCCCCCCCCCCCCTCCCAATTGTGCCAGGGTATCCATGCCCCTACTGTGCCACTGGCAATCACTGCAATATGTTCAAATCCATATGAGAAGCTTTGAAAGGAAGGTGAGGGCCAGTGAATTACTGCAATGTAAGTTCCAGCACCACCATTGTATAGCTTGGTCGTTAGCAGGTCAGACCCAAATTTAGGGCCAGGTTGCACTGGTGTCCCTTTGTGTCCCTTTGTGTCTCTTTGTGTCCCACTTGTCCAAACAATGAAGCATTTTACTTTTCCACTGTAAATAAATATATTGCTCAGTGACTCATATTGCTTGTAGCTATAATTACAGCATAGATTTAAAGCATAATTAATCCCAAGTCAGATGTACATTTTTAAGTGAGACGTTAACATTTCCAGTGACAAAACGTTTGTCAAATGACTCCATGCATGTGTGATCACAGTCGTCAGTAACTTCCCGCTTCTCGTGAAGACTCCTTACTCAATTCGACTGGTCAGTGAAACATTCTCAAATCTACTGATGTACAATATGCTTGGACAATATCGTATGACGTAAATGAATCAAGCCCCTAATAACAGCAAGTGGAAGGGATGAAGGCTCAGCAGATACATAACAAACAAAGCTAACTGGTAAGGTTTGCACCCATGTATATTTTTTTGCCATTGTACCAGTGTGTGTACAGCTGTGGAATTATCTGATTTTGTACAAGAACTGCTTCTTAAAACTGATCTGATATCACCTGTCAAAACAATAAACGGTGTCATCTAAACAAACTAGAAACACAAAACAGTGAGATACCTGCTCTAAGAGCCAAATTGCTCTCGATAGGGTAGGAAACGGATGGATTAATGGATAGATCCAGTAATTTACACGACTTACTCGATCTGTAATTCCTCGAGGCTGATCTCTGTTTGCCATGAGTTTGTAAGCTTATTTGCTGCCTTTCCACCAGATGGCAGAACAGACGTCTAACGATCCGTTGTTTGAGATCAGCCGAAAGTGCTCGCAAAGGGGGCAATGGTGTGTGCGCTCTGTTCTGGTTCTGCTGCGGAGTTTTTTTGTTCTGCCGATGGAATTTAACACTTGGGCGGACGGGGGATGCCGCATGCAACCCCAGGGTGTGACGGAATGACAGGCGCCTTGTTATCTGCCCTGCCCCTCAAGCACAGTGACACGATTCAGGGGGAACAAAGAGAGATGTGTGGTTTCTGTGCCTTCGCCATCCACGTCCCGCAACCAAAACCGTGGCATCACCGTCCAACTGAGCATGAAGCCAGCCACTGTGCATCTGCCCCCAGCGGGACCGCCTTTCGCCTGCTACCACTGAGGATGACTGACATCTGTCACTTGGAGCTTAGATAAGGAGTCCGAAACACGGAATGTCCTAGACCGGTGGACACCAAAAGGCGGACTCCACTCCGCATCCAGAACAAACTACAATTGAATCCGGACTGCATGATCGACTGGCCCCCACCAGTCTACTAACCGGATTCAGTGGATGTAGCCACATAATAAAATTATGGGTTTGAATCCCCCCACATAATTTGTTTGCTTCCGTCCTGACTCACCAGCATGTAGTAAAATGACATGCACGAACCCACCTCACCCCACCCCAAAAATCCCTCAGTTGATAAAATCTGGATACAGGCCTGCAGTGGATCTTGACTTGGTGTTGCTGATGAAAGTTAGGGACCGCTGTTCTAGACGACAATGTTGAGGTAGAACATTTCGAGCCACAGCAGGGACAAATGCATGGGACGGAGAACCACAGCTCCGTGTGTTGTCAGTGCAATCGTACTCCAATTTTATTCCATTTGGCTTCCCAGCCAATCACATGAAAATACCTTGCAAGTTTGAGACCTAATGTTCACTGGGGCTCTCTTGTCCTTAGTGTTGGCAATGCACTCATCTCTGGGGTGTGGATGAACCTGGAGCAAGTCTGAGAACATGCCAGAAAATTCCTACAGAAATAGCTGGGCATTGTGACAACACTTCAATCATGATCCATTATCTCTGTCAACAAGAAAACAACTAGCGTTTCCTTAGTTACAAGTCATGTATAATTCCAGACTTTAAACAACAAACGAAAGCTAGCCTGCTGACAGGAACCACAAGTGAAGGTCTGCTCAGGAAAAGGCGAAGAGCATTCACAAACAGAGAAGAACCATTCAACAGATTATTTTGGTGGCTACTATCTTAAATAAGCAGAAGTGTGTTGATATGAAAGCTTGTGACCCATCCCTGTCCTCACAGTATTTCAGACATTGAAGAAGACCCTACTGACAAGAGAGAACTGTGAACCAGTTAGGACACACTGCAGGGATGAAGCAGCTTGACTCCGGACCGTTTCCACTGACGAAAAAAATCAAGAAGTTATCCTTAGTATTGAGCCCACAGCAACCTGAACCCGACGACCCTAGCAACAGCAAAGCATTGTGATACCGCTGAAACACAATATATTGTGCAATTACGCACACTATGCACGTCAGGCTCCGATTGCAACATGATCACAACAGAGATACATATGAGTCCTTCTATCAGCGAGATGACAATTCACAATGCATACTTTCTATGAACAGCTTCAGGAATCAGTTCCTGGAATGAATCCAAATGCCGCTTGGCTTAGTTGGCCCTCAGGAGTGGCTGCTGTTGATGTTAACTGATCACCTTAGTGCTCTGACTTGATCAGCCACTTAACCCAAAGAAAAGGTAACAAAACCCGACCTGTCTGAAGGTGAGAAGGTGGCTGAGTGAGAGAAGTAGAGCAGTTATAGGAAAGTCTGCAGAAACGGCTCTCTGCAGCACCGAATAAAACGTGATTGAACATAAATAAAATCGTTGGTTAAAAATAACTGAAATACATCTGACCATCTCTCTAGCCAGTCTCAAATATTCAGGCGAGGTGAAAAAAAAAGATCCCATTTGGGCAGACTCTTCAGTTCAACACCAAACTATTCCGACATCTTTGGCAGCATCGCAACCACAAGGGGCAGTCAAAGCAGCGGAGCTGTACAAGAGTGGAGGTTGTTGCGGACTCCGGGGGAAAGTACCCTCCCACCAAACAAATAGGAATGCAGCAACGCATCCAGAATGGCTATTTTTGACAGGGAAACAAATTCCTCCCGTCTCCGTGGCTGCGTCTCGTTAAACTACACGGAATGTCACAAGCACAGAATGGGGGGAGTGGAGACGATGTGTTTTATTTCTGCTGTGGTGTCATTTGAAAACAACATCGCAGTATGTGGACCGAAATTAGAACCCTCCCTTTGCAGAATAGGCAGTGAGGAATTACCAGAAGTTTTAGAGATAAGGGGAATGTAATGGGGAGGTGGCACAGTGACTCAGGGGGTAGCACTGCTGTCTCACACCTCCAGGTCTGGGGGACTGGATCAGGGTCTCTGCTTTGTGTGTGTGCACCTAGTGTGTAGTAATGCTGGAGGTAGGGATGCTTTAGCACCCTCTTAGGTTGTTTGTGGTAGTGCAGTGTCAGAATGATCCAGGTGGTTGTTTAAAAACAAAGCTGTCTCTATGCAACACAAGGCATTTTTTAATTGCAAAATGTGGTGGTTTGCTATTAACTTGTCGCGATCAATAGCTCCCCATGTCCAAGTGTGGCAGCATGTTTCTTGCAATTCGTTACCTTGGCAATCAGGTTGCGGTTGATGTTGCTGATGCAGTGAGAGTGGTTGTAGTCAGTTTATGTTTCCATGCTTGTTATCTTGTTCTTAGCAGTTAATAGCAAAACAAAAGAACTCTATCGGTCGCTCTGACTTTCGGCACCATGAGCACAAAATGTGTGTGTGTGTGTGTGTGTGTGTGTGTGTGTGTGTGTGTGTGTGTGTGTGTGTGTGTGCGTGTGTGTGTGTGTGT
>JAODLC010000001.1:45022676-45040440 GCA_026781145.1 Hippopotamyrus pictus
GTGTGTGTGTGTGTGTGTGTGTGTGTGTGTGTGTGTGTGTGTGTGTGTGTGTGTGTGTGTGTGTGTGTGTTTGCGTGTGTGTGTATGTGTGTGTGTGTGTGTGTGTGTGTTTGCGTGTGTGCGCATGTGTGCCCTCCTCCACCAGCACTATAACCCTGACTCCAGTTACAAAATACATGGGAATGCAATGGGATTGAATAATTGAACAATGTAAAATGTGTAAATGGAGATGTACTCAACCATATATTTCTGCTGAGGGATGCCAGATGCCCAGAGGAACATTCTGAGCCAAGGACCAGGACTGTAGAGCAGAACGTCTGGTAATGACCACAGGGGGAGGGTAGCTGATGAATAACGCAGAACCGCACGTGCGTGGCAGAGAGGGCGCGGACGTGCAAACGGACCCCGTCGGCATGTCGGTAACTGCGGTGCTTTGCAACCCATTCCCTGCCTGCGAATGTAGCACCTCTGAAAGGGGCGTCAGCGTCTGCTGCACTGAAAGTCCAGGCAGGGCATCTGGCAACCGTGATAGAGCAAGCCGAGCTCCCAGAGCATACTGTGGCGACCTCTGTGGAGCACTAACATTGATAACTCTTCTAGACCATGGATTTGAATAAACAAATCTAGTGTGAAGTATTATTTACTTCCAGTAAACCTGGGCTCTTACATCAGATTTTACGGTCGGTAAAATAATAATGCATTCGTAAAACATTATGAACATAGCTATACATATTTATAAAAAACAAAATCACGTTATAGCCATGTTTATTATGCGTTATGACTGACTTATGAAGCGCTTATCTATAATACACTATAGATACCATTATAATGTACAGAGCATCCTTAATGCTTACACTTGCATTATACATTATACAATGCATTATAAAGGTATCTATAGGGCAATATAGATGGGAGCTTCATAATGCAGTCATAACGCATAATAAACATGGCTATAATGTGTTATGGCTTTTTATAAATATGTATAGCTATGTTTATAATGCTTTATTGATGCATTATGAATGTATTAATGAATTACTAAAAACATGGCCTTAAGTGTTACCTTACTGTCTTTCTAAGGACAAATTTGGAGGAAAAACAGTATATGATAATAACATTTTTATTTTTCTTAGGTTTGTTCTTAGGCTAAGTCAGTGTTTATTGCAATACAACCATTCAGCGCAATTAAAGAGAAACGCAGCAACGAAGTCACATATGTAAACATGCAGGCACATGCGTGTGCACCGGTGTCCAAACCGTTCACATGACACTCACCTCCCACAGTCGTTTGTCTCACCTGTCTCTCCTCTGTATGGTCCAAATGTAAGACATCAGATGTGGGCTCGAGGCGAAGGTAGCACTGCCGGGGTCACACCCACATCACTGCCAGGGGGTTGAGGGAAAATCGTAAGTCTCAATTAAAGGGCGCAGGTGTGGCTTTGTCTTTGCAAGTATTGTCTGTTTTGTTTATAACAGAAAAATGCAAAAGTCCCCAAATGCTGAAACACTGAGAAGCAGCTGTGGGGCACGAAACACATCGTGTCTCTCGAACACAACATCTACAGGCGGAAGACACAATCACTGTGTTTCATCGGCGCACGATATTCAAGATACATAATATGATATCAAAATTCAAAAGGCATTTTTTTGGAAAACACCTGTAAACACAGTGTGGTTAAAAAGGTGACATCACGGCACTGGTTTCACTAAGCTTTAAATCCCTGTAAGTAGATCCCGGTGACTTAGCACCTCAGGACAGGAAAGCAACAGACACAACAGTCATCTGAGATGACAAAAACATGCACTGACACGGCCCAACGCATTCTGTGCGCTTCAGCTGGAAAACATCTTCTGCTAGGCATCTAAATGGTTGCAACTTGGTTGGCTTTGTCCCATCAGTGCCAACACGAAAACTCTGATTATACGTTTGCAATACTGCTCATTCTTCAGCACGCACATATTTCACATTCCAACGTTTCCTGTCCTGAATTGGAATGGGAAGCAGCGTAAAAAGTGCACGCTCATTGGGAAAACACTGTAAATTCAGGAGGGGGCAAAGGTCAATTTCATTTTTCTTCTAGTTTTAATTAAACTTTGATGCTACTGTTAACAGTCTGCCATAGTTCAGAAAGCAAACCAAAGTAGGTGAGAGATGAAGAAGGTAAAACAGAAAGGGAGGGAGGGAGGGAGGGAGGAAGGAGGGAGAATCATGGAATTTTCCACTATGGCATGAAATATTCACCAGGACTACTCTCACACTATCAAGGCCAACAAAACAAGCTGTATAGTTTGTCCCTTTCTGCACCCTCTTATACAAGTAATTGATGTATTTGGATTGGTTTCTGAATGTGTTGAATAACACATTCAGCATTCCTGCATTTAATGAGCCCTTGACATTGATAGACCTTGATCTCCAAACTGTGTCCTTAAGAAGGAAGAAAGGCTTCCAGAAAATAAACTGCTGCTTGGATGGGACCAGTAAAACCAGATCGTCAAGTGAGATCCAGAATACAGAATCAGCACCTGCTAAAACTCTGGAAGAATTTAACCATTTTCTACCCACTTGACAGCAGATGGTGCACTGTAGCCGATGGCTAAAATTTGATGTTTGATAAGTCTTGTTCTGGTGCATTCAGTGAGGACCTGAACAGTTCCAGTAAATCACCCATCTAATGCTCTTCTAAAAGCTTATTCAGGTCCGGGGCAGGGGGAGAGCTGAAGCATGTCACAGGTAGCACAGGGCACAACTCTGGACTGGATAACAGTTCCAACAAATGTTAGCTGAGTCTTTTTACGCAGTATATGTGAATACGCTGGTCATTGCTAAGGCCAGGTTCTCTCACTCCCGGCTCAGTGGGATTTCTATAAAGAAACAAATAAAAGGGAATAGCTAGTGTCAACTTACATGAAACCTAGTGGAAGTAAATCCTCATTACTTACACAGACATTTCTCAGGCAAGATAAGGGGAAAAAAACAATCTATAACATTATAAAATGACAAATGCATGCAAGGTAGCTGATTAAAAAATTCTATGACGTCTAATACTAGAGAATAGAACTGTTGACTTCGCCTGAGGACACGTCAACACGCCTCTGAAGACTGAGCCCTCTCTTCAGCTGCAATCTGACATTCTCATACTCATTGTTCTTAATCTATTTCTAATGCGGCTGCTAAAATTACTTGTCCAAAGTCTATCTATATTGTTATTGCGGCTGCATGTTACGTTAAGGGCCCTGGGGTAACCGCATGGGGAGGGAAGGTATTAAAAAGCGAACGCTTTCAGGAAAAATACTAACAGTGTTCATGGTACAGGAAACAGGAGACATGGTATTTTTCCACCCACCCATACTGGCTTATCAGCACTTTACTGTGCCAGTACCCAGTCAAGCTGCACAGTGTCAATCTCACCGTCACATTAACCTATGCCAGACAAAACGGTATCGATTTCCTCATGAGCCTGTTGGGTTAGTTATGTCCACCCAGCTGTAAACCAGGAAAGCAAACTAAAACCATTCTTGCCCCACAAACCTTTTATAACCACCACAAGTATGACTTGCTATGTTTATTAGCGTCTAACGTACAGCACTGTGCAAAAGTCTTGAGCTGACAAAGAAAATGATGTTCAAATGATCTTCATATTTGTGCAGAACTATAAAATTATGTCCGTCAAAACATGCCAGCTTAGTCATATCAAAACCTCTTCTAAAAGCAGGCCGTTTTTGACTTGATCACTAGCACACCTCCTATTGCTAATCAATACTTTATTGACATTTGTTAACTAACTAAATTAATGAATTAAGCGAGCTGGTGGCAAAATTTAACAAATACACGGAACGGCTGGGGTGGCCCTGAGCAGAGGTTTCGTAACCAAAGCGGTGTTCGTCTAGCCATCCAACAAGACATAGTAACCTTTTGGAGAGCAGAAGAAATTTTTGTTAGTTTTTATTGTGTTACTTTTAATTTGCATATGTTCTAACGTTAAATTGCATTTTTCTTCCTGAGCAAATTTATACTTACTACCCAGATAAATAGCATTATCATAACATTTTCTTTGACGGCCCAAGACTTTTGCACAGTACTGTAACTGGCCTACTACAGTATTATCTATGTTTTTCGTCTATGCTGTAAGCTAGTCAAGTAGTAAAGTTAAATGATGTGAAAACAGTGAGAGATGCAGGCAGGTGTTGCACGGAAAATGCAGCAGTCTGGAAACTACAAGACGGCACTGGGCTCCCCTAAGGTCAAGATGCATCTAAAACTGAACCCAGGACGCAGGTTTTGGCTAAACCTCGAAGAAGACCAGCATTAATCAAATTTGACACAAGCTCCAAATAGACTATCTAAGCTATTTCAGAAGGGCCAAACACTGCCATTTGAATCCTTTTCTGTGGAATAATCCCATAATGCAGTTTTGCGGTACTAGGTGCCATGTTGGGTCAGGAGGCTCCGAGTCTCACCCGTTGCTTTATCCGTGGTCTGTCAAGCACGTAAGTCAGTGTTACGCGACACATTCGAACCACACAGGCTGCCTCCGGAACGACTCGGAAGGCATTCAAGCTCAAATGCCTTCCCGGTTGTTGTGGCTGTGGGTCCAAGGTTGGCACGCTGCCTTTAATGCTGCTGAAGACATTGGCAAAGATTACAGGGCATTCAGTGCGTCGCCCACAAAGGCCCTGTGAGCCGGAGATGTCAGTGCCAGTCCCGGCATCTGCTAAAGACGGCCGGTGCATGGTAAGTCAATATGGAGGGACCCTGCCGACACGAGATGAGAGACCAGCTTCTGGAGGCGTGAGAATGTGCTCACCTCAGTGCTGCAGAGAAGCCCAGACTGTCCCAGAAAGCCCAGCTCAGCCCCACACTCTCCTAGTAATCTGTGCTTTTCCGCTATACATTGTTTTCTTTTGCTTCTTTCCTTTTCTGGTCACCATAGCAACCTCCTAGGGCATGCACCAGCGTAGTAATGAGAATTTTCCCAGTGAATTTCCATCACAGAGCTGCAGGGGTTTTTGTTATAGATGTTTTTACCCACAGTAGCAGGGTCATTCGGGGTGAAAGACAGCGTGACCATTGTGCTGGGCTCACACGCGACTGCAGCACTGTCCTCCTCGATAGATGGCAGAGGACCCCGTCTGCTTTACATCATTTCAGCAGGGGTCTTGGCCGACTCTACAGGTGCCTCTTGATATTAGCAAGAGTCTCAAAATACCCCTGTGACATAAAAATATGAACATCACGAGATGAAGACATTTTGACATGTAACTCTAGTGTCATCACAGTACAGCAAACATAAAATAATTCAATATTTAGTTTTGAATTATCACCATTTAAATCCATTTTGGCATATCTGCTAGTTGTGTATTGTTTAAGAGAAGGTATATTATGATAGTCTCACAACCAATGGCATAATTTTGTGAAATGTAAAATAGAAAAAAAAACATCTAAAAGAATGATGGTCTGTGAGAGGTACAATGTTCATTATAGATCTATGGATCTAAGTAAACAAGGTACATTTCTGTGTATGTATGTGTTAGGGTTAGGAATTGTTCATTCCAAGAATGTCAGGCAGAGTACCCTTGAAACAATGACAAAGAAACAGTTGTTATGCTGAGATATACAATATTTCTCTTAGACACAACATTTATCTGAACAGATAAGCGATTCCGTTATCCTCAGTTTTAGCACAGAGAAACATGGTGCTCAGTGGTCTGTTCAGGGCTGTCTTCTGCTCTCCCAGAGGGCTAAATCTGTGAAGGCCCCCCTGAATGACAGCCAAGCCCAGAAATCAAGGACATCGTGGAAGGACAATAAGATACAGTAGTACTGATAGGAATCGCAAGGCTCAATAAAGGTCGGTACTCAGTCCCAGGTCTAAGTCTAGAAGGGATCGCAGTCATCCCCAGCTTACGTCTTGAGAAGGGCCTTTACTCACGGACAAGCCAAAGTCCAAGAAGCTCAAAAAGGCCTGAACTCACCCCCAGGTAAAGCCCCAAAATCGGCCTGGAGTCACACTCACGTTACGGCAGTGGACTGGCCTGCAATCACTCCCAGGGCTGGAGAACAGCCTATGCTCAACCACACTCATACCCTGGATCTTGCAGCTGGCGGGGTTTTGCCACTCAGGGACTAAAAATACATTCCACAGTCCAGCGGTGTGTCAAGGGACGGCGTCCACATCTGCAGAGAAACATGATTTGGGCCAGTTCCTCTTGTGGAGAGGTGAAGAATGTCTCAGTGAGGTCAGGCTTGGGAGAAGCGGCCGTGATGGCGTCACATCGACAGAATTAAAAAAAAAATGACACCAACACGTGGCTGAAACACAAAGCCGGACTGGTAATGTGGCCAACAAAATTCTAACAGAAAGAAAAACACTGAAGCGTAGGAGAGGCAGCAGTATAATACCAGAGTAGAGCGATGTAGGGCATAGATACATTTTTTACTTTAAATAGAGTGGGTTTTGCTTGCCAGTTTATCATCAATACATAATCAGCAGCCCATTCTCTGCATGCATCATAGCCAATGGGATCTTTCTTTATTCTGATCACACTCAATTTGCTGTTATCATCTGGTTTGAGCAGAAATGCTTTTATGTGTCTATATACTGACCAGAGGAGCACAGCAGACTAGCAGAAGTCATATATATTGATCGAGCTTATATATCCACTGCTTTTTGTAGAGTAGGCCGTTCTATACTAAACTCTCCTGCTCCACAGGTGTCCCTGGCTGTCCCTCGACCCGCAGGATCTCAGAAGCGGCAGTTCTGTTTTCGGGGACCCTAATGTCAAAGATTGATGTTAGGCTTAGCATACAGTGTCACGTAGACGATACATGAATATATGGGACATTTTGTGACCTCAAGCCAGAAGAGCCAAAGAGAGAATCATAAAAATACATTTGAGGCCGAAGAAAGCATTTTCTACAGCACTGCTGTTTTGAATGCTGATGATGCTAAAGAAAACAGACCATAATTAATGGGCATTGCTTAGTAACAGCAACTGACAGTGATCTACAGGTAAGCAGGTTTTTCAGGGTGAGGGTTCGAAATACTCAAAATAAAGAAACGAACGCACCTTAAATTTACCACGGTATCTGTACACCCCACCCTTAAGGGTTAGGTGGCAATACAAAGATGTCACCTCATCATGTCAACGTCTTTTCAAGTTGACCTGTCAGAAGTGCAAGTTCCTCAGTTTGATTTAAGTCCAGTAATTTAAAGTGAGGAATTATTCTATTTTATTATCTTTTCAATCACTGATGATGTCTGTTTTTTTTTTTTAGTTAGGTGCAGTGAATACTTGGTGTGAGACTGTAAGGATATTGTTCCCTGTAAAGTGACCCCTTGTAATTGTGTCTGTTCATCAGATATCATCAGGTATTGAATTGATTAGAGCTTTTGTGTCCCCTGAATAGCATTTGCTTTGTCTGTCTTTTCCTGCTTAATTAAATTTTCAAAACTTCTTGCAGTGGCAAGCTATGCAATTTATATCGGGGGCATTCAAGACAGGAAAACTGGAGAAAAAACATTCTATAATATTAATACATTGTTATATTTTTGTGGTATTTCGTTTTATTATTAGACAAAAAAAAAACATTTTGACCTAATAAATTTTTGGATGACGTATGAAACCCAGTCCTTAAAAATGCATTTTTAGTAATTCATGAAGAATTAAAACAGATGGGAAATTCAAAGGGATGTGGGCTCCTGTGTGAGTCACAGAGATGGCGATGTGCATGTAAATGTAACAGCAGCATTAAGCAGCTCATATGTGAGAAGTGATGGAAGTCGGTGCAGTAATGTGGAATGTAAAGCCACGCTCTTCTGAAACAATGGAGGTTTTAGATTAGCCTGCTGTTCACTTTGCATTTCCCAGAATGCCGACAGGCTCACTTGTGGGGGCATGCCCTTCTATCAGTGGAAAACTACTAGGCTGGGTAGGAAGCAGAACGAGCACACACCCACAGAGGCTCTGCTGGGATGGATCAGTCGGCTTACATGCCTGCTTCATTACTCAGATGCTCATGGAGCCTCTCATCAGATTAATGCTTCACATCAGTTACATAAGGAGATCAGATTATCTGGTCATCTGGCCAAATGCTGATCCATCCAGAGGAAAGTGTGTAATTTACCCTGTTCCCCATAATTAATCTGCAGTTAACTCACCTTTCTCTTCAGCTTCATAGCTAACAAGTTTGTGTTAGTTCTGAAAATGGCATCAGAGGGCAGGACCAGGCAGCATCCAGCCCTCCTGGAGGAGTTTGGTGTAGGGGCCTTGCTGAAGGCTCCAAGGGAGATGTTACTCTACCAGTCACATGACTTCAAAGACATGGTCACCGGGACATGGGTACATCCCGAACATACAGCAAAACATACTACGACTAAAGTGGATTCAAAGTCTAATGGTGCCCAAACATTTCTTTAAATGTAATGTGGTGATATTATTTCATTCATCCATCCAGTTTCCAAAACCGCTTATCCTATTCAGGATTGTGGGGGTCTGGAGCCTATCCTGGTGGCTATGGGTGTAATGCGGGGAACAACCCAGGATGGGGCACCAACCCATCGCAGGGCACACTCACACACAACACACACGCCTATGGGCAATTTGGCAACTCCAATTAGCCTCTGCATGTTTTTGGACTGTGAGGGGAAAACCGGAGTACCCGGAGGAAATCCCACGATGACATGGGGAGAACATGCAAACTCCACACACATGGAGCCCTGGCAGAAACTTCAATGGTATTATTTCATTTTTCATCATTTCTAATGCATTTCCATTTGGAATAAGACACCTTAATGAAACAGCTGCCAGAATCAACTTTAATTCCTTGTTTGACCAGCATTTGTCCCCAGAGACAGTGATTAAATCTGGCCAAGGGCAGCTTATGATTAGGAAGTGTACACCACTCTGTACTAAGTATAGTTTGCATAACAGAACTTGAATGTTTTGGATGGAAACCTTTCCTTTTCTGAGATCACAGCTTTTAATGAGCTTTCGTCTGTGTAAGCAGGTTGGGTAACAGGTAAAAGTGGTTTATGACATGAACTTGAAACCTGGATCTAAAATTCAAAGGTGTGATGCTTTCCCAAAAAGCTACTACTTTCTGTAAATACAGGAGTTTCCTGTGCATTTGCTGTGTGTTTATGTGTCAACATATGCGGCTGAATATGGACAAAGACAAAAAATTAGACCCACAATAGATATTTTTAAAAACGTATTTATTTTCAAACCAGTGTGAATTCAAATTCCATCTGGAAAAGCATGTCTGTATGAACTTCTAGGCAAAATTTTTTCTAACAGACACTAGAGGAAGATGGTGTTCAGGGAATTTTGTACAGAATCCATTCGAACTATTGGTAGAGAGATAAATATGTAGCAATTAAAACACAATGTAAAGTTATTGTTAACAAATATGAAGACAAGTGATCAGCTATTACTACAAACCCTGTAGCATGTGCTAAATGATGGGAAAAGCCTTCAATGATTCATCTCAGCAGCCATTGGATCCTTTAGCCGTGAAGCTATCTTCAGTGCAGAGTGTAAGGAAACACTGCGCAAACAAAACACAGAGTGAATGAAGTAGGGAAGAAAGAGCAGTGACCCAAAGGCTTCAAGGGCTACACTGCGAGGCAGGCTGCTTCCAGGTTTCTACATCAGCTGTACGAACAAGGCGAAGCAGGAGATACTGGCAATGACCGAAAACCAAAAACCAGCCAAGCAGAGGGCGGAAGCGACTTTCAGAGATGACCATCAACTTATTGAATGCATCCGATCATTAGCATTCAAACAAATCAGAGGATGACCTAAAGTGACCTTCCAAAAGAATGGAACGCATTAAGTGGTATGGATTGTCCTCGCAGTGTACTTCACAACTGGCTCCTAGAAGCAGGAATGAGGACAGATAAAGCAAGGAAGAAGCCCTTTATCAATGAGAAGCAGGGAAGAGTCAGTCTGCAGTTTGCAAAAATATGTGTATTTCTACACAGACACACCCAAAAGTTGAGAAATGTGACACTGAAAATTTTGCTGTGGACTCAGTTTTTTCCAGAGCTATATTTACAGGTGATATGAATGAATGGATGAATGAATGAATGAATAGATAGCCCTGTGACTGGAGTTCATTTTTGGCCAACAATCCCATCTAACCTTTAGTGTTAACAAGGAGGTCATGTAGGAAATTTAAAAGAAAAAAACTCTTGGGCTTGTTCTAGAATGAGCACTTATTAGCATTGCTTGCCTGGTCCTTCCCAACAATAGCGGCTGTGTATGGTCTTCAGATTGAACAAAAGACACTGGCAGCTGAGTCGGGAAGTTGCAATTTAAACATGTAGACACAATCTAGACCTCACCACAAACTTGCACCAGTTAAAACTGAAAACCAAGCAGTGCATGAAACATTAGTATAAACAAAACATTACCTGATCATGAAGTAAATAAGCAAGACACCAGAATGTACATAAGGATTTTTCACCAGAGCCAAATGAGAAAATGAACCAAACACAGCAATTTTACTGCAGCTGCACTATAGATGAGTTGGGGGGGGGAAACTCCAGTAGACCTCAGAACACATAAAAACAGATAAAATTCACAAAAAGGCTTTTCTAGAACAGTTCAACTTATTAAAAATAAATACAGTCCCCAAATAATTTTGGTAATAGCAGGTATTATATACAGTGTCATACCTGCTCAAAACCTTCA
The DNA here is from genome assembly GCA_026781145.1 of Hippopotamyrus pictus. Taxonomy (NCBI): domain Eukaryota; kingdom Metazoa; phylum Chordata; class Actinopteri; order Osteoglossiformes; family Mormyridae; genus Hippopotamyrus; species Hippopotamyrus pictus. Next base: position 45,033,369 of record JAODLC010000001.1, read on the forward strand.
ATTATCTGTTATATCCCCACTGCTTAAAGCAGATTGCTTTGTAATGAACCACAGTAGCTAACTGTAAATATTACAGACCCAAAATGGCATTTCTCCCTCCAAAGGGAGCTACAAGGAGAAGTACACAAACATAAAGATCCCTAAAGAACAGACCACTAATAGAGTCAGGTTGAGGATGACCTTGATCCTGGGAGACTCATACAGCATCTCCTGAATGAGTCGCTCCTCATCCTCCACACTCCTTCGCTGGTCCTTTGTCGCTTGTTCCTTGTAACCACAGAACCAGTCCATCACCTTGACACACCTCCCCCCTTCTCCTCCACAGCCACCCTCATCGGAGCTGTCCTGCCGCACGAGACCCACCTGGCCGTTGTTGTTGTTGTAGCGGTCTACAGATCTGGGCGTGTCAGAGCTTATTGTGCCATCACTGGTAGGAGCAACTAGTAGCTTTACTTCAGCCCCATCCACACACAGCTCCTTCTGGAGGTCCAGGGGAAGCTCCTTGTGGAGGCCGCCTGTGCCATTGCAGTGGCTGGGGCTCTTGTCAGTCAGCTTGTAGGCCTCTTCCTTGTGGCTAGCCGACAGCTTCTCCCTGCTCCGCAGCCCCCAGACAGTTGAACGAATAATCTGGTCCTTTTTTGGAGGCTCCGTGGCAAAGCTGACCACCACTGCCACTAGGCCAGAGAGCCAGAACAGGGCTGTGGCAACATACATATAGTGGATGCTGGTGATGAAGGTCGGCCTGTTGTCCGGCCAATCGCAGCGTGGTTCCCGGTATACGAAGGCGAGGATCAAGCGGGTGGACCCCAGAACAAAGCCGGTCATCCCCCCCCAAAAAGCACCGGTCTCATTGCATCGTGGCCAGAAGATACCAAGGAGAAAGAGGGCTGCAATAGGGGGAGTGAGGTAACCAGCCACCTCCTGGATGTACAGGTACATCTGCCCCCCCTGCATTTCTATGATGACAGGGACCCAGGCAATGCTGATGGCCACCATGAAGATCACGAAGAGCCTCCCAACCACCACCAGCTCTCTGGAGGACGAGCCCTTCCTCAGCATTTTGTAGATGTCCAGTGTGAAGATGGTACTGGCACTGTTGAAGATGGAGTCCAGGTCACTCATAAGGGCTGCAATCATCACAGCCATCATGAGACCACGTAGCCCCACGGGCATGACGTTCATGACCAGGCGAGGGTACGCGATGTTGGAGCAGCCAGCTTGGCTGCCACACACTTGCAAGCAATGCTCAGGGCTGATGCAGACCAGTTCATCAGGGAAGAGGATTCGAGAAATCATGCCAGGGATTACAATGATGAACATGGGCAGAACCTTCAGAAAGCCAGCCATAAGTGTTGATCCCTTGGCATGGGCAATGTTCTTAGCAGCTAACACCCTCTGCACAATGACTTGGTCTGCACACCAGTACCAGATGGACGCTGGTGTCTGGCCCAGAAGGAAGCCTGGCCATGGAATGTCCTCGTCCAGCGGCCCACGCAGGAGCTGGAGCGACTGCGGCTTGGGATGGATGTGGCAGGAGTTAGTGTAGGAGAAGTTGCCAGCTGCCATGATTGCTGTGACATTGGGGACGGCCTGCATGTACTTGGTCCGCACACCCTCCAGACCGCCGACTTTCACCAGACTGATGATGCTGAGACTGAGCGCCCCTGCAATCATAAGGACGGCTTGAAGGGTGTCAGTGTACATAACAGCCACCAGGCCCCCCGTGACTGTTAGTAGGGCTGTCATTCCAATCAGCAAGATAACAGACAAATACAGGTTCCATCCCAAGGACTCCTGGATGAAGAGTGCCCCAGCATACAGGTCCACTGATAGTTTGGTGAAGATGTAAAGCAGAAGCGATAGGCAGGCAAAGTAGATTTTCAGCCGCCTGCCACCATAGCGCTTGGAGAGGTACTCGGGCATCGTGTACACCCCCGAGTTGATGTAGACGGGGATGAAGACCCAGCCAAGGAGCTGAAGCAGCAGGAGCGCATTAAACTCCCAGGCACCCACAGCATAGCCGCTCGCAGCACCTGATCCCGCCAAGCCAATGAAGTGTTCGCTGCCGATGTTACTGACGAACAGAGAAGCCCCAATGACTGCCCAAGTCATGGACCGCCCCGCGAGAAAATACCCACTCACAGTGCTCCGGTTGGCCTTCCACATGGCGAACAGGCCGACGAGCAAGACTAGCACAAAGTACAGTGCCACGACGGCAATGTCTGCCGTTTCCATAGCAGAGCCCATTTTACACCCACGTTTGGAGGGAAGTTCAACCAGCTACTGAAAACCAGAAATTAGCAGAGGTGGGAAACTAAAAAATACTAAAAATCAGCAGAGTGAGTTTTATAAATTCAACTAAGTGTCTGTAAAAAAAAAAAATAGTGCTTTTCCTTTGGTTTGCTGTGAGAATGGAAACTCTTGTGTCCACATGCAGGTCAAAAAACATCAGTTTTTGTTTAGAAAATCCATGGGCCATATAGTGAGCAGGCGCACAGGAGGCTGCTGTAGACCGGTCTAGCAAAGCCTAGAGTAACATTCCTGCAACACAGCAAAGACAAAGAAAGACTACATTAGACCTAGTGTGGATGGAGAGAAGGTGGAGGAACCTCACCTTGTACAGTACATCACACACACACCCCACACCAGCAAATTAACACACAAAACCAGATTCCTTTATAACAGTCATTTTATTACTTCCACTCAATATCCTAAATAATAATTCATACAGAGGAATCATCCAATCACAGTACATTTTTAGGTACACCATTCACTAAAAATGTAGGACAATTTCTGGAGTATGAAGACAATCTTAGAAATAAAACAAAAAAAAAAAAACAATTGCTGTGTAAATTATTATTAAATAAATGCTGTACTATAAGCTTAATTCCTCTAAAGTGAGAGGTCACTTGTGGCTGATGCTAAAGTCCACCTTTAACAAAAGGTGCCCATCCCCAAAAAGCTCACGAAAACCTACACCGAGAGTTTCAGCTGTTGCTATTCATAACATAAGCATGAACTTTTAGGTTACAAATGAAGTGGTAAGGTCAACTCTGAAATCGGACAAGGGTTTTATTTGACCATTCGACCATACACTGATTTACCATAGCAAAGACGAGAGGTAAGGAGGAGATGGCCAACCCTATCCAAAGCAAATAAAAAACCAGAGTAGTAATAATTTTTACTCATGCAATAATGACTCCCATCTGACTTCTAAACTCCAGGTAAACTGCATGCAGTTCAAGAACACAGAGCAAAGCCTGGGTGGCTTGTTATACTGCAAGCTAAAAATATTTAGCTGCATAAACCTGCCTGCAAAGGCAATGAACTACAGACTTAAGTTCACCTTCACATGAATGTTTGATTTTGAACCCTGCAAGCAGTCCCTCTACCACACCCCTACACTCTGCCATAATTCATCTCAGCAAATTCTGGCCTAGGAAAATCTGACAGAATGCCCACTGTCCACAGCAGCTATTTACCCCAAACTCATGCGTTCAGGTATTTTGAAAAGATCTGATCCATATTAATTCAAAATACAAGCTCCATGCTTAGTGGTAGCCTCCACAATAAAGAAGCTATCAGAAGTAGGGGTATTATGATTAAGCGGCAGTTTAGTTTCTTTCTTTTTAACATTTTGGTGCAACAGAATTGCGCTCCCTACAACAGAACAATCTAGAAGATGACCAGACTTCCCCCGTCTCCTAAAAAGGGACTTCCCTCTTCTGACTTAACAACATTTGTCATTCGCAAGTTTTCTTTGTTATTCTGAGAATTTTAACGAGGTAAACCTCGTTAAGGAGGTTTATCTTTATCCAAACACATGGCAGTATATAGAAACTATTTACTCAAATGCAGTATGTTCACACTGATGTGCAAAATTCATACAGAGCAGCAAAGTGGTAAGAGGGTGACCGCTAATACCAACTCAAATACCGAGTCCTTCTCCATAAAACAGATTCAGACTTAAGAAATATACATGCTTCGCTGTTTATAAGTTGCATACAAACGTCATTTGGGGACCTATAAGTGTACGAACAGCTCACGTAAAACTCCACTTCAGAGTCAGCAAGGTCTAACTGGGACGTATTTTCAGATGTTAAAAATTGACCGATCTGCATCTCAGGCGACCAGGTACTGGATCCAGACGCTAGAACAGCGCCACTCTGGACGTAACCCATAGCAACGACTCCGCATCCTTCCCCCGTAACATGTTTCTCGTGGACTGACAGGCAGATGGACAGACGGGCGGAACACTGGGTGGTCTGACCTTGGATATAAACATTACATATAAAGCAGGCGCAGACAGCGTAGGATGTTCAAAAACAGTAAACAAAACAGGACGGGGTGGCTACACAAACGGCCGCTCCACCAGGAAGCTCTACCGGTACCAGTTACTCGTGCCCCAATCGCATATTTAAGAAATATGGATAAATAGCGTGTTAACGTCAGGCAGACAGTTCAAGAGCAGTTCACCAACTGTCTCATAGACGTGTCTGTAGTAATCGTGGGTCTGTAATAATTGCCAGCACCGAAAATCGCCATCACATCGCTTAAGGTCCGGGATAATCCGACAAGAGGACCAGCCGAACCTGAACTGGGACAAGAGCACGATGCTCTCAGGAGAGCCGCGGTGTGCAGACCCAGGCAGAGCGCCGAAGACACAGAAACTTCTAGAACACGGCCGACCTGTAGCAGCCGCGCTTCCTGGAGACTGCGACATCCAGGCGCAATCCTCCTCTAACCAGCATCTCGACGTCCCCAAGCCACTGACCCAGCCGCTCGGCGCTCTAGTGTGATGAGAAGGCGATTAAGAAGGCAGCATTTTCATCCCGACTACCAGTACAAGGCGGCACGTTATAGCCCCTGCGATCTGTTTACCACCTCACCACTTACGGAAGAAAATGCCCATCATTTCCGGCTTCTGTCACAGACTCTCAAACACTCCATACAGACGCTGACGAATGCTCACCACCCCTCGTAACGGCTTCCCAACGCTAGTCCAACAATTCACTTTCGAACCTTTAATCCTGGACGGAGGGCCTATACTTGTGTACCACCCCAAATATGCCCCATGTGCCTATTATGACCCTCACTTGAGCGGCGGTGTTTCCTATTACTTACGGGTAGGCAGGCTGCCTGGATTCGGTGCGCTGAGCCCACAACGATCGACGTCTTTAGCCATCACCGGAACCCGAGTCCCAATCCTCCGCGCGCCTCTCCCTTTTAGAGGATACGCCTGCTCGAGACAAGTGACGTCGAAATGCCCTTCGATCACGCCCACGAGCCCGCGTAGCTCGCCACTGTCCGATCCACCGGCTCTAAGCCGCTATAAACATCTGTTTGTAAATATTAACAAGGTAAAGTCACAGCCATCACTGTTCGCTGTCATCTCGTACATCTGCTTTTCAAGTCCTTTGGTGAAAGTCGGATTTTCATTCATTCAAATGTACAATGTAATGTGGAAGTTTCCTTTGGAATGATGTTTCCAGAATTGGGGGTATTATATGATTAAGTGACGGTGTTATAACGTCGTGGCTTAACTAATACGATTTAACGTACAATAGAACAATCTGGGAGATGACCAGATGTCATTTGCCCCCCCCCCCAAAATTGCTTCTCTGACGTTTTAGTCAGTTGTTAATAAAAAAATTTTCCTGTCATTCTGAATATCCTGAATATTCAAGTCTGATATAACCTTCATATTCTTTATCCAAATACATGGACGTATGTATTAACATAAAATAAGTGCAACTTAATGAGAAGCACGATATGAGATATTGTGAATATGCAGGTTAATTTACTTTGGCAAGGAAACCACTGCAGGACTAGAATGAATAGACTTTAGAATAAAAATAGGTTATGACATCAGAATCAGCTGTGGAGCTCACAGCATCTTTCGGCATCACACAAAAGAAGTCATGGGTTGGGGCTGGTGTGTCAGACGTTGAGTACATGTCCTTGGAATGTGCGTGTGCAGATGTTCAGCCAGTTGGGTTGGATTCTTTATGGTTTCAGACATGCCATTAAAGTGTATGGCAGAAATCTATCAGCAGTACTTTTGATTACTTTCTCCCTCAACATCCAGTGGTAGATGATTATTAGCAACATATTAGCAACATCATTATTTCATGCAGTACTTTTTTTTTTTTTACAAACTCCTAGCCAGAGACACTTAAAAGTGTACAGCGTTGCATTCTATCCTTCTGGATATTTTTTCCCCTCAAATAATATACATTGAGCTGTTTGCAAAAGACGGCAGCAGTACTATAACATTTTGTAAAGTGTCTTCATGTAACATAAGGAAGAATTTCTATCAACACAAACCCCATCTTTTTTACAGTTATTTGTTTTGATCACTTTATTTTGCATTCATGTTCAAAATTAACCCCTAATGGTTCATATGTGAGATTCTTACTGTAATATGTATTGTCTATTGTTTTGACAGCATATTTAAGTCACATGAAATAGAGCAATGTCAATATTTCAGTAAAAACATTTCGCATTGTGAGAACATGAGCAGGAATGCTATGACATTCAAGTGAAATGTTCGGCTCAGCAGACCGTCAAACAGTTCCTGAGTTTCTTGATCCAGAATTTGAATCTAAATCCTACCCAGTGTATATAAAACCACTTATTTTTCCCAAATACCTACCCTGACCAAGCCAAGAATTTTAACAAGAACAATAAATCATGTACTAGTCACTTAAAATGTTATTATTTAGAGTCAATGAAATAGACACTTCTTAGTAATTTAAAAGTTGCAAATAAACCCAAACGTGCTTAATCATTTGACATTCTTATTCTGGCAGGATAGTAATCCACAGTTCACTAGTCAATAAAATGACTTATTTAGCTTCTGCACAGTTAAGGAAGTATTTCATTTTTATTTGCTTTGTTTTTGCTTCGTATCCAGATTGTAAGGAACCCTTGTGCTCAGAAATGCTGCTGTTCGGGGCAATGGAAAATTCCACGATGGATCTCATCAAGGCTGCCCGTCACGTGACGTGACCTGGCCGCGCAGATCTCCGTGCACAGTGCCGTGCGCGTCGCTGCTCAAGGTGTGGAATAC
>JAODLC010000001.1:45040509-45055973 GCA_026781145.1 Hippopotamyrus pictus
GCGGGGGGCGGGGGGGGGGGGGGGGGGGGGGGGATTCCCACCCATTCAAAGGGGTGCAGGGGGTTGTATTGGCTGGTTTTAATTACTGGAGGGGGTTACAAAATTTACAACCATGCATCGGGGTGTAAACCGTGAGCCATAATACGACTCGACTTGGCATTTTTAACCCTTCAAGGAGTTCCAATGATATTCCTTAAATTGCGGTCATCTCGGCACATAGAAATACAGTTACCCTCATCAAAACTGCATAGAGTGTGCATTTTAAAAAATGGTATATAGGTTCAGTTGTTCGAACAATAAATGCTTACTTTGAATGTCGCTACAATATGCTATTCTAAAACTGGAGTTCATTAAAATGTGATGCTGCATTTAAAATCAAACGACGCGCGACGTTCTGTGGCTTCATGAATAATTGTTAGTATTAAAAACAGAAAAAAATGTTTAGGAAGCTAAAGAAATATGTTTAGCGGGCGAACATAACGAACGAGGCCACCTAGTTCTTTAAGCACTCAAGGTAAACAACACGAAGGGGTTGTAATTTTCCACTCGCTAATCTTTGTAAGGCGGAAGTAAATTTCCATTGTACTGGCATCGTCGATGATAAACTATGTCTCCCGTGATGCTTAGCGGCAGGACTACAGTACCCAATGTTTAATTACTCTTACAACGTTCGCCCATCAGTAAGGAAACATATCAAATATTTTGAGGCTTCTTGTAGTTTTTGGGGAAATAATGTTTCTTTCTGGCACAACAGGATAATCGTATCATTAATAGTTGCTGTCGTATCCTAAGATTAGTCGTAACGGGTAAAGGGTTAACTTGTGATTATTAAAGCCGGTTTGGGGCTTCTGAGGAATACGTATACGCATATACGTACTATGTGACATATACGTGAAATCTATGATATGTACACGTACACGCATAGAGAGAAGGTCTGTTCTGCTCTGGTTTTGGTTTGGCATGTCCCGTTTTTAATAGACAATACTCAAGCTATCTTACGGCCCTGTTTTATTTGGACACCATAGATCTTGTGTATAATTTTTTGAATGGTCTGCTTCTGTGGCTGTTCTCTTTGGGAACGGAGTACTTTATTATTAAACATATTTAGTGTGACAGTTCAGGACGTATAAAGGTCACATGACCAGGGTAATTTCCATATGTATACACAGTTACTTATGTGTATAGTTAGCAACCAAAAGAAATTGGGTGAGGTATGTCTCTCTCTGTCCTCACACAGGTCAGCCTAATCAGGGCCGTAGAAATCGATGGGGACATGTACCTCCCAACATTTAATCTGGCTTCACTCATTGCCTTTGTATTTAAATGATTGTGTCCCCCCACAACGCCAAACTTCCTCCCATGCCACTGAGACTAGCCATAACCTGTGTTGAGTATGCTACCATGGCTCAGGAGACGTGGGTGAACACATGGAGGCTGAACTGTGTTGGTAAACTGTGCCGGAAGATGGTTAATGGACTTTAGGTTTCACTGGTGTTATGGGCACCTGCTGTTATGTCAGATTTTTCAGAAGCAGACTACTGCAGAACAGCACAATGCCCACTAAATGTAGCAACTTGTATTTAAGAGAAGGGTGTGTTATCGGACTGTAGCCTTTATGAAACCGGATTACTCAAACCCAGTGCTTCTCTAGCACTAATAGCCCCCATCTTAATTTCACAGTCCTCTGTATCTGGAAAGCATATGCAGACTTGCACTCTGCCCGAGATCCAAAAACTGATCAGCATATTCAGAAAGACTTTTTTTCCTGAAATACATAGAGCACAGATAACATGAGCAGACTAACTTTCAAGTTGTAGAAAATGGTTTTTGTGTGTGATAGCACACATTCAGACCGAGCTGTCATTAAAGACTTGTTTTAATAACAGGTTGGCATATTACAGCAATGAACACCAGGAGGCAGCCATGACACATGGTGCTATGACTTCATCTGTAGAACCAGCATGCTTTGTTGTTGTTGAGACAGCATGGAGGGTACAGACAGTAGGTAAATACAATGGAAACTATCTATTGTACAAATCATACAAATGACCTTTCTTATCCTTCAACATTTTAATTTTAAATCTCTCCCATGTTACTCCTCACCGGCCCCCCACTTTAAAAACTATTCTTTGTTATACAATTTCGATAAACTTCACTACAACTCATTAAGTGTTGTTTTAAGTGACTGGCAACACAACCACAAACTTTGGCAAATGCACTACGATTTTCTCGGTAAGACACAAGTAGAAGACCCCTCAGACAAGGGAGTAAGGGGAAGAAGATCACCACTGAAAAAGAATCATAGGTGACTTGGTGGTGGCGACTGCTAAGGCAGTGGATTCACGTAGCACAACTACACCCTGATCATTCATTAGACATACACACGAATGCCCACAGAGAAACACGGGACAATTGGCCTGCCCTGGAAAGCGTTGCTGCAGCATTACACTGAAGTCTCTCTGCCGCAGATTTCCTGGGAAGGGACACGTCCTATTTATTAAGCACAATATCTTGTCTTGTGGGTCACCAGACATAATGCAGATAGATGTTTTCACCGTCATTATAGGGTGTTGAGTCCAGGTAGGACTGCAAGATTATGCAACACGTACAGCTTTAGTTTGATTCAAGAATGCACTGAATAACTACATGGACCTTAGATATCTACACATAGCAGTCAAAACAGGCACTTTCCCAGATACCCCAAGTGCTGGTACCTCAACTGCAATGTATGTCCTCCTTTGCTACACCAATCTGGTTGCTGGATCTGCTAATAATAATCTGCAATACAGCATATATGAGTGTGCCAGTCAAGAAATACACATGAACACATCACACACCTGGAAGATAGCGTTTACACGCAGCCCATTAGAAGCTGGCAGGAGATTTTCCTGTAGAGTGATGAGATGCAGGGAAACTCAAACACCAAACCCATCACCACTAAGTCTCAGGGTTCATAGTCTTTGTTATACCAGTCACATGTCATTTACAGTGCAGTCTCTCACAAGGTAACCTGTGATGTTTGTGCTAGAAAAAAATAAATAGTAGTATATCCAAGCAACCCTAAACTGCAAGATAGCAGTTGGGGAATCAAGATCTCCTGTAGATTTTATGTCTTCAGCCAAACCTCCAAAAAATACCCCCAATCCAAAAATGCATGGCCTAAAGTAAGGGTCTGAAACATGGAGTGGAAAAAATACTTGTGTAGAATGGTATATTGAATATTATACATCATGTGGTAATAAATTCTAAGACAATTTTCTACAAAATAAATAAATACATTTACTAGATACACATCTTGTTGCAAAACAATCTTCAGTAAAGACTATAAAAGCCGTATTCCAGTGATGTGTCAAGCTGACTTTGCAGTCATTTGTCTTACAACAATCATGAAACGTACTGGAAACTCACCTCCTGACATTACAAACTTACTGTCATACTTAAAATCGAGCAGACAGAAATAGTGATGCGTTTCTGGTCATAAGGATGTTGGATTCAAAGTAAATCACCTAGAAAACGTGAGGGCCGCTTAAAAAAAATGTTTCCTTTCCAGGTAGCCACTGTAAGCATCGCTGAACCGTACCCATATAAACCCGCATTCATGCCAGCGAGTTCTACAGTATCTCACTGTACAATTCCCTTTATAGCAGTGTTTCCCAACCCGGTCCTCAGGAGCCCACAGACGGTCCACGTTTTTGCTGCCTCTCAGCTCCCGGTTGGCAAAAAATGTGGACTGTCTGCAGGTCCCTGAGGATCGGATTGGGAAACACCGCTTTATGGTTTCAGCAAAAGCAGCAAGACCATGAACCGCTATCATCACACACAGCTACTGAGGATCTCTTTCATTCAAATACGCCAGGCAGTGCTATATGACTCACCTACTATTGTTAAAATGGAATGGTCTTCCTTACTCTTTGATGTGTCACATCACAGACTTGCACACCAAGAAACACATACAGCATCTGGCTGTTAAAAAAAAGATTTAAAAATCTGTCACATCATTCTTCAAGTACCCATGTGACCTCATACAGCTGTGATTCCAGTTCCCATGTGACCCTGTGCAAGCATGATGCCTGTTACCATGTGACCCTGTGCCAATATGTTGCGTGCACCCATATGTGTGTGACGCTACAGAAGCATGACCGTGCCTTAATAACGGCTCCTCATATTTTCCATATCTCCGTGCTCTGATTCTGCACTTGATTTACTGATTGTGTAATTGTGTTCTGTGTAATTAAGTCCTCTTTCCCAGGGATCAGCAGGTGTGAATAATAAAACAGGTTGTCAATTATGACTGTTTATGTGTTACACTACTTTCTGCATGTGCTGTGACTGACTGAACACATGAATTCATTAAAGCACTTCATTAGAGAATTAGGGCTCCCACTGTTCAGTGAAGTAAATGGGCCAAAACAATAACCAAAGAAACCTAAATGCATTCTCTTACACTCCTTCAAGAACTCAAATAACTTATGCAAACATGCTCACATACATACACACTGCAGCTGGGGCTATTGTATATCGGGGGAGGGAACACTGGAGTCAGGAGTGCGGACACAGGCGCTCTAGGACTCATCGAACAGTTGCAGGTCCAGCCGAACCACAATCTCTCCAGTTGGAACCTCATGCAAGAGTAGCCTCTTGGTGATGGGCCCCTTCGAACCCTGGTCCTTCTTGATATCTGCTAGGCGTATTTCTGTCCTGCCCAAGAAGTCTGCAAGTGAACAGATCATGTCATTTAATGGGTCACCAGTACCTGAAGGCACCAAGTGTGCCATCTACTTCCTTATGTGTTGCTGACTGACCATCCGGAGAGAACTGATCCCTCTCAAAGACGGTGACACACAGGACATCCTGCTCCAGGTCTTTGATGAAGAACTGGCAGTTGGAGTTCCATTTGGGGTTCAGGGTGTCCTGCATCGTCTTGGTAATGTGGCACTGAGAGGCCATGGTTACCTCACAGTATGGGTTACTCTTCCCTGGAATATCCTCCATAGAGTTAGATACACAGCAGACAAGTACCCATCAAGCAGTGGAAGGTACCTTTCACAGGCCACGGGTTGTGCTAGAACATGCACCATCACGGCACAGGCTTACCATGAGAACGGCAGGGTTTCAGCTCGATGCCCTCCACGATGTTCACCATCAGTCGGCCAATACCAGTGGCCCTCTGAGACCGTACTGGGAACAGAGACACAGTAGCTTAAGGCACCCCCTGGGAAATGGATGCTCTCAAAGTGCATCACGCTCCTGCTAACTCTCACACTGCACCAGTACAAGTGACTCTTCATTACCATGATCTCCATTATCTGTCCTCATTCATTCAGGCCGGGTTGCCTTTTGACCTATGCATTAAAATGTGTATCCACATGCCTTTGTGTGGTATGCCTACCCAGATATGCCTTCTCTCTTTTCTTTTTCTCTGTCTCAATGTAGAGCTCGGAGGCAGCCTTGATCTTCTGCACCCAGGCTGTCCTGCATATCAGACACCCACATTCAGAACCAGTTAGCATCTGGTGTCCCTGTCTGCACGTCCATTGCTGTAACAGCCTTCTGTAACAGTTTTTCTCAAGCTGGGTCCCTGCGCACATATGTCCCACCTCTCACTGATGCTCTCTGCCCGCAGCGTATAAACCCTGTCGATGTGGGAGATGTGGAACAGCGGCTCGTCCCCGGATGGGTCGGTCGGCAGCTTCACCAGTACCTCGTTCAAGAAAATGGGCTACAGAGAGACATGGGTACACAGTGCACACCAGGTGAACTATGACAAGGATGGGAATATTGAGTGTATGGGGAAGTGAGCAGATAATAAGGTGAGGGATCTGTGCTTGCACCCGGAAGGTTATAAGTTTGAATCTCATTTCTGGCAAAGTAACCATATCACCACTGGGCCCTTGAGCAAGGGTCTTAATCCCAGCTGCTCCAGTTGCGCTGGATGCTGGTTGATTTTCTTCTCTGCGCTAAAGCTTTCCTCATTTGTACAACACTTTGGGCAAAAGCATCTACTATTTAATTACAATCATGCATCGCTTAACAATAGGGATACATTGTGAGAAAAGCATCGTTAGGTGATTTCGTCGTTGCACGAACTTCATATAGTGTGTACTTATGCAAACCTAGGAATTTTTCAGCTCCATTATATTCTTATGGGACCACCATCGTATATGTGGTCTATCACTAACTGAAACACTGTTAGGTGCAAGACTGTAACGTAATGGAACATTTCACACACAAGTATTTCATACATAAAACTTAAATTGAAATGGTGGAACTGTTTTACCTTTAAGTAAATTTAAATGTATTAAAATTATGTGTTTTTTTTTCTTAAGGAAGTAGACACTATCCCACAGGGTAGATAGAAGATCTCTGAGAGTATGCAGAAACATGAAGTGTTCATTACACCACAGAGTATAGACAACAACATAGTATGCACTATGCCAAGGATTGAATGGAAGGTCACTCAGTGTTCACTACTGCACAGAGAGGCCAGAGGGTCTGTATGCCTTCACATCTCCTCAGCTCCCTGGGATGTCTACTTACCGTCTTGTACATCCTGTATTGCAGGTGAGACTTGGGGCTGAAGACCTTTTCTGACCCCGAGGAGCCCAGGGGCTTGATGATCTGGGTGAGCAGCAGGAAGTCGTTGAACAGAAAACCGTACAGCTCTTTGTTGCTCTTGGCCTTGTAGAGCTTTCCGCTGTGCAGGAACTTCCTAGGTCCTAGGCAGTTGGTCACTGAATTGAACACCAGTTGCTTCGGGACAAAGTGTAGAGGAAGGGAGAGAAGCATTGCACTAGTAAATATATGCTTCCTTAATTTATGCACCAGAAGTCAAACATGTTTGGCACAAATATGTCTGCTTAACATTTCCATCACTAAGATTTAAAAAAAAAAAAAAAAAAAAAAAAACAAACAGATACTTTACAAGGGCAAATGTCTCCCTCCTGTGGTGGAGGATTCTGTACAACAACTGCAACTTAAGCAGTGAAGCAGCAAGCCTGGGGGTGAGCTAGAGTCTCATTTTCAGAGATGTGCATCAATATGTGTGCCTAGTGCCCGAGTGACTGTACCTCGGATAGCCCTTCACACTGCACGTGGGTCTGGATCCACTCCAGGCGGTCCGAGTTCTCCTTCTCGCGGACGCCCTCATTGACCTGCGAGCAGAGCTCCTCCGCTTTCTCCAGGGCCTGCCGCAGGTGGCTGTGGTCTGGGTGGCTCTCAGGCGTGTTTTCCAGGATCTGGGGATAATCCCAGTATCAGCCCGATTGATTTAAAGTGCGAGGTGCCACACTGTTCTGATGTACCGTGCGGGGTCGACCCCACCCCTTTTTGGTGCCTTAAGCAAAATCTGATTAACCTAGACGTCACTGTTTATCTTCGTTCCCATTCTGACAGGCGGATCAGGCGGGGCGCCCCCTGGTGGCCACAGGGCCTTAAGTAGACTTCTCGTTCGCGTGTGTCTTGGGCTGTTTTATGCCTTGAGCATGGCTCATGTGAGTGTTCCGAGGGCAGAATGAAAAGTGATTGGTTCAGAGAGATAACCAATCAGATTGTAGAGGAGGTGGGTCCAACCAACTAGAGGAGGCAGGACAAACCAATCAGATGTTTTGGACCCACTTGGACCCACCTCCTCTACAATCTGATTGGTTTAGAAACCTTAGAGAGATAATCATTTTTCATTCTACCCGTGGAACATTTTCGTGTAACTAAATCTCACATGAGCCCCAGCATGGTCCTTCACAGCGCTGCCAAGAAACCTACTCTGCTGTATAAGCACCATTTCAGGCTTTGAGGTGGCTGGGCCTTGACGTACGTTTCTGATGAGCAGGGGGTAGCGCGTCACTCTCTGCATGGGCTTCAGAAGAAAGCTGGACAGTGGCATGCCTTTGCATCGTGGGTCCATGGCCAGCCTCTGAAACGGCACGTCCTCGGTCACGTTAGCACAGGCGTGTTATATCTGGGGCACCTCAACATCTCCCCCCACAGGACTATGCTGGAAAGAACCTGAAGCACCTCCGTTCTAAATACTCTACCGGGCCAGATAGGAGTGCGTCCATAAGTCACAAAGAATGCAGTGATGAACAGTCATGAAAAAATTATATACAAATAATTAAATGCAAACTGATAAAACTCTATTAATATAAGCCTGAATTATAGCTGTGATTTTTAAAACAAATATATTTGAGTTTTTCAAAAGCAAGCCGACAAGTAGACATGACTTTAGCCCGGCCCCCCAGCTTCGTAGAAAATGATCCACTTGAGCTTGCTGCTACCTTGACAAATTCCTTGAAGTCGGGCACCTCGTCTGTCTTCTGCTGCAGGAGGGTGGCGCCGTTGAGCTGACAGCTGCAGAAGCGGATATAGGGCTGCATGTGAGGCAGCTGGGCTGTCAGAATGTCCCCGATCACCTTGACTGGCATGCGCTCGCCGGACATCTTCTTCCTCACCCGCAGAGCTCTGGGGGATGGAGGAGGAGAGACTTACAGAACAACCCAGAAAACTCGCCATGTTTTGCTGCTGGATATATCGTGAAATTTGATTGATATACTTTTGAGAGACTTACATTTCATTTTTGTCTAGAATACAACGATCTTCAATCCATATTCTTGTCATTCTAGGTTCTCTAAGCTAAAAGTCTCACTTTCTTCGATTATGAGCCAGTCCAAGTAAAAATGATCATTTAACACTAGGTTTAGGTTGGGGTCTGGCTAGGTACATAGGAACTGGAAGTGACAGGATGTGTACCCTACAATATTTAATTTTGTATTCATTCATTCCCTCCCCCATAAACAGATCTTTGAAATTAAATTAAGTTGTGTCCCCAAACTCTCTTATATGCCATTGGGTCAGACATACTTCAGCAGCTTAATGTTACACATGATCAGCTCCTTCCAGTTGACGAATATCATGGCGGCCTCCTTCTCTGTCAGCAGCTCGGATTCTTGCATTGGCTTCTGGAAAACCTGCACACACAATACAATGTTTCTGCACTGAGGCGGCCACGAGCTTCCGGCGGTCAGGCTACATTCTCCCCAAGCTTATACCTCTGTGACCAGCTGAAGGTCGCTGACGTAGTTCTCCTCTGTGACGATGAGCTCGTGGGTGTAGCCCTGCCGTTTCCTCTCGGTGGGTGTCAGCATGTCCAGGAGATGCAGGTCAGCACACCCTGCAGGTCAAGTCAAGTCAAGCTATATTGTCATCACAGCCATGTACAATACACACTGACATGAAAAAAATGTTCCTCCTGGACCCACGATGCAACACTCATGACAGGATGGGTCAGGATCAGCTCCGAGCCCCCGGCCTCCATGCACACCCTGCCAGGAGTGACAACCATTTGGGCCCTGACTTTGAAAACACAGAGGCAGTTTCAGTGTTATCAGTCAGGAAATGAAGCAGACCCTGGTATGTGTCCATGGAATGAATCCCTAACATACATCTTCATATCAGAGTCATGTATAAAGCAGATACTTTTATCCAAAGTGACACAGAACATGGTCAGACCCTGGTGCAACTTAAGGGTCTTGCTCAAGGGCCCAATGGTGCATCACTCTGCCAGCCAGGAAATTTAAATCAGCAAAGCTGCAGTCAAGTCCAAACCCTCAAAGTCACACACAAAGACAAACATAAGGAACTACTTCCTGCAAGGGTCAGAATTAATCTTCCATGTTGGCAACAATTTGTCATTTTGTTTACTTGTTTCCTTCCAGTGAAAAGATAATCAGACTTACTGTGACTTTTCTATTAATTTCTATAAAGCTAAAGCATCTGACACAATGTCTAAAAATAAAAAAAACAACAAACCAGAAGACAGCTGTGTATGACATTACAGACGAAACACCAGGAAATCAAAGGCGTTCTAAAAAATGCTTTTTATTTCTTATCATGTCTACCTGGGCCTCACGATGCCACACTGTAAATGAACTACCTTTTAAGAGACTGTGACATCAACATGTGGGAGTCATTCTGCTTCTGTGAGCGAGCAGCCGCACTGTGAGCGAACAGAGGCCCCTCAGGTGAACATCCTCACACTGAATACATTCAAAACGTCACTCGCCAATTCGTCAGACCATCGCTCCTTGCACTTTGCCACAGATTTGTACTCTTCTACAAAGCTTATTTTAAATCTAATTCTCGTATTTATATGTCATTCTTTAGAACCATTTTCAATTTGCTTCAGTAACAGAGACGGATGGAAAAGGACATTTCATTTTATTTTCCTTTTTTCTGATTCCCCCGTATGCATTATTACAAGAAAAGAAACCAGTTTTAGGATTGTGTGGATCATCTGGAGGCCCAGATGTCTCTGACCAGAGCACATAAAAGTCCCAGGAGTCTTGGGTTCTCCGATAATGGTGGAAAACCAGCTGAGCCCAGCATGTCGTAACGTGGAACCAGAGTCGTGAAAAACAGCAAACAAAACTTTCTGTACAAGTACTTCACATTACAGTTTTAGAGTTACAGTAATTGATAATACTGTTAGGGAATAAAAGAGTAAATAGTATTTTGGCATGTACGGTTTGTTTGTAGTAAAACACTTAAAGACAGACCCGTTTATACGGCAGATACAACTGGAGATTTGCCGGAGGTTGCCGCGCCGGAGTTCTGCGGTTACTTTGGGACTGAATGGAGAATGTCTCCACTTTGTGATTTACTGCATTCTTTGGACTTCCAACAAAAGGACAAAGGGAAATCGGAGCCACGCTTGTAATTTAATTTTTTTCCCCCTCACAACGGTCTGCTGTTAAAACTAATTTTCATATGAAATAAAAAATAAAAACTATATACTGGAGATAGTAACCAAAGAAATAATCCATTACAATCACTGATTTATAAAAAATAAACTAGATTGGTAGTGACATGGTATACAGAATAAAACTGTAGCATTTTAAGCATATTTTTAAAATGTAGTTGGACAAAACTTGAGAAAACATGTAAACTAGTTGAATTCATTAAAAAAAACCCAGTTCTTAATGCAATTATATATTTAGTGGAAAAACAAAGTGTTAAAATCCCCAATTAATCATATGGGGGAAAATAACCTTACTCTCACCTGAAAGAGAGTGTGTGTGTGTGTGTGTGTGTGTGTGTGCGTGTGCTTGTGCGTGCTCTGTTTTTTTGGTTTAACACACCATGTAGTCCAACACATTTCTGGAACAAAATAGGCAAAGAAAAGCATGGAGACACAAGCTGTTAATATAACGTTTGGTCTAACAAAAATAACACTGGACTCACAAAAGGGGGAGCAAAGGTGCCCTCATATGGGGGGGTGGGGGGCTGCAGATTAATCGCAACACCCATCTCACCACTCTCCCCATCTGACCACGGCCACTGAACTCCGACTCCCTGCACTGGTGGGGTGAAGCGGCTTTGTCAGGAGGCCCTTCAGATGATGTTCACCATTAATGCTTTCAACACTGAGCTTGGCGATAGTGGGTCTTTCTGTGGAGCAGGACTGTGGGAGAGTGAGGGAGCTGCTTGGCTATGGGCAGAGGTCACTGGCCAGGTCAGGTGGCCTGACCTTGATTTTTCAGGACATAAGCGATGGACGTTTAGAATGACCAAGGTCTCCAATGACAACGCACAAAAAAGAACGACACCCATACAGTATTTCAATCACAGAAAGCCACAAAAGGACCCACTATCCAAGCTCTTCTTCATGACAGTCTATTAAAAAAATCTTGCTAAAAAAAAAAAAAAAAAAAGGAAAAACAATGAATTACTGAATTTATTATAATTGCTGTAAAGAGTTGGAGGTTGCTTGTAGATTTTCCATGCATGTATGGTTTAAAATCAAATAGTAACTGCTCTGCAGTGGGTTCTTCTGGCCCAAAGGCCAGCTGTCGATCATGCAGGAGTCACATGATCAAGGGCTGCATCTCCCATCATCCCGCGGGGCAGTGTATAGGGGATAGTGGGTCTCTTTGAGGACTTTCAAGGCTGAGTGGGAAATGGGCAACATATGATTCCTGGAAAGAGGAGGAGAACACAGCACATAAGCAAACTGAAGAGTTAAACACGCACAACAAAAAAATGCAAATACACAGGCTAGGAGAAAAAAAAAAAAAAATCAAATGAATCTGGCAGACATGTTCACAACACCACATGAGGCAAACATGACAGAGGTCTGGCATGCCAGGCAAATGTTGGGAGGGGGGGGCAGCATGACAGACAGACTAAGAACAATGGAGCAGTGCTGAAGGCTGGACTGGACACAATGGGCTCACACCTACTGGGAAAAACTATAGCATGAAAGGTCCTCAAAGAGGCCTCCTGAAGAATGTGGGTCCGACCTGAGAGCAATTTGGGATTCTCTACCTCAGCACCACACCTATAACGTCTCTCATCTGCTTGGACAGCTATCCCTGTATCCGCACACACACACACACACACACACACACAGCCCTTCCCCTGCCCACCCTCATGTCCAGGGTCTGGTGGTGCTACTCACACTGCTGGCTGGGGTCCGTTTCGGTGGTCAGCTTGACGTAATTAGAGGGGAAGAGGCCCACGGCGCCGTTGAGCTCCCCCCTCCACCAGTCGGGGTCGTCCTTGCTGAGCACATTGATGACCTGGCCCTTAGAGAAGGGCAGCTCGTCGTCGTTCTGTGCCATGTAGTCATACATGCCAATCACCTGGCACACTGAGAGCAGAGGGTGGGAGCGCCAGTCAGCACCATGCTGGAGAGCAGAGCAGCCTGACGCAGCGTCAGCAAGGAGAACCGCCGCACCACTGCACCACAACACCAGACTAAAGTACTGCAGCACTGTATGTAACACCACACCACAGTTCCACAACACACCACTGTAGCATAACACTGCACAGAACCACAACACCACACCTCTGTACCACAACACCACACGTAACACTGTACCACAACACTGCACCACTGTACTGAATGTAACACCACATCTTTGTACCACAACTTCGCACGACAACACACCACTGTACCACAACACTGCACGCAACACCACACCACAACAACAAGCTACTGTACAACTCTGCACCACAATAACATACCACTGTACCGCACCACCACATGTAACACTGGACCACTGTACCACAATACCACACGTAACACTATACCACAACACCACTGTACTGTAACACTGCATCATTGTACTGGAGTAACTGGACGTAACACCACAACAATGCACGTAGCACCACACTACAACAAACCCCTGTACAACTCCAAACCACAATAACATACCATTGTACCACACCACAATGTATAACTGTACCACAACCCCACAATACACCATTATACAACACACCACTGTATCACAACACACCACTGTACCACAACCCAACACCACTGTACCATTACACCACACGTAATACCATTCCACCACAACACACCAATGTACAACAACAACACACCACTCTACAAAGTCTCAACACAATAAACTATTGTACCACAGCACCACGATGACATATAACAACACCGCACTACAATAACATACCATTGTACCACAACAACATACCACATAACATACCACACGTAACACTGTATCACAACACCATACCACTGTATTGTAACATTGCACCACTGTACTGGACATAACACCACAACACACACTGTACTGGACATAACAACCCCACACGACACCACCTTACTACAATCCAACACCACAACACAGTACTGTGCCAAAACTCTATACCACTATACCATGACACCACACCACAACAACAACACACCACCGTATCACAACACTACAACCACTGCACAGCAACACTACACCATAACACTACACCACAATAACATACCACTGTTCCAGAAGACCACACCATAACACCCCACCAATATATAGGACTATAAAACAACACATGTAACACTAACCCACTGTACCACAACACTACACCACACCACCATACCACAACACCACACCGCAGCAATGTAGCACTGTACCACAACATTACACCATAACAGACCACTGTAAAACAACATTACATTTCTGTACCATAACACAGCCCCGCTGTACCACCGCCCCACAACATCACAGAAGTGCAGGAGTAACACCTGAAGACCCAAAAATCTGTTTCTCATACAAATTAAACGGTAAAAAAGCACACCCAGCTTCTGAAGTCCCTATACAGGCCTAAGATGTAGTGTTTGGTCACATGACTGTACGGGGGTTTGTTCACACCTGCATTGGGCACCTGTGGTTTGGGCGGCACAAGCTCTGTGGGCGTGGTCTTGCTGGTGCTCGGACTCAGCAGCTTCACATAATTGGCTGGAAACCAGCCAATCTGTCGCTTCTTCCCTCGGGCCTGAAAAGATAAGGCAAGTGGGTACTGGGGGGGGGGTTGTGTAAGCTGAAACGAGGAGAATAGGGGTCAGAGTGGGTACAAACCTGCAGCTCCCCCTCCCACCAGCCACCTGGGTTCTTCTTTCTGATGAGAATGAGCTGTCCAGGAGCCAAGGTTAACTGCTCTGGCCCTGTGGCAGTGTAGGGGGCAATCACCTGAGCAATCTCTGAGGGAGAGGGGCAGAGGGGACAGTCAGGTAAGCAAGGAGATACCACACCGAAGCAAGGCGTTAACCCCCCTCAAAAGACAATGGCAAGGCTTTGTGCGAGTGACCCATTTTCACATAAGTAAGTGATGTCCAGCCTTCCCCCCCCCACGCCACTTCCGTGTCCCTTAACCGTGTATCACCAACACATCCTAACCCATGTGGAATACAGTCGATTCTCACCTGGCTTCTTCCCCAAACTCCCTGTCTTCCCTGCAGAGCCCAGGGCCTAAAGGGATACAGAGAAGGGGCTTAGCCAGGCACGGAGGGCATTGTGGGTAACAGCGTTGAAAATTGTTTGTAGTCGTTTTCAGTGCTTGATTCTCCAGTAGTTCTGCCTCCCTGACTGTGATCAGTCTGTCATCAGCCCCAGTGAATGCGAGTCCTACCTCCGAGTCCCGGGGCCTCACATAGTTGGAGGGGAAGACCCCAGTCCTGCCCGCTGTCGCACCGGTCCACCAGTCCCCCTCCTTCTTAATTACCAAGATGACATCCCCCTGCTGGAAGGTAAGGTCACCCTGCTCGCTGCTCTCATACGTGTACATTGCTATGTACTCTGCGAACACAGATACACACATTTATCAACAAGAATTACAAATAATTTATATGCTTATACTTATTATTACAGGCAACTAGAAAACAGTATTTTTTTGTAGTAAGTGAGAAAATCAAATCAAGAAAAATACTAAAATATCAATAGTGGAAAAGAAAAAACAGCAGCAATCATGTAGTGAGTGTGACTAGTGGCCAAGCAGAGGGAGTGCATAGGGGTTGGGGCTGACTGTGGTGGGTGGGGCCAAGAGGGAATGCCGGGGGGGTGGATCTGGCTGAGGTGGGCGAGGCCAAGAGGGAGTGTCTAGGGGGTGGATCTGACTATGGTGGGCGGGGCCAAGAGGGAGTGCGAAGGGGGGGGATCTGGCAGGGGTGGGCGGGGCCAAGAGGGAGGGCGCCG
>JAODLC010000001.1:45064886-45115021 GCA_026781145.1 Hippopotamyrus pictus
AATGAGACCCCCCCCAGCCCTGTGTACACAGTGTGGCCAAATGCCCCCACCTTCAGCTGAGTGTTGAAGGCATCCATCTCCTGCATCTTGGCCCGCGTCTCCTTCTCCACCACGTCCAGCTGGCTCTTCAGCTGCTGCCGCGTGGACTCCTTCGCATCCAAGGCTTTTCGCAGGCTGGCCAGGGTGTCCCCTGAAGACGAAACCGGAAGTGTGAACGCGAGCCGCTCAACTCGTCCAGTGGGGCGGCGACAGAGGGGCCCTGGGCACCACGCCACTTACTGTGGAGGCTGTTCTGCTGCACCTGCTTCAGCTGGTCATTCAGGCTTTGCTTCTCGGGGATCAGCTGGCTCAGCCACTGCTGAGACTCCTGCACCATGGGACGAAAGCATGAGGGGAGGGTCCGCGTCGGCCCAGGACCAGACCGGGGAGCGGCGGCCGTACCTGGAGCTGCCGTTGAAGGTGCGTGATCTCAGCGATGCGCAGCTCGCGGGTCTTGTTCGTGCTCTCGATCTCATGCCTCTGGGCAGACAGGCGGAAGCGGATGTCCTGCAGTTTCCCCTCCAGCTGCTGCTTCTTGTCATTCTGGCGGACAAACGGCAAGTGACAGTAATGTCCCCACAAAGATAAAAGACTCATCCCACCACAACCTTGGCTGCAAAAAAACCATAACCGTCCAAGGTGGAAAAGAAAAAAAAACTTGGCTGGGCGACTGGAGCACCAACAACGACATCCAAACGGTCGGCTCCCATCCATGGTGAAAATTTGAACTGGAACACACCGGCACGACAAGAGGCATACAGCCCCTCCAGAGACTTCAGTTAGCTCCAGCGGTGACTGAAGATGTTCGATCGGCTAAGACAGCACTGACAGTGACTAACTGTGCCGCACAAACCGCCACAACGGGCAGTCTTCGACATTCACGGCCCTATGGCTTCCAGCGGCCAAAATTTGGCTTAGTGTGCTCTAGGCTTTAGGCCCTGGCCGTTTACAGGCCCCGGATCACACTCTCGGGTTTCTCTTCCCCCACTGACAGCCGTGCAGACCTACCAGTGCTTCCAGCTCAAACTCCAACGTCTTCTTCCTGGCTTTGAGAAGGACCATGTCCTCTTGCTGCCGGTTGCGGTGCGTCAGCAGCTCCTGCCTGCGAGCTCGCTCCCACTCCAGCTGCCGCTGACGCTCCTGTTCCCGCTTGGCTGCCTGGGATGGGGGGGATTGTCGCGGTCGTCAGGGAAACCATGCACCCACACCCCTCCCATGCGCCGGGCACTCACTCACCTCCCTCCTCTCCATCTCTTTCCGCCTCTCTTCCTCCCGCTGCCTCTCCAGCTCCCTCTGCTTCTCCAGCTGCTTCTCCAGCTCTTGCTGCCGCCGTCGTTCCTGCTCCAACCGCTCGCGCTCCTTCCGATCCTGCTCCTGCCGCTCCAGAGCGGCCAGGCGCTCCTGCTCCTTGCGCTGTTGCTCCAGCAGGGCCTGCCGACGCTTCTCCAGCTCCAGGCTCCCGCGCTCGAAGTTCTCCCGCTTCTTGTCCTCAAACGTTACTGGAGGCGGACAGGATTGGTGAAGATGAAGGTTCGTGTTGATGTGCAACGCCCATCGTTCAGAAATGCGACCATCAAACCGTCACAGGGCTACATGAGCTAGAAGTGACAACCACACCCATATGACCTCTGACCCCTGACCTGGCAGCTTCTTCTCCGTGCCCTGCTGCTCCTCCTCTTCTGGCTCCTCAGCCCCACGCTGTTCGACACTGTGCACACTGGTTACCGAGATCCCGCTGCCAGAGCGCCCTCTCCTGGAAGGGGTTCAAAACAGCACCTCTGTTAACTCCCGGTGATGAGCTGGAGAAACGGCCACAAAGGCCCTTGAAGCAGGCACGTACCGAAAGGTGGGCGGGATTAAATCCGGCGGCAGCACCAGAGGAAGGGGCAGCCCTGACATGGCCATGTCAATCAAATGCATGGCCAGGATGAACTCCTCTGCCGTCAGTTTTCCGTCCTGGTCAATGTCCGAAAGGTTCCTACAGAATCATGAACCAAAGGGAGGTCTTTAACCTCAGAGCACACCTTGCGCTTGCAGTTAGCACACAGACAGGAATGCTGGTAACTTTTAACCACGCTTAAATGGCGGCATTCCTCCGTCTCACCATATCGAAGCCAGCTGCGCTTGGGGTAAACTGCTCTGCATCAGGATGGTTCGCGCTTGAGGTCCTAAAAAGGAAGTCAGAGACCGTGAGGGCGAATACAGAGTGGGGCGAAGTGGCTTCAGCACACCGTAGAACCCCATGCCGTGGACCTGCCAGCTTCAAATGAACATGAGCTTAACTGGTCACTGAGCTTCTAAAGCAGAGATCTCCAATTCCTGCCCTGGAGCGGTACTGTCCAGTAGGTTTTCTATCCTACCTGGCTTCTGAGAACCCACACCTGTTACTGGTATTTAGGACAGAAAACCTACTGCATAGTAGTTCTTCAGGAGACCCCGGTCCTAAAGTATGTGAATTAACATGGTCCAGTTGCAGGATGATGTAATCCACACTGTGGGTTGCTATAGTGACCTAGCAGCATCTTGCAAGGCATCAGTAGTGTTCAAACTCCCACTGACAAAAACCTTTCTAAAGAGGCCACAGGTTACGACCACAGCTGACAGAAGATTGAGTCTCTTCAGCAGAACCAGATTCAGCTGGTGTACAAACAGCTTTATGAAAACTTCACAGGCTGTCAAGCACAGAGCATATTCTGCATGCAGAATCATTTTTAAACGTCGCAGAAGAATTTATAAAACAATACATGGGGAGGGTGAAGCTCACACAAGTGGCGCCCACCTGTCAGATGGCCACTCATCATTTTGTCGTGGCTGTTAAAAAGCTGGCGGTACTTCAGTCGCGAGGACTGTGGCACAGCCCAGTCTGTAGGGGTCGCTGTTGGGCCACTGGGATTGGAAGAAACACAAATAGGCAAACACAGCATAAGAAATGTTGTTTTTTTTAGAGCCATGGAAATCTCCTGGCTTTGTGTGATTACTAGCTCAAAGAACTACCACTGTACCCCCCACAAGTCATATTGACATTATATAAATATATACGTATAAGTAAAGCTGGTGTAGGTTGCGGGTTGAACTGTCGCTTGATTTAAAATTGAAACGAAGACTTTTTTCCCCCAACCGAGACGTACAGGGCAAGTTGTGCAGAATAAAAAGACCTTTCAGGAGGTGCCAATTTCACACGCATCCACGGCCCCAGTCTCGGGTAACGGCCTTTCAGGGCTCAAACTGGTATTTCGTTCTTATTTTCTAATTTGCATTCTCCCATTTTCACTGGCATGCTTCCCACCCCAAAAAAAACAAAGTCAGACGACCAGGGCAGGACGTACACAAAAATGAAAGATACGCAAGGAATGCGAGTCAACAAAAACCCAATAAATTATACTAATAATAAGTTATATTTTGGTTATATGACCACAATTATTGGATCACTCTTTAGGTAATGTTTAAAACCTACTAGTAAAAAGATATTTTCAGATATTTTATCTTTTATCTATATTATCTATTTGATGTCCTTATAAAAATCTGTAGGACTCCATTGACATAGGACAGGACAGGTAACCCCTAAAATGGGTCTCCCCCTAACCTCAAACCTGGCACCACACTAAAGGGCTGTGAAGAGCAGAAAGCTTAATCCCCTCCCCTCCCCCAGCTATTTCAATGCATCATGGAAGGAAGCAACTAGATCTGTGCAAGTGGCCATGCCGGTACCAACAGCAGAGCACGGGCGTCCCAACCCTAGCTCTCGCATTCAGGAGGTAAGGAGCATGCCCGGACACCCACCTGGCAGACTCCAGAGACAGCCCCTTCTGGAGCTTGGCGCTGGGGCGGCTGACGGAGGAGCTTCTGTTTAGTGCAGCGGCTGGATGGCGAAAGCACAACTGAATTTAGTCATTTATGGGGGGTGGAGGGGGAGGTGGGCATGGAGGTTAGGGGACAGAACAGAGCGCACCTGAGTGTGTGAAGCCAGGTAGGGGCTGGATCATAGCAGGGGTGCCATTGGCTATTGGCGCTACGGGCGCGGGAATTGATGACACGAGAGGGGGGGACATGCCCAGTCCGGAGAGTGGGGCGAGGGGGACGGCAGGCACCCCTGGGAGACCTGCCATCGTGGGCACACCTGGTATCCCTACAGAGGACAAAGTGAGAAGCAGCTGTTACACAAGGGTCTGGCTAAACCAGTTAGCCGGCCATGTGTTGGGATCAGTTTACCATAAGGGGCCAGCTTCATGGCGGGGGGCAGAGATAGGGGCAAGTTGTGGCCCTGCAGTTTCAGCTTGATCAGCTTCATCGCGATGGAGAACTCATGGATGTCCATCTTCCCATCATTGTTCATGTCTGCCAGAGTCCTGGTCAAAGGCAAGCAGAGACATGAGATTGCAGTCTGTATTTCTCAGTGCCCTCTGACTCCGTGGTCCCAGCCATCTATCTGTATTTAATCTCTCCTTCTCTGGATGTGTCACTACGTATTCCAAACATCCTTCATTGGAAAAAAAAATCCAGCCTTGATCCTTCACTCCCTTATAGGTCCATTTGTAAACTCCCATTTCTCTCTAAATTCTTTTTTTAAAAAAGCTTGTTGCCCAGCAGTGGGCTATTTTCCTTGAGAAGCATAACATCCTATATCCCTTCCAGTCAGGTTTTCGAAAGCATCATTCTACTGAAACAGCCCTTAAAGTGTCTAATGATTTAATGAGGGCTGCAGATGCTATTGAACGCTCTGTACTACTGCTGCTTGATTGTAGTTTGGCTTTTGATACCGTTTATCATGAGATTCTTTTAAGTAGATTAATTTACACAGTAGGGATCTCTGGCTTGGGTCTGCTCTGGTTCTCTTCTTTTCTAGCTGATATGAGTTTTTTTGTTTGTGAGGGTGAGCTTTCATTAGCTGGTGCTTCTCCGACTTGTGGGGTGCCCCAGGGATCTGTTTCAGGGCCCATCCTTTTCTAACTATACATACTTCTATTATTGCATGCGTTATTGCAAGTATTTAGTTCTTTCAATGGTATTTCTTATTTCTATGCTGATGACACCCAACTCTCCAGCTCTTTAAAGCCTCAAAACCTTCATATGTTATTTTCTCTAGTGGACTGAAACTAACTGCTGAGAAAAGTGAGGTTTTAGTCCTTGCCCACCTTGCAGCAGTTAGTCAAAAGCTTTCTCCACATCCCCCCAGGCATCCCTATGTAATTTAGGTATTGCTTTTGATCAGTCTATGAGTTTTGATCCTCATGCCAGGTCTCTTAGTCACTACTGCTTTTTTCATTTGAGAAATCTATCGAACTTGAGATTATTTCTCAAGAGCTGCGTTGGAAATGCTTATACAGGCATTTATTTCATCACGTTTAGACTGCTGTAACTTTTTTTTTCCCTGCTTGTCTAAATCTGGTTCCTTGCCTCGCCTTCAGACCATAAAAAATGCTGCTTCCAAACTTTTAACGCGCTTTCATAAGTAGACCCACATTACTCCCATCTCAGCTTCTTTGCACCGGCTCCTGCTTGAATTCAAAATCCAATTTCAAATTCCTATATTCATCTACAGAACCTTGCATGTCTCTGCCCAGTTTGGTCGTCTTGCTATCCCATGCACCAGGCTGAGGACACACTGGGATTGCGCCTTTCAGTCTACGGCTCCCAGGCTATGGAACAATCTCCCACTGGCATTAAGGTCGGTAGACTCAGTCGAATGTTTAAATGTAAGCTCAAGGCCAGGGGTCTTCAACTCCAGTCCCAGAGAGCTACTATCCAGTAAATTTTCTAATGAGCCACACTTGTTCCTGGCATTTACCTGAGAAGAGGTGTGGCTCAACAGAAGCCAGGCAGGATTCAAAACCTACTGGACAGTGGAAGGAAACTCAAAGTATTCCCAGTGGGAATTTCGTCCTGAATATATGAAAATATGAACTGCAATGTTAACTTGGGAGTACTTTAACATCGAGTTCCCTTAGACATAGTAAGTAGATAACCTTCCTTAGGCTAAGTTTTGTTGTAAGGAGTATCTATGTGTAGAACCCTTCCCATATCACCTACCAAATCTGTGCCAGGACTGGTGGGGGCAGGCCGGATTGCAGGAAGAAGTTCTTAGCCTGGTCACCTGGAAGATCGGTGAAGAACGGCAACCTCAGTAAATCGCTTGTCCCGCTCGGTGCTCTAATTCCATGTGGAATTCCCATTACAGAAATCCCCTTCCCAGACTGACCAGTGATGAAGCCCGCAGGACTGGGTGACAGGCTGTGGAACTGCTGGTCGTGTTTGGCCCGCTCCTCCACAGTGATGACCCAGGCATCCGCACCCCCTGAGTGAGAATATGAGTTGAAAGAAGAGACGGTTTGGAAGGTGAAAAGGCACTATTCATGGTAGTGCACTGGTTTCACGTTACATCCACAAACACCACGGCTATACGAATTATGGGGAGGTGTCCCCCACAAAGATGCAAATAGCATTTATAACATCATAAAAACAGTCCACTGTCATGTGACATTCCCCACATCCAATAAGCTGCCTCTCAACAGAAGGAGATAGGCCGATGCCAAAAGACACACAACTGCACAGAAATACAAAGCAACGCACCACGTTTGGCAGATTTAATGTCTGCAGGGCCCTGACTATGTCCAGTGTTCCATGTTCCTTAGAAATTAATCATGACACCTTGAATTGTTTGAATTTTGAAATTAGGACACACCCATTAATCACGTGATCGGCCAAGTCAAACCTGTTGGACTGTTTGTGGAAAATGTGACAAAATTACGAGATTCATATTCATACGGTACCACATCACTGGCTGTGCTTTGGGGGTTGTGAGTCACTCGCTGCATACCAAACATGTTCAAGCAGGGGCAAGATACCCGCCGTCTACTCACCTCCGAAAGCTGTTGGGAACTGAGCCATGTGTGTTGGTCACCTAGGGCCCAGAGGTAGAGTCCTGAAATGAGAAGGAAGAAGGCTAAGCGGTGACGTCCAGCAAGAGAAACTCCCTTCTGTCATGCGCTTCTCTGAGCTAGACTCAAAGACCTCAAACGTGAACCAGAACCTGTTCACCTGAAGCCAAAAGCTGCCCTTCCTATCATACAAGAGCACAACAAAAAAAAAACCCATACAGTGAAAATAGTAGAAGGAGTATGGATTTGTTTTTAATCTAATTCCATTCACAAATCATCAAGCAATTAGGAAATCCAGTCTGGCATAACTTCCAGTATGCACACACCCATACACACACCCCAGATGTTTCAACCATCATTCTCCTGCAACCCAGCACCACCCAGCTGTGGGTCACTGTCTATTTCTCAAGAAGAGCTGTTCAGCCCTATGGACTCGCCAAGGTTTTTTCCCCCACACCCTACAGCAAAGTGCTGCCCACACATGCGTGGTGGAATTCCAGCCACCCACTTTCCGGGGGGGGGGGGGGGGGGGGGGGACGCCAACTTCAGACAACCACCTACTGAAAGGGATAGCTCACAGTAAAGTATGACACACACAACATGCCATGCAAGGACGTTTAACTGGAACAAAATCAAGTTTCCCCCATGCTGAAACCGGAAATTCAAGGGAAAGACCCATGACAACAGTTGGACATATAATCCTGCGTCCGAATATCAGTCTCCGAGTCGGAACTCAGATGAAAGTGTCACGAAACGTCACAAAAAAACGTCACTTCCCGTCGGAAACACGCCTCTTTTATGACATTGATGTCGGACAAAATTTTGTTGTCCGAGTTGCCCCTGTGACGTCATTTCAACATGGCAGCTTAAACAGTCAACAGTAATTCTATTTTATAAATATTAATAGTTATAAATGTAATTGCACGTGTTCGATTAAGAGAATACCATATCATGACCGTAAACAGTATC
Organism: Hippopotamyrus pictus; assembly: GCA_026781145.1. NCBI lineage: Eukaryota > Metazoa > Chordata > Actinopteri > Osteoglossiformes > Mormyridae > Hippopotamyrus > Hippopotamyrus pictus. Next base: position 45,072,770 of record JAODLC010000001.1, read on the forward strand.
CTAGCATGCAATATCAGATTTCTACCAGACTTATGAGTGTCTTTTGTTCGCATATAGTTTGCTTGCCTCTCGAAAAAAGAATATCGCTATGAATCTACTACAATATTATATAAAGCTTTAAATGTGGTTTGACTAGATCGTGTTTCTTGTTTGTTTGTCTCTCGGAAAAAAATTCTCACTCCAAATCTGGTAAAAGATAAAGCAACAACACACAACAGCGTGTTCATGGAGGCAGCCATGTTTGTTCCGAACGGGAGATTGTCGGACATGATGTCACTCACCTCGGAATTTCTGACTTCCGAGAGATAATAGAACGCAGAATAAGGTCTATGTTGGAGGGAACATGTTCACACCTGTGCAAGGACCACCCACTATCCAAGCGAGCAGCAACCACCCACATGCCTCCAGTCATTTAAATGACTTCCAGCCCCCGGGCCCCACAGAATGGCAGCACCATGGTGTATGCAAGTTCCAGCTGGACTGCCTCTTTAAGCAAAGGCTACTCAGGACCAATCGCACACAGCAGAGATAAACCATCACCGTGACAGTACACAGAATCAATCACATACAGCACAGGTAGCCTAACCCGTCACAGTGTCAGCACACTGAGTCAATCACCCACTTGAAAGACAGCCCTTCCACCCCAAATACCGGCTGTAACCTGCCTGAAGCAGCTGCCACGCTGGACTGTCAAGTGGAGGCTGAAACTTCACCATCTGCTCTCCATGATGTTTAGAATAGGAATTACTGCACTGCCAGGCTAAACTGCTAGGCTATATCAATATTCATAAACCAGTTCACATAAATATTCATGTTCCAGGTTGGGAAAGATACATAACTCACAGTGAGAGGTTCAGGATAAAGTCCCAGCTCTTCAAAACTGACAGTGCACTGGGCTGAAACTATGGCATCCAAAATTAGAGAAGCAACCCTCCCAAACAAGATTTCTGGGTTCCTAGCTACAAAAGCATGAATGAACAAGCAAAGACAAAGGAAGTCCCCGGGCCCCCCAAGGCCATTTGCCCTCCAGTACAAAAGGAACTTCATGTCTAATGTGGCAGGAAAAGAACAGCTTCAGCACTCTCCAATTCTCCTAAGGTGGAATGAATTATTAGTATGTCCCCATGACAACCCACATTTGACACATTATCCAGGTTCCAGCCCCACACCCGAGATCAGAAAAACAGCAAAGAAACAAACAATGAAGTCCAATTAGACCTGTACACTGCAAGGCACTAAGGTGAAGCGTTGAGTTATGGTTTAAACACATCAGCACCAATTTACATACATGGAGAGATTATATACACAGCATCACAGAAGTGAGAACCATAGGATCACCTGGAGGTCCCAAACCTGAACTTTCTAGTATCACATTTTCATGGAAACTTATTCTAAACGCAGCACTGGTTGATTGGAACCTTCAAGAATCTGTAAACCACAGCAAGTGTACAAGTTTGATGACTCTCATGCCAAAATATGTCTAAGACAAAAACACAAAGGATGAGAAAAGCTTAACCGTAGTTATCCCAACTCGAGCCTCCATATGCTACTTGCACAAACTCAACCTTCTACCATGAAGGCAGACAGCACATCTGCAGATTAGATCCCTCGCAACACAGACCCACAATGCCTGGTTAGCAAAGATAAACATGGAAATAAGGTGTCTCCTCAGATCTCACCAGAAATCAGTCTGGTCCCAGTATTTATCAGAAAAGACCAGTATGATGGCAAAGACACATTTTCCATCACACTGAAGAGGCTGAGCTTCTCAACTGGGATCAGGACTTCAGCTCTGGGATGCCTTACTGAGGACAGCCTGAGAATTTGCAGATCAGACTGAGTTTCTCATAAGGGCCACAAAGTACTCAAGTCACAACAGCAAAAATTCCAAAGTAAAACAAGGCCCAAACCCAATGGTTGACCCTTTCTGGAAATGTGTCCACACAATAAAAACAGGCCACAGGGAACAAACACTGGAGTGCAGACATGCTATCAGTGTGTAAAAACCATTAGATGAATGGAAGTGCTGACCTACTCAGCACCAGTATTCATGAGAGCCGTCTGTGTGTGTGAAACCCTAAACCTAGACCTACATCATGGAAATACTACACCTTTGCTGCTCACTCTCACTCCAGCACACACAGGCACGCTCTTGTACACTATGCATTAATTACACAATACAAGAGTCATTTAGCACTTGAGCGTTCTCAGTTTCTACCCTCCTGTCACAGACCAGCTGCATCGCTTACTACACAACTGCAACAACAGCATGAAGGACCAGTGCAAGGAAGTTGACTGACCACAGGGACCACCACGCTTGTGAGGTCAAAGTGTTATCCACTCTCTGAGGATGAGGCTTTAAGTCAGGGCCACTCAGATAAGCCAGTGTTTCTCTGTTACAGTGAAATATTTCAGCTCTGGCTAGATGACTCCACAAATGCCAGAATGTGGCCAAAACCTTTCTTTGCCTTCAATGTTGAGGTCATTTGGATCCTCTTCCCTCTTTCTAGGATTTGTAAATGTTAGGAAGGGAAAGCTAAGGGAAAGGATGTCAGAACCTCTGATCCCGCAGTCTTCCAAGATGGATGCTCTCACATCACACCGGCAGGGGGCGATAGCAACTTTGGACAGCTCAAAAGCCCTGACATGGGGAGAAACGGTATTCTAGACATCATTTGATTGCAGAATGCCCAGAGAGGTGCTCCAGAAAGGTGTCACAAGAAGATGCGAGCAAAACAAGAAAGACTTTCATTCCAGAAGTCACAATTTATGCCAGCTTAAAAGACGACATCACTCCAAAAATCCATCAGCAGTACAGTACAACTGCCCACAGAGACAAACAAAAAGCTCAGTCACTCAAACTAGCTTTTCACTGATGTCCATCAGTGAAACCAAATAATCTAATTCAAAAGCGTCCAGTCGACATCAAGTTTGTTTCTTTGTTGTCTAAATAAACCTGTGATTATAATGATTTATTTAAAACTATTAGCCATTCAGGTTTGAAACTCAAACATCTCACAGAAATCAGAACTCTGTGTAAGGGGACGTCAGGCTGTCCGATAAACACAAAGCTGTCCCTCTGGGGTTCTAACAAGGGGAGAATGGGGAAACTCGCGCAACAGAAGAGAAAGGCAGACAGAGTCCTGTTATGTGCACCACAATAACAGCCCATAGATTCCACAGCCTACTTGCCCCTCTCCCAGACTACCGTCTGAGGATTCAGAAACAGCAATTACGTCCACAAGACACGGCCAACCTGAATACCTCATTGACTGCTGATATTTCACAGAAAGCAGTGCAATGCATATAAAACACAAGCAAGTATGCAGCCAGGCAGTTCTTACTGGAGTTTCACTAACAAGGCTGCAGCCTGACTATGATCTTTGTCCCTGAATAATCTACCCCAGTTTACACAATGTCATATAAATTTGCGACCACAGTACACTTAAATAAGCAAATGCACTGTATTTCACCACAACGGAAAAAACGCAAACCCTGTATTCACAGACTGCTACCAGTTATAGATGTTAGGGGATGTTGGTGACAAATGAAGAAAAGTTAGAAACAGATAAATAAGGATATAGCTGAACAGTACTTCAAATATTACCAAAACAAACAGTAAGTCTTACCTGAGCGAAAAGGCCTTGCACTGAATCATTTGACCCTGTGTGGTACTAAAAACGTTTGAACAAGTAATGTGAATGTTTCAATATTGCGTCTGTTTCACATGTGCTACAACAGAAGATCCTAAACGTTGAGCACCAAACTGCCTTAGAGAGACAGTAGGTTCATTGAGTTATGACCAGAATATGCTGTAAAATTTCATTTTATGGCTATTCTACAAATGTGAAAGGATCTATTCCAAGTAAAACATCTGGGGAAAAACCATAAATCAGCTGGGATGCAAAATCCCTGCGATGCAGCCGTCAAAGCATAGGCATACAAGTTATGTGGTGTGAAGACAGCTGATTAACCGATTACGCTGTTTCACACAGATTCTTACTAAAGACAGTAGAGTACAGTAAATGGTCATTATGCCAGAAAGAGTGAAAAAACGCTCACTTTTCAGAATATACTGCAGAAATTGTTTACAAGACCACACGCCTAGATAACAAGAACACAATGACTCCACCCGCACCATACAGTTACCCCATCCCAGGGTAGTTACCCAACCCCCATCGTACAGTTACCCTTCCCCACTATACATTTTCCACACCCACCACCTTACACATACCCTACCCACCATACATTTACCACACCCATCGGACAGGCATCCCAATCACACCGGTACAGCTTCCCCACCCATGGTGAACGATAAACAGCACTGTCAGCTCCAAATCACACCCCATGGCACTATGGATGTACCAGACAAACAGCAATACAAATATTTCGGAAACATTGTAGCCAGTCCCGACGCGGGAACGGGGCCGGCTTCGCCCCTAAACTGCCATCCCCCCCAACAATCGACCTCAAAACAGCACGGAAACACCGGCTATAGCCCGTCAGACAGCCATGCAGCCCGCTTGCCTGTGTCAGCCAAGCCAAGACGGCCCGGTAGGTCGCAAAATAGAGACTAAAGCACGTAGATGTGTCGGTAAGTCGGACGTCGACAGGGATCTCCAGCGGGGTCACCTCGCTTGTCACCCCGCATCTGCGGCTCCAGCGATCCCACCCCGTAACGCGGAGAATAAAGCTCGCCAGCTCACCTCATCGCTAACGATCCATGGCAAGCTGCTTCCTTGTTAAAGAAAAATCAGACGTGGAAGAGACGGAATAATGTCTGCAACCGGGGGAGAATTTGAGATTTTCCTTTCTTTGGCACCCTCTCCTTTGGAGCCGCCGTACTGCTACGCAACCAAAGGAAGACGCACCCTGCACGCACGTAGACACGCCCCCAAAACCTAGATTGACAAGTTCACCAGCCAATGAATCTTGATAGACGCACTCGCCCGTCTACAAATGGAGGTGATTGACGTTATTTTTAGCAAACAGCAGCAATGAATTCCCAGTAGTACGTCTCAATACGGCTCTGCAATTGGTCAACAAGCAGATCCACCCTGTAAAGGCGAAGCGAAAAATAGAGGAAAATACTGTATTGAATGAAAATACGGAACTCAAAGGTCCACTAAGAAAGTTCTGTATGTGTGACAGCCGCAGGGAGGAGACGTGCTTTCATTTTTATCCGTTTTACAAACAGAGCATTTTTGCATCGGGTAAGCTTGCTTCTAATTTTCTAATAATCGGCACTATTGTGTCCTGTCCTGCTTCTTCCCGACGGCTTTTTGGCTTAACCGTAGGCCGACAGCCAGGCGCTATAGCGCAGACAGGTTTATAGAGATGACCGATGGCCTGTCATTTGAGTGCATTATGTACGGCGTTTTCCTCTCCGCAGCCCTTGGAGCTGTGCTTCCTCCCCCAGCATGAAAGGTCTGTACGGCCAGCTGAGAGAGGGAAGCTGGGAGCTCAAGTTTCTCATCCAGGAGAAGGTACCTGACAGCTTTCCCTTTGAACAAGCTGACCCGTTTTGGACATCTATCCGGAATATTCATTATGGCACCTGCAAACCCTCGGTCATGTGTGCTTGTTCGGTTAAAAAGTAACCCGTCTGTGTCCCTTTCCTTTGCAGAGCGTTCCCGTTTCTCCAGAAAATCATCAGGTGAAGGTTCAAGTGAAAGCCTGCGCTCTGAGCCCAGTGGACACGGGGGTGAGTTGCTTATGAGACAGAAGATAGCCCGTATGTGGGCCAGTCTAGCACAGCGGCTTGAGCAGGAGCTTATAATTTGCCATTTCAAATGAAATAAAAAGAAGCTTTTGTGTTCCCTGTCGTAATCAGTCAAACGAAGTGGAAGTTATGCCCGTTATGAACATAAGTATACAGTTATGGCGTCACAGGAGGCCCAGAGAATCAGGCGGCACTGTCTCAGCATGTCTGTGCTCCAGGCAAAGAGGAGCATAAAGTATGCCATTCTACCACCCTCTGCATCCGAACTCCTGCTTTCTTGTGCATACTTTTGTTCTGGGCAGTTGTTGGATGATCTGAAGCTTCGGCGGGACTCGTTGCCGGTGGGTAGGGAGATCGCTGGAATTGTGCTCCAAGGTCAGTGAGTGACTATGTCCTCTGTGAGTAAAAAAATCATGCGCCATGCTCCCTACAGTCAGAAAGTAGTTTAATGTATCTTACGAAGTGTTTTATTGGAAATGGGGTTATGTTACCTTTGAACAGAGCGGTTCTGTCTCTATCTCAGGTTCTGTCTTGTGCAAAATGTGTGTGTGGTAGGCCTTTCTGGGTCTCATGAGTCATGACACCCTGGCACTTGTGCTGTCAGTGTTTCCCTGGGTCAGTGTCCCTAAGTGTGATTTAAAAAGAGAGAGAGCATGCCGCTGTGAACCATAAGCAAACTGTAAACCACAGAAATTCACAAAAGTGATGAAATCAGTCCGAATTTGTGTTTGATTTTTCTCCTCCGTGTTTATCCACAGTTGGGCCGAAGGTCACATTTTTCCAGCCCGACGATGAAGTTGTGGGTAAGCATATCAAGCCTGTCTGCAGATGTATATTCGTTGTAGTGAAGTATGGGAATTACGTGGACTGTAACATCAGCATGGAAACTTTCAGTCAGATATTGGGAGTTTATGTGACCTTGCAAGGGACGTAAAGTCCCAACTCTGCCTCTTGTATTGTTTACGTATAACTGATGTTACAATAACCAAACTACCGAGTGCTACTGAGCCGTGACTGGACTTGTGTCCAAACAGGGATTCTGCCTCTGGATGCTGAGCTGTCTGGCCTGTGTGACGTGGTTCTGATGGACGAGCACCTCCTCGGTAGGCCAGGCACGGGACACCGAGCGTGCAGACTGACATGCCTGGGTTACTGAGTGTAACTCTTTGTGTGGTCGGTGACTCGTTGCAGTGCAGAAGCCAGAGAAGGTGAGCTATGTGGAGGCTGCCGGCGGGATCCAGGACGGCCTGCGGGCCTACACAGCCCTGCACACTCTGGGTCGGGTGGCCGCGGGGCACAGCGTTTTAGTGATGGATGGCGCTAGTGTACGTACCCACCCTGTAACCGCATGAGCACTTCTTCTCCCCATTCTTCTGTTTGGAAAGATGGTGACCTTTGCTTATCCTCCTTTCCCCTTCTCCTTGTGTGTGGTTTTCTTTTGCAGCCGTTTGGAATGATGACCATCCAGGTCGCTCACTACCATGGGGTGAAAGTGTTAGCTACTGCCCTGTCCCTGGAGGACCAGCAGCTCCTGGAGAAACTCCGGCCTAGTATGGGTGAGGGGACCTGGGCAAGACGGCCATTCTGTGCATCGGCGCTCCTACTGTAATAGAAAGTAGCGAAGAGTTCTTTCTGCCACATGCCAGATGTTTACCAGGGTTGTGTGTGTGAGTGACATAGGGTGCGTCTGAAATCGCATACTTGTTTGCTATGTAGTAGGTGAAAAATACTATGTGATGTGAGCCGTATGTGTAAATGCTCGGTACCTGGATGACACTGCATTCTGCGAAATTCCAAAGTGTGCAGCCGATGGACACAGTGGACACTGCGATATCCCACAAGGCCACTGGAGATGCAACCAGAGACGAGGAAACAATAACCAGTTGATTTAAAATATGTATTTTTGTCATTGATAGATTTTTAAAAGTTTTTGACTTTTGTGTGGGTCAGGCCAGGTAATTTGCACACATTCGTGTCAGGTAATATGCAAGATGGTGACTGCAATTTGTCCGAGCATATGCATACTGTTCTCATGCATACAGTATGTACTACATTAAAGGTTGATTAGTAAGCTTCTGTAGAAATTCACTATGTACTGTGTAAGTGATTTCCCTTGCTGTCAGGCCTCTGGGTGTATGTTTTGCACAGTATTTTCTCTCTGTTCTTCTCACTGTCTGCTCTCTGTGCTCTGCTGTCTGCCACATGCCCAGGAGTCCAAGAGTCTCTCCTAGGTGAGTGTGGCCAGTCCCTGGGTGTGGTGCTGCTTCCCTGATTGCCTGCCATCTGTTTGCTTGTTCCTCCCTCCAGAACCTGGTCAGGAGTTTAAATGCTCTCGTCTGCCATCTGAGGCAGGCAGGGCTTGGAGGCTTTCTGTTCGCTCAGCTTGTTTCTGCCTTTTTGGGCTATTTTCCGGTCTTTGTGTGTGTGTACCTTTGTCATGAATGAGCAGTTGTGAACAGGCAGACACCCAAAATGGTTTTACGTGGCTGACTGTTGTCAGCAAAGTGAAAGCAGCATGTCAGTCTGAAGGAAAGAAAATCCCAGAGTAGACTGTGATATCGCATGACCATAAACTATAACCAGAGGTGGAAAGTTCAGGCCTTGGCTTTCGACCAACCTGTTGAATATAAAGAGTCACAATCGCAGTGTACTCAACTGGTTGCTTGACACAAAACCTTAATCTGGATTTGTATTTTCTGGACCTGAACTTCCACCTCTGACTATAACAGTACTGAAGATCCCTGTAATGGGACTGCTGAGAGTCTGGGGGGGGTCATCATTCATACTCGTCTCGTTTGAATGACGTGTTGTTGTCCTCAGCTCGGATCATCAGCACCTGGGACCCGAAAGTGGACCTTGCGGAGGCTTGTCTGGAGGAGACAGGAGGCCTGGGAGTCGACATGGTCATTGACGCAGGAGGTGCGAATGCTTGTACACATTCCAAACTCCCCCTACTCCACACCCCCCTTCATCTGACACATCTTGAACTACCTACTGTGCCACTCTGACAGTGAGGCTGTACGAAGAGGACTCTGTTTGCCAAAGCCTACTCCCGCACAAGCATGATGTCATCTCACTTCTTGGGGTCGGAGGTCACTGGGTCACCACAGAGCGTAATCTACAGGTAGGGTGGAGTTCTAGTAGGAAAATACACCTCGAGGCTTGTCAAATTCAGTGCTCACGTGTGAAACTTCTGTCCGTATGCGTCATTGCTGTGCCCCCCTCCTACAGCTGGACCCCCCAGACAGCCGCAGCCTCTTCCTGAGGGGAGCCTCGGTGTCCTTCCTGAATGAGGAGGTCTGGGGGGCATCCAGGGCCCGTCAGGGGCGGTACCTCCGTATCCTGAGCGTGGTGACTGATGGCCTTGTGTGCGCAGGCGTCCAAGAACCATGAGCTGGACCTGCTTGTGTCCAAAGTCCTACTCAGGCCTTTTCTTTATGGGTTTAGAAGCCTAAGCTGCCTAATAGGTGGAGACCTTAACAGCCAATCAGACATCCTGAGAGACGTGGTGGAGAAGCTGTCAGCCGGGACTCTCAGGTGATGGGCTTTTTATTCGGCTTTCGGGGGTGTGTGGCTTAGACCGCTCTCAGGGTCTCCACACTCACTGCTGCCCCTTTAGTCTCTCTGTAAAGGTTACATATTCGACATTTTGACTGGGAGTGTGAGGAGGATCAGCTGACAATTTGTGTGTGGGGGGGGGGGAGGGTTTGCATAGATCACATTTGAGGACCAGATTGTCCCCAAAGTGCAGTAAAACCTGAAATTTTCTTATTTTTGGGGACATCTTTTGAGGTCCCCATTTGAATAACCTCAGTTTTATAATAATCTGTGAATGCAATCAAAAAAGTAAAAATGGCACAAGTCTTGTATTTGGGTTGGTTAATTATGGTTAAGGTTAGGGATGGGTAGAGGTTAAGGGTGTCGTGATTGGGATTATGGTTTTTCCCATAGAAATGAATGGACGGTCCCCATTTAGATAGGAAGACCAACGTGTGTGTATCTGTGTGTGTGTGTGTGTATAGGCCACAGCTGGACGAGCCAGTACCCTGGTATGAGGCTGCTGTTTCCATGGATATGGTGCAGACCAAGCAAGCCAGAAAGAAGGTTGTGATTCAGTTCTGAAGATATGCCTCTATGGCAGAACTCCACCCTGAGGCTGGACCGTACCACAGACAAGTAGGGGTGCTGTTGACAAGCTTACCTCATAGAAAGCAGGCAGCATAATGATTAATAAAGCCGGCTCCATTTAAGTATGATTTTTATCATCTGGATTAAACTCTTTGACTGTTTGTAGTTATTGGTTTAAAATTCTTAATTTTCCAGTGTACGTGTTGGTGACTGACTTTTTAAATAAAATTCTTATTTTCGTACATTATCCTTTATTGTACACTAGGATAAGTGTGAAACAAACTAGGATTTCTCTTTTTTGCAGATAATATTATTTTGGCACAGATCTGGTCAAAACAAACTATTTCTTGCAGAACGTTGTCATGGTCCTGGTTGGAGCACAATCGCTGCCATCTTGGGTGTTCCTACTTCACATTTTGAGCGAGGTATCTTCAGAAGTATCACTTTTTCCAGCAGCTGAGGTAAAATGGGTTGAACCACAATACGGAAAAAACAGTGTTACCCTCAATCATGTGTCTGTGCTGTCTTCTGTTCATTGGATGAAATGAAGGGCATTGACTCCACCCCCCCCTATCAATTTCAATATAAATAAATTTTGCATGGAGGATAACAGGTTTTGGTGGTGTTTGGCCATGAGTTTCATGCCCAAATATGTCATGGGAGAAGCAGTGGAAGACGGGTGGACTCAAGGTCTGCAGTGTTGCAGCTGTTTCCTCAGGAAGTCCTCTCACTCTCTTCCTGCAGGATCAAAATTCCCTTGCATGAGGCATATTCGTCTTAGGACAGCAACAGGTTTGACGATAGCTGCCTGTCCATCAAGCTGCAGATTGCTAAACTCCAATGATTCCCATGAATACAGTCTGTAGGGCTGAAGTTAGTCCAGCGTGAAAAGCCACACAATCCATGGCTGATTATCACAGGAGGTGATACGGTACTGCCAGGGATATCCAGGTGCCCCCCCCAACCATGACCAAGGTAAGTGATTGTAGGATGGATGTTCAGATGTAGCTACATCCAGACTAACTCTGAATGGCCCGAAGAACTTCGAATGAATATCCTAGAATCTTCTGCTCCTCGTGTCTGAGGCTTTCCACCACAGACAGCTGTTCCCTGAGAGAGAGATCTGCATCCAGCTTCATGAGGGAAAGCTGAAACACAGAGAATCACCTCAGAAACCCTCAGAACACGTGTTATTCCATTCAAAAGACAGCTTAGAAAATACTTAAATATCAGTACTTCTGAGTACCACACTGGTATAATCGGAATTCAATTGCCCACTATTACTTTAGCACCCCCCTGGAATGTGCAGGAGCCCCACCCTCTCAAGAGCATCTGCGTTCTCCTCCATGAGGTGCTGGCATAAGATCCTGGCCAGATGGACGCTCCTTTCCTCACAATCTTGACTCACCGCTGCCCCCAAGAGGACAGTCTTCCAGGATGCACTATAGGACAGCAAACAGACCGACACAGAGGCTACGTAAAACACCACATTACAGTACACCATCCCTGGCCTCATGCAGGGACATCAAATCAAAACAACAGCTCCAGAAACTGGACATCGTCCATGTGGAACCTCGTACTATTGCTCTGGTCCCAGGGACAGCAGTCGAAGTGTTGTCATTAACTTCCAGGATGGGCCCTCCACCCCAAAGGTCAGGTTTCTGCAGGACAGGGAAAGGACAGACATTTGTTAGAGAGTGTGCAGGACAGAGTCTGATCCAGAAACATTTCAAACATTACGGATAACAGAAACACTCACTCCAGGAAGTGATGATCCTTCAGGTAAAGCAGTTTATGTGAAAACTGTTTGTCCGCCCCAGTGATGAACTTATGCAGGAGGTCTAAACACAAGGTCATATATCAGCCCGCGTTCAGGTCATTTTTAAATAATGCTAACTTTCAGATCATTAACATAATCTTAGATGCCTAGCACATGGTACGCAACACATCTGTTTTCTGGGCTTTCAATGGTTTATATATATATAAAAAAAAAAACATTCTGCCTCAGAAAAATGCAGGTCCACCCAGCTCCATTTGACACCTCATCTCACCTGGGTCTACGTAGACCACACGGTGAGGGTTGTTTGGTGCCACAAACCCATACTCCAGCAGGAGGCGCTGGCTGTCATGGGCACCATAGCAGATGAAGGCTTGAGTGAATCTCTTGCAGCCCAGTGTACTGCGGATTTCATAACAGCTTGTCGCTTGATTGAACCCGGCCTCCACCTTGAGGCAAAAAGGACAGAGGGAGGCTGATACCAGATGGAAACCAGTTCCAGTCAGCTGTCAGCTGCATCCCCTTTCAGTTTGGTACATCCCCTTCAGTGAAATATGTAGCTGCTTGAATGCTTTAAAAAACTGCCACTTAGGATTAAATCTTGCAGCTCAACAATATAGCACTGTGCTAACAACACAAAGGTTGTGGGTTCAGATCCCAATGAGCACATATATTGTAACTTTTCCCCTGCTTTGGATACATGAGTTAAATGTAAATCCTCATCCACTAAATGCTAAGGTTAAATAGTTTGTGAATAGTGAACGTTCACGTGAGTGTAGTAGGTGTGTGCGTGATTCATCAGGATTTACCTGAACAACAGGACTATGATTAAGTAAGTCGAGGTACGGAGCCATTGCGTACACATCGGGATCCCCGGAGAGGAAGGGACTCTGGCACCGCTGTACATACACGGTTCGGGAGTTGACCGTGCACCATGCCCAGCGAACGGCATCGCAGGTGAATATGTCCTCCACAGGCTGTGCAAAGAGGGGCTGGAGAGTGTGGAAAAAACCCTGTGAAGAGCAGTGCATCTCCAGAACTGCATCCCTCTGATCCAAGGCCTTCTTCCTGAGAACACCAGGCAGCAGGCTGACGACGTCGTCTGAGAAGTAGGCAGGACACGTGTATGATTCGGGCAGGATGTCAATGTAGGGCTTCCACTGTGACTGCGCGCCCAAATGCCTCTCAGAGATGAGAAACACGCAGATGGCCAGAAGTGGGGAGAGAGGTGGTTTCCACCTGCGGGAGGCAGTGGGGACAGACACACCTTGTGATTCCAGGGCAGGATGATGATGTTTTTAGCATGCAGAATGCAACATTTACCCCCAGTAACCGCTAATATAATTTAATCATTTAACATACATACACCTTACATTTCACTGCAAGTTATAGTATGACTATATTTTGCGGATGACAAATAAAACCCTTGAATCCTTGAAACAACCATATTTCATACATACCAGTTTCTTAACTGCTCAACACTGCCATCTACTGAGGGAATCCCCTCCCTTGCAAGTTACCTTCTGATGTATTCACCAATAGAGCTCCTGAGAACAGTCGTGGTGGTTAAAAGACACGTCTCGGGCAAGGAGATAAGTACATCGCCAGCCTGGAAATTCAGGGGACAAAACGACTCTGTAACATTTGATACAGTCTCTTTAAATTATCCAATCCAAACAGAACTAAGACATATGTCGATTACCTGAACAGGCAGCATAGTCATCAGCCCTCTTCCAGCATCTGGGGGAGCAGTGAATGGGAAAAACATTGTAATTCAGAATGCGGCGCAGACGTCGTGTCTGTTGAGAAGGATGCCCACCTGAGAAGAGCGCAGGGACCAGGGATCTGGAGGAAAATCCACGCTCTTTAAGCCATCTCCTCAGTTCCACGTACTGAGATTTATGACACAAGCTCACTGGAGAGGTTAAAACAGCATGCAGCAATCGATACGGTTATACATGAAAGAGAAGACGGAAATCTGTTTCCGGATTCACCTGCTCGGGTGGGATCCTGCCCGGACTTCAGCCTCCTCCGCTTCCTCCTAGCGCGTCTCCCCGTCCGGTTCCCCATGGGTTCGATACCCGCGGAAAATAACGTGTCTGCACGTCTACCAGACAGCTGTTTTCATCTATTAATACCTAAATCTGTGAGTTTCACCCAAGCCGTAGGTTTGGTTTCAGCATTGCAAGGGACCAAATCAGCTCGGAATCCCCCGCCCCCCTAAATACACACGGTACTGAAGACACGGTGAAGACATGTCTTTACCAACGATAATCAAATCTACGCAGTTGGTTCCACCACCACGTGTACATGCAGTTCGGAATCAATCTTTCGCACTCCAACACGCACTCAGGGCTCCTCGTTGCCCCGCCCACCCCGCTATGCGCTGCGGGCTGTGTGGCGCCGCTTCCGCTCATGAGCAGTTTGATCTTGAGCAAAGGGGGCGGAATCAAACGAAGAGTGACTGAGTCACAAGCGGCTCCAAAACAAATTGAGTGAGTCCTCCAACAGTAAGTAGTAATAAACATAATGCTTGAAGTGTGTGCATTTTGAGATTGATACGAAACGCAAACGTAAATACTGAAGACATCTTCTTTTGCTTGTTTCCCAACAGGAATGTCTGTGCCCAAAGTTGCATTTGTCACCGGCTCCAACAAAGGTATAGGCCTTGCGGTGGTACGGGCAATGTGCAAGCAGTTCCCTGGAGACGTGTATCTGACCGCCCGGGATGTGGGCCGAGGCACAGCGGCAGTGGAAAGCCTGAAGGCGGAGGGGCTGCACCCCCTGTTCCATCAGCTGGACATCACAGACTCAGCGAGCGTGCGTGTTGCACGGGATTTCCTAAAGGAAAAATACGGAGGCTTGGACGTGCTCATCAACAATGCAGGAATAGCTTTCAAAAGTAACAAAACAGGCGATCCCCACTTGTTTTGCATGATCAGCACAATAGACCTTATATCTTATATATATTGATTTCAGGGATGTGAATGAGACAGAACCGGGAGGGGGGCACAATGAAAGTTGTTGACGCGGAGGGGGGGTGTGTTGCGTTGTGAGAGCGGTAAAACTTGTCGACCTTAGAGGGGTAGATGAACACCTCTGCATAAGTGGATACATTTCCAGGACATTGCACATCATTATTTGGTGCCAGGGATCTACTGTCAATTGACGGGAGAGGTGGGATGTCCGAGTACAAAAGTACAGGAACTTTGCCTCCTATCCATTAATTATGTTCTTCTTTGAGGTAGAAATTATTGCAATGGGAAATACATTTGTCTACATTGTATGCAGCAGGTTAATGACGTCTTTGTAACTGAAGTCAACTTACTTCTCTCCAAGTGGCTGACACAACACCCTTTGGCATCCAAGCTGAAGTGACCCTCAGAACCAACTTCTTTGCCACCAGAGATTTATGTAACGAGTTTCTCCCCATCATCAAACCAGGAGGTAAGATAGGCAGGCAGTGATCATGAGCTTGGTGTCTGCGAGGTCTTGTGAAGTTTTGTTTTATTGTGTCGAATAGTCTACGTTTTAAATGTGTGAATATTGTTTTCATTCGGCGACTCCGTTAAAGTCGCCTATGGCTTACTCACTGGGGGCTTTGGGTGGGGATGCTGTTAAAGTGCTTTGAGACGATGTAATGTTGTGATAATGCGCTATACAAAAATAAATTTGTTGTTGTTGTTGTAGTTCTGTTTTTACTCTACAGATAATAGTAACTCATTGTCGATAAAACCAAATAATGACTTTAATCAACCAGTTAAGCTGCGAGACATTGAAGGTGCCGTTTGCCCACAGGCAGAGTGGTGAATGTGTCCAGTGTGATGAGCTCGGTCGCCCTGAACCGCTGCAGCCCTGAACTTCAGACCCGTTTCCGCAGTGCTGACATCACAGAGGACGAGCTGGTGGCGCTCATGCAGCGCTTTGTGCGGGAGGCCCAGGCGAACGTGCACACGAAGAACGGCTGGCCTGAGACGGCTTACGGCGTGTCCAAAGTCGGCGTCACCGTGCTCTCCAGGATCCACGCTCGGCAGCTGCGCCGGGACCGGCCCGCAGATGGGATCCTGCTCAACGCCTGCTGCCCAGGCTGGGTGAGGACCGATATGGCAGGACCCAATGCCACCAAGTCTCCAGATGAGGGCGCTATCACGCCTGTCTACCTGGCTCTGTTACCAGCAGGAGCTGAAGAGCCACAGGGCCAGTTTGTGTCTGAAAAGCAGGTGCAGGTGTGGTAGGAAGTGTAGCTACCTCTGGGACATAGTACCTCCCCAGTCATCACTCCAGCTTGGTAGTACAATTTATATCTGATTTACACATTATTGTGTTTGTATCAACTACTGATTAATTAATTTGATTATTTATTAATTTATGCTAATCAAAAAATACTGACAGGGTGATTTAGAAATGTATTCTAAGAAATATTTATTAGGAAAGTTGGTTAACTGTGATAACTGTTTTCGTGTTTCTTATGAACTGCCAACTTTGTCACAATTTAAACTTTGAGGAAATAAAACTGAGTAGGAAATGCTTTTTTTACATTTGAGTTTAAAGTCATATTGTCAGAGGTACTAAATGTTTGTATTCCCCTATAGTGATTTGGCGGATGTGTGTTGCTTTGTTGACTTGGAGTGTCGCTGTTAGACCCTTGAGCAAAGTTCTTAACCCTAAAAACTGCTCCAGAAGTGCTTTGCTCTCGCCTGTATTTGTGCATCTCATTGTAGAGCAAGATGGGATATGTGTCAACTAAAGAATTGCTATTTTCCTGTATTTGTAAAAATGATAAATAAAAGTCTCCTCCTATACATCAGTTTTCGAATCACTTTTCCTGGTCTGGGTCACGGGGCCATAAAAGGATACGGGAAGTTGAAGTCAGCATAATGTATAATAAAAATACAGTGAAATACCTAAGCGCATAATAGATGATAGCTTTACAAAGTACACCACAGAATATGTGATTTAAATATTTTTATAAAATTGCTAATTAGCGCTGATGATTGAATCGGAGAATATAAAATTAAATTCTTAGTTTTATCACGTTGCATTTATATTACAAGCACCGTCCTGACCGCTTCCGCAGTTTCATGCAAAGAATTAATGGTGCCTAAAGCGAAACCAGTTTGTCATTGTGGATGTAGGCGAGTCTCGGTCGGCAGAGGTGTTTGACAGCGAGGAGGCTGGCAAACAATGCAGATCCGGGAGCTAACCAACGCGTGGGGGGTGTGTCTTCATGTAATTATTTTTGTGTGCGCGTTTTTCTTCAAGACTGAGAATACCAATTTTTTATTAACTATGTTTAACGTTTAGAGAATGGAGAACATCCAAACTCTTTTCATTTATGGCTCGTTGAGGGGGGGCGAAGGGAAAAACAAACCAGCAATCACCCCTTGATCACACCGTGGATGTCCCCAGGAAGCATTCCGTCTGCGTACTGTCAGCTGAGCGTAGGATTGCGGTCCATCTTTCCCATCTTAGCCCAAATTCCATCCGACGACCTGGCATCTGACAATGCTTATTTTGGTGACAGTCCCGCTTCATTGTGCAGTTTAAATCGGTGGGAAGGTTTTCGTATTCGGTACCGAGATTTTTTTTCCAGCGTCGACACCCCTAACGGACAGCAGGGAACAACACCCCATGAAGAGTGGCTTTGTGCGGTAAGGGAGATTAAAGCGCTTTTCCATCCCATGAAGGTATCTTTGCTGTGCCACCTTTTTGTGCTGGATGTCCTGAACGCTAATTGGCAGTAATATGGCGTGAGCACCAAATCCCGTAGCTATCCTTTTAAAATAGGCGGTAAAATAGGTAGTACGTCGATAATCCAGAAAGAATCAGCACGGAGCTACGCTTTTATACAGTATATGTTCATTTGGTGATGTTTTTGTGGACATTTCGTATGTGTAATAGCACAAAGGGTTTGTGCAAGATATGTGGTTGCAGCCTGCATTGCAGTAACAGCCGTCGGTTTGCAAAGGTCCTCAGAGGCTCTGAATGAGCCATCGTATGGAGCTGGATTATTGGAAACTGGGTGTCAATGATACAAGTGCGACGTTTCATTTACAGTTTGTAAATCCTCGTGGTGTATCTGTCTAACCAATATGTATTCACACATAAGCCCTATCCGTTGTTTTCATAAACTAGATCAGTACCAGACAGTGAAACAAAGTTAACACAGATAATTAAAAGAGAAAATGAAAATATGTTGTGGATAGATATGGATGTCTTGAGAGGTGTTTCTGGGGTCAGTTATTATGCTCTGTGAAACTGGACTGATATAGATAACCTGCGACTTAAGTCATATCAAATGACAGATATCCCCAAGTACGTGTTATAGCTAAACAGAGAGAAGCAAGTGAACAAAATGCGAAATCTAAATAAACTCAGTTTCCGGAACTATCTGTTTTAACCTGGCAGCTGTGTAGCTTCTTAGAATCTTGGCAGTTCTCAAATCTCCAAATATATGTTTCCAGCTTTCTCAGGCCCTTTGGTGTCTGTGTTCATGAGGCAGGAAAGGAAAGGGCAAAATATGAGGCATGGATGACAAGGGCTTCAAGGGTAATGGAGTTACTTGGGAAGCTGGCCAGCAGACAGATAATGTATTAACGAAATGAACATAAAATGGATTTGGGTCTTGATAAGTGGTCATAGAGCTATATTCTAAGAAACGGTATAGCTTACTATTAGTGTCTACAGGCTGGGCAATATTGTTAAATAAAAACCTGTGGAATTCACTCTGTTTAATGAAACAAATTCTTACATGTGTTTATGTTTTTGGCAATACAGCAAATACCCACATTACAGAAATATGTACACTACCTGTTAAAAATTTTTACACACTACAGGTTATTACGACTTTTCCATTTATTTCATACACTGCTGATTTTTTTTGTTTCTTGTTAAGCTTTGGGAGGTTAAATGAACAACTATAAATGAAAAAATAAGTCAAAACAAGTTTCCTTTATAACATGGAAAGAGTATGTAACAGTGCATGTCTGACATCCTATTAACTGGTTGTGCGGTGATGGCAGAGTCAAATTCTAGACTGTCCTTTAACTTTAAATGCACTAGTTAACTGTTTCATCCCGTGATACAGAGCAGTATTTAATGTCTCTTGTAGAAAGAATGCCTCAAATTTGCTTCTCTTTCTGTTCCTTCATTTTTTGTTCTTTCTCAGTTAAAGGTTTTAATCTTCCTTCTTCTCACTAGTGTCAGCCATCTTTCACAGACAGCAGTAAAACTCTCAGGTTTCATCCAGCCTTGGTGAACCCACACGTGGGTCATAGCCACCCACCCTCTAAGTACACAGACACATTCTTCACAGCCTTACCCTACACCTGCTATCGATCCTCTTAGCTGGTGAGGTGTGTGCAGCAGGAGTGGTCAAAAGGCTTCTCGCTGGGACTCACCACTACTTTTGCTAAACATATCAGTGAGGCACATGTGACCGACCACACTGCTCTGCAGTTTGCCTTCCTGCTTGGTCTGCTGTTGCACGGGTCATGTGACCTTCTGATGATGTTAGCCTCCAGTCCCTGTATTGATCAGCATGGCTGCCATACCGTCTTCTCTTCCACATGGGGATTGGGGTTCCTGAGCTAGTCAACGGTTCCTCTTTGCTCTTTAACTCTTCCAAATGCTGTTACGTGGCCCTGAGGTGCAGTCCGACCGAACTGGCCAGCTGATTTACCATATAGATGTTACCCTGCAGTTTACGGTGAAGTTAGTTACACGGGACTCGTTGATCAGAAGAGACTGAGCATAAATGGGATGATTTAGCATGCAGTGTGTCACTCCTGAGTTTGGACATGGATTGTCCAACTCATTTAAGGTTCAGTGAGGGAAATATCATGTTCATTGAGCAGGCAGTAGCTTTCATATTTCAGAATGAACTGGCTACTCAGAAATTTAGGTAATACAAGTTTGACGGCCCCCTGCAGTGGGCTCTCACAAATGCAAAATTCAGCCAATATTCAGTTTTTCTATTGTTATTTATATGGATTCTCTCACTTTTCATTACACTGATGCACAGAGAAATGGAGTCTGGGTAGTAGTGTGAGTCAATACTCAGCTTGTATAATATAGTTTATAGTTATTTTCCTCATTTGTCATCACAGCGGTATTTTAAAGTTTTATTTACAGTGAAAGGATCCGACCTATAAATAGTTTCTCTCAGATGTGTTTCAGATCCTGGATTTGTTTCAATTTTGTTTTGAGTCATTGAGGTTAAGAGCGAAAATGTGACCGCTGTGACTATTTAAAAAGGGGTGCTTTGTGATTTGCGATCCAGTAAGAAAGAATGAAGTCATTGTTTTGTGTGCATGATAACCGAAAGGTCAGAGGACGTAACGTTCAGGTATAAGAGCTGAAGCGTTTCACATGCAGTACCAAAGCTGTGTCACGTCTGCTGTCAGTCTGACCCGGAGTCTCCTGTGTCCCCAGCCTTTCACAGATGCTGAGTATGCCGGGTCTCCACTAAAGAACCATGGACCCAGAAGAACAGGAGCTGCAGAATGACTACCGATACCGGAGTTACTCGGCCGTCATTGAGAAGGCCCTTCGCAATTTCGAGTCCTCCAGCGAATGGGCGGATCTCATCTCCTCCCTGGGCAAGCTCATTAAGGTGGGCTGCTTTATGACCTCACTCCATTTCCTTTCTCGATAAGCTCGGTTCTTCATCCCATGAATCTGCTGATGTATACTTCTCCCCCCCTCCCCTTCCGGCTCAGGCACTCCAGAGTAACCTAAAATACTCTTTGCTTCCGCGACGATTGATAATTGGCAAGCGTCTGGCGCAGTGTCTGCATCCCGCCCTGCCCAGTGGCGTGCACCTCAAGGCCCTGGAGACCTATGAGGTCATCTTCAAGATCATCGGCACCAAATGGCTTGCTAAGGACCTCTTCATATACAGGTAGCGTGGTCTGTGTCGTTTTGAGGTGTGTGTGATGGAGGTCTGGGTTGAGCCAGGTAGTTCAGGCTATCCACACAGTTCTCTTGTGTGGTTCCCCGATGGTGGGATGAGTTGCTAAACTATACTACCAGTCAAAAGTTTTTGCACACACTGAGATTTCCTGCATTTGAATGCTACTCACTTAACATCCACTAGAAATACACTCAATATTCTTTGCTAATAATTTTACAGTATGTTCACCATTTGAGGACCTCTATTAGAAAGAAAATGTCTTTGATTCATCAAAGTAACCTCCTCTATCAGTTATGACAGTAGAGCAAAATTGAGGCATTCTTTCTAAAAGGGACATTAAATACTGCTCTGTTTCATGGGTTGAAACGGTTAACTGGTGCATTAAAAGTTAAAGGACAGCCTAGAATTTGACTCTGCCATTTGACACAACCAGTTAATGGGATGTCAGACGTGCATTGTTACGTACTATTTCCATGTGATAAGGAAAACTTGTTTTATTTGACTTATATTTTCATTTATGGTTGTTCATTCATCTTTCCAGTGCTTAACAAGAAAAATCTGCAGTTTATGGAATAAATGTTGGTAAAAAGTGTATAAAGTGGTAAAAACTTTTGACTAGTAGTGTATGTCCGATCATCAAACTCCCTAACCACCTTCAAGAAACGGCTCAAGACCCATTTGTTTCATGAATTTATTTAGCCCGATGCTACTTCACATTCCCGGAACGTTCTCATGTTACACTTCTGGTCCTTGAATAGTCTTATTAGGTTCTTGCTTTGTTAGAAGTTGTTGTATAGCTCTAGCTTCTCCATTACTTACACTTGTACCTGGGCATTCATTGAAAGCTCTCTGCCTGGTTGCTTCCTTGGCAGCAATTATGTTTTCGATGTGCTTTTTTTTGCATGACTTGTACATCACTTTGGACAAAAGCGTCCGCTAAATGTGTTAAATGTAAATGTAGACGTAAATGAACCCCGAACAGCAGGCTTGTAAGCTGCCTTGGTCATGACATGACATGCATGATTGCCGGTGTGTGGAGATGCCTGACCAGCCTCTGTCTCCTGCAGCTCTGGACTCTTCCCGCTCCTGGGCCATGCAGCCATGTCTGTAAAGCCGGTTCTTCTAGCGCTATATGAGCGCTACTACCTGCCCCTACAGCACGCACTCTTACCCAGCCTGCAGGCCTTCGTAACCGGCCTGCTGCCCGGCCTAGAGGAGGGCCTGGAGGTGTATGACAGGTACACCGTGTCTGTCTATTTGGGTATCACAGACACGCATAGGCGTACATACTCCTTGATGCTGTTACACATTAAAATCCCTGTCGGGGGTGGACTGGTAGGTGGGAGTGGGCCTGGGCCCCCACTCCAACTACAAATCTCACATGTATGCAAAACATCTGTAAAGATTAAGGTGTTGTTGTCATACAAGTTGTATTTATTCATGACATGCTTCTTTTATGTCTCTCATTTTCATGTATACAATCTCATTATGGTGGAAGTCATAACAAAAAAATATTTAATACGGTACTTAAAACAATTTTGAAATGAAATAGTTTGTAATGTTCTGTAGTCAAACTATGTTTTTGAGGCATGTATTTAATGAAAAAATTAAATTTGCTATCTACTGCAGTGCATGATGGGTACGATATTTGGGTACGATATCTGCAACTGCTGCAACTGGTGTAGGCAGGCCCTAGAAGTGAATTTGGAAAGGGGGGGGGCATGGTCTATTTTTGCCCCAGTTCCCACTGTACAGTTGTTCACCACTGATCCCTGTACCGACGTGATTGTCTTGAGCACAGGACGGACGCCCTGCTGTTGAAGCTGTGCACCCTGGTGGGGCCGCAGGTGCTGTATGGGGCACTGTGGGGCAGCATGCTGGTGACGCCCCTGGTGCGTCTGCCTGCCTCCCATTTCATCGTCACGCACTTCGACAGGATGGCGCCGGGCCAGAAACAGAAACACATGCTGGGCACTGACCATGGACTCGCGGTGAGTGTTTATGCGTGGATGTGAGCATGTCTGTACAGGGGAGTCTAATTAATTTGCGAGACCTACTGTGTGAAATGTTACATTAAATGGCCATATAAGTATGTGGGTTAATTAGAGGACTAGCCTAATTTAAAGCCAGTTCAGACTTCACTTTCCTGCGTGCACTTTTGGTTTCGGATGAGGAGACGTCGCGTCATTTTCGTCATCGGGGCTCGGCTGCGGACAACTGCAGCTGCGCATGTGTAGCCCAGGTTGCATACGCGCAGGTCGACTGCGTGTGCACAAGATAATTCATTACGTATTTCCAGTAGGTGGCAGCGTGGAGTTTCACAACTCTGCAGTCAACGACAAAAGAGTAGAGGATGAATTGTTGTTATTGTTGTAGTATTTCATTCGCCTTGAAGGTCGGAAGTCGGAGTTGAGAATGATGTCACACCTGAGTTGACCACGTTCCAGTACAGC
This sequence comes from Hippopotamyrus pictus, assembly GCA_026781145.1. Classification (NCBI taxonomy): domain Eukaryota; kingdom Metazoa; phylum Chordata; class Actinopteri; order Osteoglossiformes; family Mormyridae; genus Hippopotamyrus; species Hippopotamyrus pictus. Next base: position 45,095,764 of record JAODLC010000001.1, read on the forward strand.
AAGTCAGAAAACCAGGCACCTTTTTCAACGGGCAAGATTTCTTGCTTAGCCGGATGACTTCGGATTTAAGGCGGATTTAACATACCCCAGATTAAATGGGCTTTATCTTTGGTTACTTACATTTTTACTCAGACGTATTAAATCCCTTGATTCCAGAGTGAGATGTTTTGCAAGCTGGCGTCCACAGACACTGTAATGCCAATACTGTATAGATGCTCCTGTTAATAGAGCCACACCCATTGTTGACACAGATATACAATTGAGTACATGGACATTCAATGTCCAGCAAGAAACAAGGGCCGGAAACTGGGTAGTTGAACAGAAGAGGTTAGTGACTTTCAACTTGGTGCCATCATAGGATGCCTTTCCACTGCCAAGGCCGGGCGCTCAGACCAGCGACCATGTGATCACAGGCACTGACGCTTAAACCCAATTGAAGTGTGGTCCTATCCCTGAGCTGCATCCCTGAGCTTTTCTTGTGAACCACAGGTGAAGTGATTGTGAAGGTCAAACCTGATTATCCAATACCAATACCCGACTTGAATGGCAGCAGATCCCACCAGCAATATTCCAACTTCTAATGGAAAGCCTTCCCAGAAGAACAGAGGCTATTATAGCAACAATGAGCCAGCCAACCTCATATTAATACCCTTTGGTTTTGGAATGAGGCATTGGACAAGCCAGTGCTCAGATACTTCTGGCCATGTAGTGAACTGCTTTGTAAATGTGACTAGATTGAAAGTACATTGAATATGATATCTTACAGATTTTGCTTTTACTCATTTATGTTGAATTGTACATTAATATTAAGATAATGTTGATTCCTATTTCCTCTTTTTATATGCTGTATGTCTGTGGGAGATCATGGCGTGTCCGTGGTCTGCTAAAATGTCCCTGAGCATCTCACTCTCTTTCACAGATGAAGTCCGTCTGTCTGTCCCTGCAGGACTCCAACCTGCTGGTGCAGAGGAATGTGTTGGAGATCCTCCTCCTCTTCTTCCCCTTCTGCACATGTCTGGTCTGTGTTTTTTTTTTTTTTGATTTGGCGTTTTATATTTTTTTGTACTTAATCATTTCATTTCTTTCTGCACTTTATAAGAGCAGGTTAAATGGGATATTTTAACATTGAGTTTTGTAACTTTGTAAGGGTTTTTTTTATTTTGAAGGATTTTTATTTGTCACATGCAGGCTACAGCCTACAATTTGGCCAACTCTGCCATAATAAACATAAATGTAGCAATAAAAAAATAAAACGGAAAAAGCAACAATATACAAATATATAATAATAAGGAATAGAAAGTTATACTGAAAAAGAAATAAAAACCAGATATGTGTAAAATAAGATAAGTACATTCTTGAACTTTATTCAAGGTCCTGATCAGTAGTTCTGTTTTGTCTCTTGTTCCCCAGGACCCAGCCGAAGCCAGCATCCCTTTGACTCACGATGAAGTCATTTCTCTCGTAAGCTCCGCCCTGATGGCCCTGCTCAGGAGGGACATGTCACTGAACAGACGACTTTACGCCTGGCTACAGGGTAAGAGCTCAGCGAACGCAGGTCTCTTTGAGGCTCACCTTGTTTGTGCGCTCAGGCATTTGAGTGTGTTCTGCTGCCACAGGAACCGACTCCAAAGGAAGCATGGTAGCTGCAGACCCCAACCTCTCTGCCACGCTAGAGGAGCACATGACCTTCTACTTTGAGCAGTATTCCAGGGAGCTGCTGCTGGAGGTCAGTTTGACGATCATCAGCCGGGTTCCTGATTAGTGTTTATTATCGTAATAATCACGTTGTGCTGATTATGCGCAGGTGTATTGCTGTGTGTGTGCTAATGTGCTACTGGACTGGTTGACTTTGGGGATGTGGGACGTTGTCCACACAGGCCTTGATTAGCATCCTCAAACTGAAGAACGCCGAGGTGGATCCAGAAAACGTGATGGTGTTTCTCAGGCCTTTCCGCATCATCATCAGCTTGCTGGACAAGCCAGAGATAGGTGAGATTGGAGGGACATGTGGGTCATGAGATCCGAATTTTATGCTCACAACTTCTCACCTTTAAATGTTCTACATGTGTGTGTAGAATACTGTATTTTCCTAACTTTAAGTGCCTTTGTCGTCAGTTCAGAATCACAGCCTTCAGTGGGTCATTTCTGCCCAAAAATAGAACTTACCACCTTCTGGACATTGAGCAATATTCTGAACTCTGATCTGTCCTGGTAAGCAGGGAGGATGAAGGGTCCTGGATTCAAATCCTGTAGTTGGCAGGGGGATGTCACCATTGGGGTCCTTCAGCAAGGCTCTTGTCCCCTAATTGTTACAGGGACTACCTGGCCCTGCTTCCTCACCTGTACGTCGATTTGGATGAAAATGTCTGCTAAAAAGAAATATACTTCTGCATGTATACCTTTGCTGTCACAGGTCCAAAGCTGACAGAGGCCCTGATGTTGGAGGTGGTTCGGGCACTGTACACCTACGTCAGGGACATGCTGGGGGAAGAAGACAACACATTAGAGTCCTGCCTGTCCAAGAACCAGCTGGCCAGGTGAGGGTGGAGGAGGATTCTTCAGGTACCATTTTCATCATGACCAAAGACAGAAGTGACTACGAGTTGCAGCTTGTCTCATGTAGTGTGTCACCTGACTCATGGACACCAGCGATTGGATGGTGGTAGGGCATGTTAAACGAAGCACAAGCTATGTCCATGTTCATTGGATACTGGGAAAAACAGCTCTATGTGATGTTTGTAGTCAGCCGCTTAAGGAGTGTTACTAAGGAGTGTTATAATGTAATAAATGACTGCTGCTACTAGTTTAATTTCAGGGGTAAAATGTGAGGATTTGCCTGTGTTTCTGGATCACGCTACAGACGAATTAGGCATGAAAGCATGGCTTTAATCCCAGGATGCCTTGCACTCTATTCCACTGTACAGTAAGATCAAAGAAAACAAAAATGCATTGGAGATCATTAAGACTGCCAGCATGCTGATTTCATCTCTGAACGGCGAGTTCCTGTGGGACTTCATGACCAGGCACTTTCAGGCCAGTCTCAGGTACATCATTTCATCTCCACCGTTTCTCCACAGGCGACTTATCATGACACTAGTGTCATAGCAGTTAACCCTTGTGTTCATTTGCGGGTACCGGGGACCCGGTATTCAAATGAATGGGGTTAGCGGCATATTATATACGTGGTGCAGTGTGAAATTAACTGAACACAAGGATTAAAGAGCTGGCAGTGTGACCAAAATGCAGCAGATACTGATTTCTGTTCTGTTCTGCCCTTGAGCTGGGTACCGAATTCCTTTAGTAAATGTCTAGCTGTGTTCATTGCAAGCTATGTAAGTCATTTAAGAACAGTCTATTTATTTACTAAGTGTATGACAATGCAAATAGTAAATTAATCGTTATTAATAGCCCTTCCACTAGGTGGCTTCCATATGACCTGTGTTTATATTCATACCTGGCAGTGTGGAACCGTCAGGACAAGACTGGGGTGCCCCGCCCTCCGTGTCTGAGGTGTCTGTCCTCATCATGTTCCTGCTGGAGGTTGTCCCACTGGTAGGCAGCTGTGTCCTTCATGCACAAGTGAAGTGATGAATGCATTTCCTCATGGGATGTTCATGGTTTCTTTATGTGAGGTTTTTATGCCTGAGAGGCACATTACCCGATTGGCTTGTCTGTATCTCTACAATATACCTGCAATATCTGATTGAACTGTAAGCATCCCTACAGAATTCATATTTTCGTATTGTATCTGATTGCCTTGTCAAGTATCTGAGGTCCACACAGGGCAGCGGTTGGTCCAGATGTGGACCGAACTGCAAGTTAAGCCGGACCCAGCCGATAACGCACCGATAATAAATCAATATGGTTAACGTGCAAAGGCTAAGTGCGGTTTGAAGTACAAAAATACAACGTTGAACCACCAAATTTCAAACATACATAACTCGTTATAATCTTGCCTCCTCCCCCATGACAGAGAGGTGAACGATCAGCAAGCGTTAAAAGGTCCCTATTTTTGTTATTATCTGTATATGGAAAGTTATTGTTAATTCATTCAAGTTCATGAAATGCTCTGACTTTGAACAACAATCTGATGCGGACATTTTGAGTACCTGTGACACAGAGTATCTAAGTGGCTCATTTTGTCTCTGCTTTACCCCAAGGAGCTATACTCCGAGATTCAGACACAGTACTTGCCCCAGATGCTGTACAAAATCCTGCAGGTGCTGCAAGCCCATCTGGCTGCGTTCACGCTGCCTGAGCTCAACCAGGCCATGCGTACCGCCTTCATGGTCCTCAGCAAAATCCGGATGCCTGTGGCCTACATGGACATGGAGGCGAAGCCCCAGATGAAGGCTCGCAAGGTTAGCTAATCAGCTAGTGAGCTGGGAGGAGCTTACTCACACTCTCAACCTTAAGAAAACTATTAAATAAATGCAGTTTTATAATCAGGTTATGTAAATTGGTTGAGATGAAGGGGTTGACTTACACAATGTTGATATTAACAATATAGGTCTGTGATCTGGTTATGATGCTCTCCTGGTTCTTGAGGTCAGATTACTGTTGGGTTTCCTATTGCAGACAATGGAGAGCAGGAAGCATCAGGCAGGTGAGGAGCACAGTGTCGATGAAGGGGACATAGAGGAAGGGGAGGAGCCAGATCTGGGAGCACTGAATGAAGGGGTGTGGCTGGAGGCGGAGCCTGGAGACACATCCCTGCCCACCGTGAGCTCTGAAGACAGCGGCTTGGGTCTCAGTGCCTCCACCTCCGAACAGCACTTGTCCCAGCAGAAGGTGGCCCCAGAGGCGTGTCCAGCCCAGGACAAAGTGTGGAGGAAGGGGGGCAGCATGGAGGACATGGCCCAGTGCATGCAGGACATCCTGGACTCTTTCATTAACAGGTAGGGACAGATCAGGCATGAGCTGGCCTAGTGCTACAATGTTGTGCTTCTGTGTAGATCTTTAACGTTGGGTGTTTCTCAATATGCATACTTGACCGCGCTTGTGTTCTCGTGTACCCATTTTATGGCATCTTCCACTGCCCAAGACCAGTTCCAGTACTAAGAACACAGGTACAGAGGATGGTAAAAATCCCAGGATGTCATTCTTGCCCCGCCCCAGATACATCAGTTGTATTCTAGCCAAACGAGACCAATTGCATGATTTACTGCACCCCAAGTGAGCAAGACCCGTCTTGCCAAGACCACAAGTACTTGTTGTTATTCAGAAACACCCTCTGTCTCCTTTCTCTTTCTTTTAGCTGGTACACACCTGGTATCGATGTGACTTATGTCATCTCCACAGTCTAATCCAGTAATTTTGGGTGAAAAAACCTGGTCATAGAGTTCTCATATGTAGATATTATTATGTTGTATTTTTATACCTAAAAGTAAGGAATTTTAATTGATGCTTTAGGTATATGCCATTTTACCTTACAGGCTAACCCATGGGTTTTCATCAGTCTAAAGTTTCTCTTCCCCCTGACCTGTCCTACCAGATACCTGCTGCGTTCAGTGGGAGAAGAGAAGAAGCAGCGGGAAGGTGGTGAGGCTACCGGCACAGACCCTGCAAGCCCGAAGGCCCCGGCAGGACAGAGAAGCAGCCGCGAGCAGCTTCGAGAGAAGCTCACAGAGCTCTTCACGCCCAACATGCAGAAGCTGCAGCAGCTGGCTGACTCAGCCTTCCCGTCCTCCAGGAGGCGTCACAGGAGTGGGAGCGAGGGTGGGGCCAGCCTGGAGTGGGGGGCTGGCTGTCTGTCTCGGGACAGAGCGGAGATTTCAGAGTCCTGTCGGCAGGCTTTCGGAACCACCTGTCACCTGCTGCTGGAGTGCAGTACATTCCCCGTATACCTGCTGGAGGACGAGATCGAGGTCCTGTATGCAGCTACGTTCCAGAACACCGGTGAGTCCGATGACGTATGCAGCCAGGTTCCAGAATATTGTCAAGTCGGACCAACAAAGTTTCCTTTCTTCCCATCAGGCAATGATAAATGTAGCCTTCCGCCATGGCTGAGGTCCCTGATGACTCTGTGCTGCGTTTCAAAGGACAGTCAAATTCAGCATGTGGCCATATCTTCACTGCTAGAGCTGGTCAGCCACTCTCAGTCCCTGGCACTGGTCATGAAAGATAAGTACCAGCGATACAAGGGCTCAGAGAGCAACCCCTTTAGTGGACGTCTGCAGATGGTGACAGTGCCACCCGTCAGTCCTGCCCTCCTCAAGGCCATGGAGGAGGACACAGATTTCTACCAGGTATCAGGAACCAGAATGGCGGCTGAGTGACTGTTTCCACTGAAGGTTACATGTGTAGTTCCCTCCTGGATTTTAAATATGGAATTTGAATTTGTGCAGTATTTCCCAATCCAGTCCTGGGGACCCACAGTCGCTCCATGTTTTTGCTCCTGCTAAGCTCCCTGCCAGACAGTCTACATTTTTGACTCACTCCCGGCTGTGGGACCCCAAGGAGCGGATTGGGAAACACTATTCTAGTGGACTCTTGTTCATTTGCCTGTCGAAATGAGGAAGCCTTCTTCTCCCCGAAGCGCGTGGCGCAGGTGCTGTGGGCACAGCTGGACTCGGAGCAAGGAGAGCTGCACGTTTCCTGCGTGGAGCTCTTCTACCGGCTGCACTGCCTGGCTCCGTCCGCCTCCGTCTGCGAGGACATCATCTGCTTGGCGCTGCAGCACAGGGAGAAGGTAAGAGTACCGTACCGCAAGCGGCAAACGTCAGCCTTCGTAGATGTACTCAGGAGGTTGAGATGGCCGGTTCTGTTGCAGGCCGTCCAGCTGGAAGCTCTGCGCAGGTTCTCCGTTCTGTGGCACCTGACCCGGGATGTCCAGACCACTATGGCCACGTCACTGAACCGCTCTTTTGACAGGTTTTGCCTCCGCGTGGCCGTTTCTGTTTAAGGTCCCAGTCAACACCAGGTGCTGGAGCTGCTTCGTTGACGCTACACTCTGGTGTTCCTCAGATCGCTCTTCGTAGTTTTGGGCCGCCTCAACAGCTCGGATGGGTCAGTCAGTACAACAGCGCAGAGCTGGCTGGTCCGTGCCCTCACCCTTGGCGACGTCGCCCGGATCCTGGAGCCCGTTCTGCTTCTGCTGCTGCACCCTGAGACGCAACGTTGCTCCATTCAGTGCGCCTGGGAGAACCTAACCACAGGTGAGTAACTACCAAGGGCTGAACTCGCTGTCCCCATTTAGACTCTTAGCATGACAACCGCGGGACATCTCAAGGCCTCCCAATACAAGTCTGTATGCTTGTTTCCTTCAGGAACCCTGAGAATGGTAAACCACAAGGGCAGTTCATTGCCTTGTACTTCCGGGAGTTCTGCGGATGTCATCGCAATGGAGAGCCTATCAGATGAGAGGCTGCTGACCTGGCTGATGGCGGTGGACCGCGATACTCTGTGGGCGGAATTGGAGCACATCCCAGAGACTATGAAGGTCCCAGATTTTTCCGTGGAGGGGGACGGTGAGAATGAAGACAGGATGGAAAATGAAGGATGGAGACGGGAGTTGGGGGAGGCGGAGGGGGAGAGCAGTGAGCACACGGACTCAGCGGACACTAGCGGCGCACAGCTGTCCACAGAGACCTCTACCTCGGCTTCTGGCACAGCCCCGTACCTCCAGCGCATGGACTCCTCCCACACCCAGGCTTCCGAGTCCCTGTCCAGTGAGGATGAGGAGGAGGAGCTAGCAGCCTTAGCCCACCAAAGGCTACTGAAGCAGCAGCAGGAGCAGCGGGAGGCTGTCAGCGCGCTTTTTAGACACACTCTGCTCTACCTGCAGCCCTATGAGCATACCCGCATCCTCCGGGCCTTCTCCGTACTGGAGATCCTTGTCCGAACCTGTGGCCGGCCCTTCGTGGAAGCCACATCTACCACTACCCTTGATTCTGGAGTCCCTGCTCACCTTGCTCTGGTCTGCAGTCTGTTGTTGCGTCACCAGGAGACGCTGGAGGGCCGCAGTTTCTATGGACGCTGGCCGGCCCAGTCCGCAGAGCCCCAACCTCAGGGCCCCCTGATCGAGCTGCTGGCCAGCCTCTGCCTGCGCTTCCTACGCTCATACTATCCTAGATACCTGCGTGTGGATGTGCCTCGCCTACAGGGGAACCTCCAGGTACAGGTGAAGAGCACAGAGGTGCTGACCTGCTTGCTGGGCCAGCTGGTGGACTTGGCCCGGACTCAGGACCAGCCCGGCCTGGAGATGATCCGTCGGCTCCTGTCAGCCAGCGGAGTACAACAGTATGTACTTCTCTCGCTCTCCGCCTCAATGCACGTCAGTCAGCTGCACAGCAGCGACGAGGACGCGGCCGGGGACCCGGAAGGGCCGTCCGAAGAATGCCTGATTGAGCGTGACCCCGATGTGGCTGGAGAGCATGCCCTGCAGGTGGAGCTGCTGAAACTGCTGCGGGCGCTGGTGGTTCTGGAGCACCTTGTGGGCCCTGAGGCAGCCACCGAGCAGCACGGGGCCACCAACGCTGCCTCCCCACTGGCACGCGAATGGCAGACAGCCCAGCAGTACCAGCAATCCATCCGTGCCCCGCGGTATGTGCCCGACCAGCCCATCACTGCACAGGGCATGTTCGTCTCGGCTGCCTCCCGCGCCCTGCTGCCGCGCCACGGCTACGCCATGCACCCGCACTGGGTGGCCTTGGTGTGCGCATCGCTGCCCTATCTGGGCCGCTCCCTCGCCGTCACCGCCACCCCGTTCGTCATCCAGATCTGCAAGAACTTGGACGAACTGGTGCACCAGTATGAGCACGAGGCCAACAGGTCTGCCCACAGGTTAGTGCTCCAGATGACACTGCCTCGCAGAAACGTGCAAGGCAAAGGGAACCATTCAACCCGGGGGAATCTATTTTAGGTGCCAGGTGAGGACCTGTGAGATCTCTCTGTTAGCCAGATGTGGGAACCCTGAGGATCCATTGTGTGTCAACAGGGGCAGCGTGAAGAGGAAGGTTGTGGCCCCAGATTACCTCCTGACCCTACTGGAAGGCCTGACCGCTATCACTCATTATTGCCTCCTAGATAATAGGAAGGTAAGGAACACCCAGAACCACCCAGTCCCTTCACTGCTTCCCATCCAGGTGTTCCTGCTCCCTCACTACTATGATTATGATGATCACCAAGTTCCATTTCTCCTTATTCCAGGTGAATAAATGTCTGCCTCTCTGCATAACCTCTTATAGCCCCTCTCGACCTCCGATGTGGCGGACCTGCGTAATGCTCGCAACGCCGTCCTGGAAGAGCTTCCACGCATAGTCAGCAGTATGGCTCTGCTGTGGGGTGTCATCAGGAGAGAGGAGGGAGCCAGGAAGGGCTCTGACAGCAGCCACAGCCCTGGGCAGGCCTACCATTCTGCCTGCTTCAGGAACATCAGGGTAACAGACGGATGCTGTGCACCTCCTAGGATTTTTGATACAGTCTGAAGGCTTTTGTGATCAGGTGGATGTGACCTGCTTTCCATTTATGGTTCAGATTCTCAGGCAGAAGGTGCTGGAGTTTCTGGAGCCCCTGGTGGGCTCGTTTGGGATGCAGATCATGGCATCTGTGGGTGCTGTGTGGAACAGCAGGAGAAGTAAGAAGAGGCACAGCCAAAACAAGGCGAGTCCATCTGGTCCAGTTTGACAGCCACGTCACCAATGACCTGCATTACTCCATGACTCGTCTTCCCAATTTGGTGCCTTTTCAGAAAGGGCTTCTGTTTCTTTTAGATCTTGCCAGCCGTCAGTGAGCCTCACCTGACCATCGTGGACCTCGTGAAGTCTCTGAGCGTGTTCCGTGTTGACACCATTTTGCAGCTGGTCAAAGAGGTTGTGAAGAAGCCACATCAAATAAAGGGAGAGCAGGTGCCGTCTGCTTTGATGTGCATGTTCACTGATGTGTACAGTGAGAGCCAGACGCAACAGAAGTCACACAGACACACGTCCACCAAATCACACCCTATATCTCTCCCCTTTACAGAAGTCCACTCTTGTTGATGTTCCCCTTCTTCAGTTTACCTACACCTACATCCAGAGGTATGTGAACAACGTGAAGACCCCTAAACTTCTTTATGTACACAAGGGTAGCATATTGATTCCCATGATCCACACTGTGCCGTCTTGCAGCATCTCTGCTCAGGTGCTCCAGGAAAATGTCACTCCTCTTCTCTGCCTCCTGAAGGAGTCAGTCCAGATGAATCTGGCTCCTCCTGGACACTTCCTCCTACTGAGGTGAGTCCCAACTCTGTTGCAGGCTGGTCCTCCAGGACCGGAATTTGAGAACCCTATGCTAAAAGCTCATTTTCTTCACTTCTGATTTCTCTCTGTCACAGGATTCTCAATGATCTAGTTAACAGACTTCCCAATCTAGAAAACAAGAAAGACAACAGAGATGTGCAGGTATGGCGTGACCAAGAGGCAAAGTGTGGAAAGCAGGCTACGGGTAAGCCACGTGGCCCTGAGGATTCTGCTTCTCCTTGGTGATGGAGTGTAGGAGGTAACCCAGAGGATCCTGGACGCGGTGGCCAATGTGGTTGGCTCCTCCCTGGAACAGACCAGCTGGCTCAGTCGCAACCTAGAGGTGAAGGCCCAACCACAGGTGCTCCAGGAGGAGGAAGAAGAAGAAGATGCCGCAGATCTCTATGGTAACTTTGAGGAACTTTGTGGGATCAGGCAAAACTAGGCTTAGCGGAAATGAAGATTTAATCACTGTCATATCAACGGCCATGACACGCTGTTCTTTTTTGCTTTGAGACAGTAGCCTGAAATTATTTAATTGTGTACACTTTTTTAATGGCATCAAAAATCTGTTGTGTACTAGCGAAATGTAGACTACATCTAGGTTGGAAACATCACATATTCACTTAACTTATTAGTGCAGCAACTCTCTTAGTTTTTACGGCAAAGATGAACGACCTGGTTGCAGAGAAGACTGCTTCAGCATGTTGGTTACAAGTCAATTGAGAAAGGGGATCCATCAAGTTTAAATGAGGTCACTTGCTCTCTCACCACAGAGGTCATCATGCAGGTTAATTGGCAGTGTAAAGTTACTTAACTTACATGCTCAGCAACAGATGTAAACAGTCTGCAAGTCAGACTCAGGTGCAGTCAGCCATCGTTGCAGTGTTTCTGACAAGCGCAAATGCAAATGTGTGATCTTAAGATAAAAAGAATTAGTGTTATCAATAGATGAATTGCAAAAAATGTGGAGAAAGCTGCTTTGAAATGATAAGTATTTGAGCATCGATATGAGGGCTGCAACCCCAAGTACTTTCCAAAAAACTGGCCTGGTGAGTTACTACCAGAAAGCTACCAGAAGGCAAACTGTCTTTAGCAATGGACATGTGATCCAGTGTGAACTTAATTCATAATCAGTTCATAATCCCTGATTGGAGAATCTAAATAGAATTTTCCCCAAGAGTCACATTGCAGAGAATCTGGCTCATGCATTGCCTCCTGCTATGTTTTTTCCTCTTTATTTTAGTACTAACTGTACCTTTTGCCTATTAAAATCACACCCTTTACCATAAATCAGACACAGATTTGCAGCCCATACCTGGTCACTATGAACGTCTTAAAAATTCCTTTCTATTCAAAGGAAGTGACCTCTTGGAGGCCATAGCTGACTGTACAGAGGAAGCCACACCAATCAGCCAGCAAATGCAGATTTTGGCTTTCTGTATCAAGGATTTTTAAAATACGAACGAAAATCTATCACGATTTCAAAAATGGCCTATTAATGATTTTGGAACCATAATTTTGTGCAGCCCCTAGTCAAGACCGCACCGCTCTCACCTAGTCTCTGTGCAGAAAGTCCTATATATTACTGAAATGTTACCTGTTGCCTGTTGCCTCCATACTGCCCTGTTTGTGTATGACTTACAAGGATCACCTGTATGTATGATGTTTCCTCCCAGACGTCGCTGCCCAGCCCAGTGCCGTTGTGTCCTCATCAGCACCATCTGTCTACAGTGTCCAGGCTCTCAGCCTGCTGGCCGAGGTATACCCCCCCCACACACACACACACGTAAACTCATGATCACAAATGGCAGCCCATTTGCGGTGAGTCATGTGACTGAATGGTTCATGTCTCCTGTCAGGTATTGGCCCCCCTCCTGGACATGGTGTACCGCAGCGAGGAGAAGGAAAGAGCCGTCCCTCTTATATCCCGCCTCCTGTACTTTGTCTTCCCGTACCTGAGGAATCACAGGTATCCATGGAAACTGTCTCCTTCAGATTATATGTATAGATATGTGAGCATGCCCTGACCACGCCCCTTGCTCCTGTTTCCTGGCAGTGCGCACAACGTGCCAAGCTTTTGTGCTGCAGCCCAGCTCCTGAGCAGCCTGAGCGGCTATGCCTACACCAAGCGCGCCTGGAAGAAGGAGGTCTTTGAGCTTTTCATGGATCCTATGTTCTTTCACATGGATGCCGCCTGCGTGACACAGTAAGGTCCCTAGGGGGCAGCGGTTTTTGCTTCCCATTTCTGTTCAATTACATGGTGATATTTACTGTTACCTTATATATATTCTGCTGATGCACCACCAGTTTTAAATATTGCGTAATTTATATGTATATAACATCTTTGGAGAATTGTATGTATTAAATTTCTTGTAGGGAAATGAAGTGAAGTGTCGTTAATCAAACATGCGGCATTCTTTAACTTTAATAGCCTGTCTGATATAACCGTTGCACTATTTCCATCTGCTTTCATCAGCTGGAAGTCCATTGTTGACCATCTGTTGACGCACGAGAAGACCATGTTCAAAGAGTTGATGAGTGAGTAATGTTGGGGGGTCCTTCATTTCCAGCCCGTACACTTCTGTGAGTACTTTCTAACCGTGTGTTCATCTCTCCCCACCCCTCAGGTCTACAAAGCAGCTCCTTGAAGGTTCTGTCGGGTCAGGAACAGAAGGCTCTCCTCCTGAAACGCCAGGCCTTCTCTTTGTTCAGCGGTGAACTGGACCAGTACCACCCCTATCTGCCTCTCATTCAAGGTACTGCATGAGGCCCGGTTCTCACGGAGTACTTGGCTAAATCCAGGTGGGGGGGCCTCAGGGTTTCTCTTCTTGGTCTAGCATGGGAAACCCCCTCTTTTTACAGAGCGCCTGACAGAGACCCTGCGTGTGGGCCAGACTCCCTCCGCTGCGGCCCAGATATTCCTCACATTCCGAGTTCTGCTCTTGCGAATCTCCCCTCAGCATCTCACATCGCTGTGGCCCATTATGATCACAGAGCTGGTGAGCCAGGATCCGGAAGGAGGGCAGCTCTTCCTACGTTGAATCATTTATAATGTGTCAGATGCATGAGAGGTGAACGAAACACCAGAACTGTTACATTTAATTTTGCCTCCTTCCTGTCAGATACACGCATTTGTTCGGCTGCAGAAGAATCTGCTGGACAATAAAGTTTCAAAGTGAGTTTCCTTTTGTCTTAAAAATGATTCGCTTCACTTCAGCTCGGTTCTGACCCGTTTCCCTCCTTCCATCTCCATCTTCAGAGCTGTCGGTCGTGCTGGAGGGGGCCGGGGGGGCCCAGGAAGGAATGGAGCCCTGTTCCTCCAGAACGAGCTGGACATGTACCTGTCAGCCTGCAAGTTCCTGGATACGGCTCTGTCTTTCCCACCCGACAGGATGCCCCTCTTCCAGATGTAAGTTGGGAGCATCCGAGGAACTCGTTTGCACTGCATCAGGAATTTCACATCCTCAGCATCTGTGTCAGTTTTCTCATGGGCAACCAGGCAGGAAATGATGGACCTGCATTCTGCTCTTAATGGCCAATATGTTCTTGCCCCATAATGCATATAAAGGTAGTTTGCTTTTATTTATATGTGCCTTTGGTTGTATATGATGTACACTGATGTCCTCCTTGAAGTTCAGTGGAAAATGAGATGTGCCAGATCACATGGTGGGGGCTCATCCCTGCTGTCACTGTGCAGATACACTGTAAGCCAGGATAGAGTCTCTGCCCATTATCCATCAGACTGTCTGCTTTTTCACATGTTAGGTATCGCTGGGCATTCATCCCTGAGGTGGATGTTGAGAACTTCAGTGGACCAGACAATGGCTTGATGGACAGTGAGCCGGAAAATCAGCCCCATGTGGTTCGGATCGTGGAGGGGCTACGCTACAGATTTGGGGTGAGATCCTGCAAGTTTGCGTAAGGCCGTAGTCTTGCTGCAGTTTCTTAAGGCTGTGGCATTCTTACGGTGACGCTGTGTTCTGCTCCAGGAGCTGAATGGTATGGCGTCCAGTGACAGCGCTGAAGAACGTCTGGAGTTCCCCCTGCTGAGGTCACGCTCCATCTCCTGTATCTCTGAGCTGTTACCTTTTCTCCAGGTCCTCAGTTGCTCTTTCAGGGGCTCTAGGGAGCTGCACATGCATGGGCCAAAAGTGCAGTACCCTGCCCCCAACAGTGAGGCAGTACTGAGCCGACTGGAAGAGGTCATAGAGGTGGAGTTCCTTGAGACTCTTTGAGCTGGACTGTTTCATCTTTCTGCCCAGCTCTCCTCTCAGTGTTGTGGTGCCATATTTGCATACATGTGTGTCCTGTGAATGAGGTCGGCTCACCTGGGTCTGCTCTTCCTGTGGGAGCAATCCTCAGGCTGCGTCATGTGGAAACTGCAGCCTATAGCAATCCACATCCCTGCTATGGTGCTGTCATGCTGGAAAAACTCATGGGGATCAGGAAAAACAAGAAAGAATGAAAAGGAACCGTGTGGGTCACTAATTCCAGCAACGTGTTTGAGGGTGTGCTGGGCACATGGACTAAGTCTTTTTAAACATACAGCATCACCGTGCCAATGTGCTCTGTTGACACGCTACAGGAGTAAAAAAAACACCAAAAGAACTTTAAAAGTAGTCCTTCATACCTGTCTTTCCTCCCATACCATGAAGTTCCCCAAAGGCTTTAGATATACAGATGTGCACGCCTATAACACACAGTCCCACTGAATCGAAATCTGTCTTTGGAACAGTTTGCTGGGTCTACTTCTGACCTTATGGGTTTAGAAAAAAAAAGCATCCTGTCAGTGTCCAGGAGGGTTTTCAAGGAATGGACATGAATCAATTTTAAGGATTGAATAACGAAAACACTGTAGCTTTCTTGTCTGCTTCTGTCCCTAATGAATGTTATCCTTTGCTCAGTGAAAGCCTAAATTATGGCAATTTGAAAAATCATAAGTATAATTATTGCATATTATAATAATGATCTGTAAATAAGATTATCTGTGCAAGTGAAATAATAACCTGGTTTACCTGTTGATCTTCGGTACATTAAAAAAACCTGCAAAAACATAATGAATCTCCATCTACTGCGTTTGCTTATCCAGTACATGGTTCTAAAAAGCAGGGGACACACTGGGAGGGACGCCACTGCGTAACAGGGCACACATGCTATGGATAACTTTGAGACACCAGTTTCCCCAGTTGGCTAAATATTCTAGTGCCTCAGGGACGTTGTATCACTGTAGGAGTCAGACAGCAATCTTGTGTCCGTACTGCATACCATACCATAGTGTTTTATATGGTTATTTACAGCACTGACCATCTGCTATTGAATTATATTTTAACTCATGTCACCACAGACCTGCAGCTGTAAACAAACAGTGTAAACACTACAGAAACGCAGTACAGAAATGCATTGTAAACAAGGGTTTTTGTTTTTTTTGTTTTTTTTAAAAAAAAACCTGCCTTGTGACATATTGAAGCACTTAGGCTGACTGCCAATACTTTTGTTGTTTCGTAATATTTATAATGAGGACATAATGAGAGAATGTATGAGATATCTTGTGCACAGAAGATGAAAATGCTATTTGTTGGAAAATTGGTAGTGCCTATCTGGAAAGGGAAGGGTGATCGCCTGGATTGCGGCAACTACATGTTGCTCTCAACACTGCTCTCAGTGCTGAGTGAAGTCCTTGCTAGGGTCATCCTCAACAAGATATGTGATGACATACTAGCCTGTCAGTGACCAGAGCAGTCTGGTTTTATGCCTAAGAAGTTTACCATCAATGAGATCAGGTGTTTCATAGCTAATCATAGGATCAGCCTTTAAGAACTGTGGACCCAGAGACGTCCAACATCCTAGCTGAAGGATCAGCTTTTCTGCATTCCTTTACAATAAATTAAGTATCCTCATTTTCAAAAACCATAGTTACAGCTGCTGTCCCCATATAGTACAGTCAAGTATGTTGTAAGGTTAACTGTGTGCAGATTTGTGTTGTGAAGTTTTGTTATATTTTCATTTCAACATTATGAAGACATATCAGTAATGTGTACTTATCCAAAATTAGCAAAGTTATTGTCCATGTTCTGGCGTTTGCTTATTTGACAGAGATAATAATTACAGATATCCGTTTAGCATCCAAAATGTATCAACCACTGTCTGCCCTTATCCCCTAGTGAGTGAGTGAACAAGAGGACATTTCACATACAGCCTTAGATTCCTAATCTCACACAGAACTCTAGTGAAGTGATGTTCACAAATGATCCAATTCTTTTGAATGGCTCTTTGGAATGAACAAATCAGGGGTCACCAACATGGTGCCTGTGGGCACCAGGATGCCCCCAAGGACCAAATGAGTCGCCCGCGGACCTGTTCTCAAAATAGCACAACTCACCAGTGAGCAGCGTCTCAGATTTAATTTTATCCTGTTGCTATTCTTCTTTAATCACATTCTCATTTATATAGATTTGAAAATGACAATATCTAAAAAAAAAAACATTTAAAACGTTTATTATACATGAAGTTTAGGAGGGTGTTTCAAACTGGTAGCCCTTCGTATGGCTCAGTAACTGTGAAGCAGCGCTCAGTTTCAAAAAGGTTGGTGAGCCCTGGAAAAAAGTCACATACTTGAGAGCTGTTCTTTTTATTGTTGTGCCCATATTTCACTGCCTGCCCGAAATCCACTCCCCTTTACACTAACAGTGTGAAGCAACCAGTCACAAGAGGTAGACGTTGTCACGTTAGGTTAGGCAGAATGAGCAGGATTTGCTGGTTGCTGTTTGTTTCAGATAATTGTTTACCTGTCAGATTAGCATTAAAATCCGTTTTGCACAAAAAGTTCATTATACATTCTTTTGAAATTGTGCCAAAAGTTTTCAGTATTTAGTGTTGCATAAATTGCATTCAAGGCAGTGCGACTTTATTTACATAGCACATTTCATACATAGGGTGAATTCATGGGAGTAAACTGACAGAAGGACATGTCATCTCCTTGTATAATGTTTACAGTGGAGATCATTGGCATGAGGTCTGGCAATACGAGTTATTCAGTGCCGCTAAACCTAGTCCACACATGCCAAATGAAATTATATAGATGTTATTTCCAAGTCTGAATCTGACCCAAATCTTACCCTATCATTATATTATGGTTATTTCATACAAGAACCTACCCTGTCAGAAGCGGTGGGTGTTTCTCGATACTAAGAACACAAAGATCTTACTTCTGGTCTTGTCAAGACAGAACACCAGTCTTACTAACTTGCCTCCCAAGAACGAACTTGCGACACAATGAATCATGGGATTGGTCTTGTTTGGTGAGGGTGCAACCAATGTATCCTTGACATTTGGGGTGGGGCAAGAATTACATCTATGGATTACTTCTGTATTAGTATCTGATCCAAATATTACCCTATCATTATCCTAATAAATATGCCGCAGATGAACCTAGTAACCTTAAAAATAAAAGAAGGATGAACTAATCCTATATGGGGCTCCGGTAAAGCAACGGAGTCGAAAGGTCCGGCTTCCTGCAAAGAGCCGTTATTCACTCAGCCTGTATCACTAGGCCTAGAGGTTCTTATGTATCGAAATCTCTTCAGTGTGCAAACTCCTTCTTCCTGTGAGGTTTCGATCTCCTGTTTCGCTGATGACGCAATTGCCAGTTTCAAGTAACCCCATATGTTTCCAGTTCACCCTTACAGCGGAAACAAGCATTTACATCAATAAAATATGTTTACGAATATTGGTGTATATTGTTATTTCTTTCTGCAGTTTGAGGGATTTCCGCTTTTTCCTTCTCGGCCTTTAATTCCTTCTTTTCATTAACTGAATATGATAACAATCAGTACTGGTTTTAACAACATCAATCAGAAACGGCTCTAATATAAATTGGTGCAAATATACACTATATTGCCAGAAGTATTGAGACACCCTTCCAAATCGTAGAGTTCCAGTGTTCCAATCACTTCCATAGTCACAGGTGTATAAAATCACTCACTCAGGCATGCAGACTGCTTCTACAGACATTTGTGAAAGAATGTGTCACTCTCAGGAGCTCAGTGAATTCAAGCGTGGTACCGTGATAGGATGCCACCTGTGCAATAAGTCCATTTGTGAAATTTCCTCACTACTAAATATTCCACAGTTAACTGTTAGTGGTATTATAACAAAGTGGAAGCAATTGGGAACAACAGCAACATAGAATCACAGAGCGCAATACATGTAGAGGCGTACAGTGTGCAGAAGTAGCTGTGGGCCAGCTCTGTATTAAGGCCTATGTATGAAGAATGGGATGTCATTAAAGTTCATGTGTGTGCAAAGGCAGGTGTCCCAATACTTTTGTGAATATGGTGTATTTTACCTATATACAACATAATGAATGGTAACAAGGGTGCATCTGTAGTGGCCACAAACACACAAAGTGAACACACTGTATCACATTGACAGTTTCATGCTGTATTAAATTCAGGAAAGGGGAACTTTAGCACATTAATGACTGCAGTAACATGCCAATGCTACCTTCATTTTCTAATTATTTTGTTTCAGTTAGTTTTTCACACATTGCAAGTTTTATTTTCTGTTTTTCACTTACTCCATGTTAATGGGGCCTATTTTGTTTTAGTTTGCAAAATACTTTAAAATCAATAGTTTTCGTTAGTTTCATTTCATTAGTTTCCGGTTTCGTTCTCGATGATAATTGTGCTGTAAGTTTCGGTTTGACGTTGAATGACGATCTAGAAGGGGGATTTCTACTGTTATAAATATTACATAAATACTGGTGAAGACTAGTGTCTGGGGACCGGAGACTAACCAAAGCCGAAAGATGAGTATGCGGAATACGGAAGGGATACTCCTGAGCACGGTGAGTGACATCCAAACAGGTTAAAATGTTTTAAGTTCAACATTTACATTTAACAAGCTGTACGCTGCCATTATTAACTGTGATTTTACGTAACTGATAGATGTGCACAGCATATTGGCGACAATGAACGCGAAATGGTTAGGTTCCTTGTGATGTAGGTTATGATATTTAATTGCACTGCCTCGTCCCT